>VBSM01002616.1:7838938-7999722 GCA_008086735.1 Cheirogaleus medius | reverse complement strand
GCCTCCCAGAGTGCTAGGATTACAGGCGTGAGCCACCGCGCCCGGCCTTTTATTGGTTATTCTTAATAGAATACTAGAATTGTGACATTTTGAAGTTGAAAAGTGAATTAAGAATTTGTTCCAAAATACAAAAACAGGCAATGTCATGTTATAAACTTTAATGCTGTCAAGCTGCCAACACATTGCATACAAGGGAGTCTAACAGATTACCATTGATTTCCTGTATACTCTGCGCCGTAAGAGATTGGCATTGGTAAGCTGTTACACTTCTTTGATCAATGAGGCAGAAACTCTTTTGTAAAACATTGCACGGATGGAAAGACTGGCTAGAACGAATCTAGGAACTGTTTTCTAAGGATCCAACTCATTCAACTCAATACCAAGTACACTTGGATTCATTTTTGGGTAGCGTTCCCCGGACCATATTAGTTTGGGTGTACATCATTTGCAATAGGGTACTACCATCACCATCATCATGTATATTCATAAATCAAAGCAAGATTAGAAAAGGAATATGGTAGCTCACAGAGCAACTCAGAAAGATGACAGTAAGGACTAGGAAATGAAACACAATGGTTGTTTTTCAGGGACGCTACCCAGCAGATGGGAATTATTGTAGCTCTTAGAGTTTCACCTGTTAGGTCAGTGGATCCTGAAGTCTAATCTGACACCATCGTCCAACTCCCCTCTTGCTGTCTGCTGAGGTTACCAAGGAGAAGTGGAAGAAAGTGCTGTCCCTAGGGACATTCCTCAAAATCATAGTGAATACCCTCACTGCTCTGGCTCTTCCCCACAAAATGGGCCAAAGATTGCTGCTCTGTTTATGTACTTAAGATAGAATGGTCAAGAAATACAGTTCACATTTCATTCTGATATATATATATATACTGTTTTGAGCATTATTTCACAATGTAGGTAATATAAATGGGGCATTTAAACACGGTGTGGTTTAATATTATTAATCAATACTCATTAAATGCCCACCAAAACCAGGCATCGTTCTAGAGACCTCAAAAGCTTTAAAAGCACATTTTATTGCCAGTTTTAGAAATGAAGAAACCGAGTCTCAGAAAATTTAAGTAACACACACAGATACACAAACTTGAAAGTAATAAAACTGAATCTTAAACCCAGGTCTGTCAGAATCCATGCGGAGTCTACCATGTAGCTATCACACTTAGAAAGTTTATGGAAACCTTACAGTTTTTTAGCCCTTCTTACGCTTAGCTTTAGGATTAGAAGTATTGGCTATGCTTTCAAAAAATGTAGTGCTCAATATTTTAATGCAGTTATATTTAATAAACATTTATCAAGCACTGAACACATGTGTATGCAGGCCACTGTTACAGGTTTGTGTGTAAGTAAATGAAGTATGGCTGTTAGCTTTGAGAACTTACAGTCTCAAAGATAGATATGCAAAGGGTAGATATGCATGCACATACAACTTCTGTTTATTTTGAACTCCAGCTATGTGTCAGGTATTGTGCTAAGTGCATTATAAACATTGTCTTGCTTTATTTTTATTATTTAATCCTTATAAGAGCCTTGTAACAGTTTTATAAATACTTTTGCCAATGTGTAAATCATCAAAAACAATCTCTGAGGCCTTTGTTCCAACTAGGTAAAATAAGCTATTAGTCAATCACATATATTAAAGTTTAATTTTTATAGAGGTGGAGAATGACTCTTTACAAAGGAAGTGAATGACACTTCCGCTGAGCTTTAAAGAATGAATAGGATTTTAATAGGATAGCTAGAAGAGGAATTTCCTGGAGAGGGGCTTCCATGCCATTTGGAAAGTAGGAACAAATCCATGGAGGCAGTGAAGAGTAGGTCGTGTTCAAGTAAGAGCAGCTAGCTTGGGTTGGATAATGTAACTTAAGGCCATAGCATGGGTAAGGGGGTGGATGTGGACAATGAACCTAAGCACTAAGTGGTAGCAGGTCACGAGGGCCATGCAAAATAGATGCACACGGAGACTGGACATTATGGGGAATGGGAAGCTAGTAAAGATTTCTAAGCAAGAGAATTATCCATCAAATCTGATTTGATGTAGAAAAAATGTGGGCTCATTGGAAGCCTCCATCGTTAGCCATAGTCTAATGAGCAATCCATCATTGGTATTATGCTACACTAATTTTCTTCTTTAGAAATCAGTTTAAAAATATATATTTATAATGCAAGTTTATACATTTTAAATGGTTGAAAAAAATAAAAAAAATAGTAGTATTTTGCGACATCTGAAAATTATGTGAGATTCAAATTTCAGCATCAACAAATGAAGTTTTCTTGGGCACAACCACACCTATTTGTTCAGGTATTTTCTATGGCTCCTTTCCTACTATAGCGGCAGACTGAGTATCTGCTGCAGAGACCGTCTGGCGAAAAAAGCCTGACCCTGACTTCTGACCCTTAACGGAAGAAGTTTTCTGACTCCTGCTCTAAGTGTGTCTTTCTGGCTCTCTTAATCCATTTACATAGGCTTCTTCCTTTAGTGTGTGAATGGAAAATAAATTTAAGTTTATTAGTAGAAGCAAGAAACCTTTAGCTTGGCCTCCAGATATTATTTTTTTCCCTTCTCTTGAGAATTTTGAATGTTCTATATCTAGATTCTCAAGGCTAAAGAATAATGAGGCAGAATATGTTTTATTCATTACTATATTCCTTTCCTACAGGGATTAGGAAGGTATGGTTTTCCCTTTAGGTTAGAGAACTATGTTCCTTTTCTAGGCAAATTCCATTTTTAGTTTACTCTCAGGCTGTCAGCCCCACAGAACAATGTTGAATGAGCTTCTTAGGCTGTCTTGAAAATCTCTTCCAGTTTGATTTCTGCCCATACCCCATCTGGTTAGATTCCCTCAGAAAGGCTCAGGAACAGCGGAATAACCTTGTATTACCAACAGTATCTGTAACTTTCCTGCTGGGCGTGCTAATGTCACAGTAGCTTACCGATTGCCTCATGTGCTTTGCAGCTTTGTGCTTCACTGCATCATAGCCTTCTTGGGTTTAGAGGTCTTTGGGCATAGTGAAAGGAGGTGGGACAACCTGTCCTTTGTCCACAGAAGCCAATCTAAAGTGGCAGGGAGGCCACAGGATGCAAAGTGACAAACACTCTAACCTCTGTCTATCTTTCATCTACGCCTGAGCTGAATGTGGTGTGGCTTCCGCTCACTTTATCCGAAATATGCCCACAGAAAGTACTTTAAATAAGGTTCCGGGTCACTTCTTACCTGCCAAATCCACAGAGCACTTCTTAGCCTGCATCCTGATACCTCTTCTGAAATAGCGGACATGTTGGCCATGCTTCCCTATTTCAAATTTTCCCTCCTTGAATCCCGGAAGGAAAAGTTGTCCTCATGTTTCTTCTCTTGTCTGAAAGCTTCTTGTATCTGGCAATCTCTTCTCTCTCTACCCGCCATCTACATGTTGCTCGTCTGCGGGGTCGTGGCTGAGGTCTTCCCTGTTTTTCATTCCCTGTGCTCATTCTGAGTTAGCTCCATGACATCTGCATTTCAGTTGCTACCTACATTTCAATAACTGTATTCTTAGCTGCTTTGAGAATGCCATCGTTCATGCGGGCGTGCTGGACTCCCTCCTAACTCCATTTTCAACATTCCCAAAGTCTTGCTATTTACTGCTCTTAAATATACCTTGAGCTATGTGTTTTGAGTTCTCTTTTCCTCTGTTCCCACTGTTACTTTCTTTGCACAGGTCCTTATCATCTCTCACTTGAACTATTTGCACTAGCCTTCTGCTAGTTTCCCTGCTGTCTATAGTCTTCTCTGTCCCATTCACCCCTAGTGTCACTGCGAGTGTTATCTTCAAAACAGAAACCATATCACTCTCCTGCCAGAAACTTTCAATGGCTACCATTCACCCAAGGGATAAAGTCCAAACTTCTTATGTTGATTATAGCATTGAGTCTAGTTTCTAATTTAGCCTTCTATTAATATTATCCACCAGTTGTAGTCTTCACGTCATTGGTACAGAAAGATCAGTTTTTCTGAAACTTACATTGGTTCTTTCATACCTCTGCTCTGATGAGCACATTCTTTACCTTTACCTCCATCTGGGTGAATCTCAACACATCTCCTGGTTCAAATAGGGTACTCTCCCTCCCCAAATTAGTTACCTCTTCCTCTTTGCCATCATGGGAGTTTGCACCCAGCTGGGGTAGAGTACATTTCACAATATACTATAATGGTTTGTTTACATGTTTTCCATGCACGAGACTCTGTCCCATTTATCTTTGTATCTTCAGTGCAGAGCACAGTGTCTATCTTATAAAAAGCACCCAAGGAATGAATGTGTCTGAGCTGTGTGTCTGTGCCTACACCAGGAGCCCTCCAGATTCTGTTGTTGGGCATGTTAGAAATAAATGATGTTGTGAAAACCTAGTAGGGCAACAATCAGCAGAAAAGGTTTACTTCTTTCTCTCAATATGTTTTTTGTATTGAATCAAGACTAAGTGTAGATAGCTATTTATAGTCACTTATGAAGTCAGGTGTGCCTATGGGTTAGAGAATAGTATTTATTTTAATAGAAAAGAGTAGAAGAAAAGAGGAGAGACTTCCAATGTCACTCTTAGTGAATCATACATATTAAAATGTAATTTCTCATATAAATACTAAGCTTGGTAAAAAGTTATATATATATATACAAAGTATGTATGTATGTGTTTTATAATGAATGTATGCATACGTATATGAATATATATATTTAAATGTGACTATTATCATATTACTCTGTGTTATAGTTCATTATATTTATCCTCAGAAAATTATCATTGTAAGTCCAATAATAAAGACAGGGGTCTGGGGTTGTGTTTTCAAGTCTTGTTTGGGGTATTTGCCCATGCTTATACGGCAGTAACCATAATGACAGATGATTAAGGTGATCAGGACACCCATGGTGTTTAATACATGGTCCCTGCCCTTATGGAATTCAAAACTCATATAAAAAGATGAGTAACATTATAGGGCAGTTTGAGGTATGCCAGTTAATGGCATACAATAAGTAGGATTTTATTTTGTATCTTTCTATAGCCTACCATAGGACTTTGCACACATTGGATATTTAATAAATATTTGGTGATTGAATGGACAATAAAAGCAAATTTGTACCAATTGTCAATTGTTCTTCACTGTACGCAGTAAACTAGCATTGGGTCTTGGGCTATGGTATTGACACCAGCTTCTTGTGAATAAGAGTAAGAATTTATCCTTTATATTTTCATAGGTGTCATTTATTATCTATGAATACAAACCTTATTTTGTAAATTAGAAATAAAAATTAATAAATATATAAATAATAAAATATATACAAATATATATAATTTAAATCTACATAAAACTACTTAGTCGAAGACTTTGTCAGTTTTGCTGAGACACATTGAGTGAAAATGTATATGAAAGTCTTTAATGACATGAAGTGAATACTCAGGAAATTGTAATCATCTTTTCAGTGGGAATGAACTGCTCTCTTACAACAAAGCCTAGGTTTCTGGTAGTAAGGAAACCATCTGAAGATGTGGTTCCTTCTAGAAGTTTTTTTAGAGTCTGTTTCAGAAGGAGGCGTAGGGTGACTCCAAGTGCCTTACCAGCTTCTTGGAGTAGAGTACAGGTGACCTATAGGTACTTATTCTTTGAATTGATTTATAATTATTACCTGGCTGCCCACATTTTCTCACAGAACTGCCTTAAGTCTTGGCAAGATCTTTTTTTTTTAAATAAAAGAATGGATGATCATGATTCTAACTTATCTGTTTTTCTATATTTGTATATGAAGATTAACATTTTCACAAGTATAGATAAAAACATTGGAAGAGTTTAAATGGTCAGCCCCGATATGCTCTTCCTTTTCTTTTCCAGTTTGGAGCTCCATCTCAGGAAAATAGAATCACATTTTGAAACAGATGTAGCTCTTTCTACAAGTTTTTCTAGTCCAAGAAAAGTGGAATCTCGGAGATCTCCATGTGCTTATTTTATCTTCTCATCTCCCTTTATTCAACTAGAAAGGTTTTTCCCTTAATAATACTGTGAGAATTATCATGTAACTTGACGCTATGGCCAAAGTGGGTTTTGTTTCGCTTTGTTTAAATCATATGTATAAAAATAAAAGCAATGCTTAAATTTAAATAGAGTTACAACAATGAGTAATTCTTCCCAAGTAATCCCAAATTGAATGTTTACTCCTCCATTCTCATCCTAGAAGATATACTGACAGTGATTCAGTTCATACTTGCTTTGTTTGTCTTATTGGCAATAATACCAGATGTATTTCATTTAATTTGAATAGCTATGTGCCTAAATGAGTAAATGGTATCATTCTAAGTTGATCTATTTACAAGCACTAGAGCTTGCAGTTTATAACAACTGTTAGTTTATTATTTCAAAGACCATACTGTACTGCAAAGAATCCTTTATTTAAATTTTTGTGTATTCACTTTTGCTTGTTATGGGTTTTTTTTGTTTTTTTTTTAAATACTAGGCCTACATCAACCATAGGTCAACTTTCTATGAGTTTGAACTACCTATTTGGTGGATGTTCTTTTCTTTGTTTTCTTATTTGCTTTTTTCTTTGAATTGTTTTAACTATCATTAAAAAATGAGCAAGATTAGTTAGTAGAGAATGAGCTCATCTCTGCTACTCCAGCTATTTTAAAAATCTTTGATTTAAAAAAAAGTGGTTGGAGGGAAGAAATGGACTATGTTCAGTTAGGCTAGTCCTGGTTTGCATTATTGTGGGGAAGAGTGAGTTTTTTTCTCTTTTGGTGTTGTCTTTAGTTTTCAGCAAAACTATTTCTTTGGAAGTTCTTTTTCTCCTAAACTTGTTATATAGGAATGTTGGAGCTGCAACAAGTCTGTCTATCATATGAATACATGTTTATAAATGATTTACTTAGCTGTTCTGGTCTGTTAATTAAATATGTATTTAAAGCATTTTTTTAAAAAAATAGAAGGTCTGTATCATGTTTTTCACATGATACAGATTCTAAGTTGCTGCAAAACTAGTTAATCGTTTATATTTAAATATTTTCAGGAGTTTTCACGTTAGGAATTTACACTGTATACTCACTCCCAAGTCATGGTGTAAACAGTGTAATCAGTTAGATAGGTTAAAACGGTGACGGAAAATACTTTATTTGATAATTGTGTATTTGCCAGTGAGTTACTTTGCATACAGTAGTATTAAATACTCCCATTCCCTTCCTAATTTTAGTATATGCACAACTATGCGTTCAATATTTCTTTCAAGAACACCAAATCCTACAAACCCAGAAAGGGATTCTAGATGAGTCATTTTCACTTTCTCTTCCTGTCATTTTTAAAGCAGGCAAAACAGTTTCTGGCCTCCCATTTTTGAAAACCATAAAATCATTTCACTACTTAAGCCCAAACTTTCTAAATCAAATTTTAACCTAAGGACAAATGTTGTTTTTTTTTTTGCCATTTTAAACCTTTGAAATTAAGATTTCAAGTAGAACTTTTTAGACAGCCTTCAAGAAAGCCACGTCAACACATGTCCCTAAAGCACATTAAATTATATAGCACTCTACCAGGTATGCCCAGTGTCTGCCACAGAAGGAAAAGAACTTAACAGGTGAGCAGGCCAGTTGGTCAGTGGAGGGGTGACAGGTGAGCGTCAGTGAGGGCGCTGGAGGAGGGCGCGAATGTTTGGGGGTGGAAAGAGCTCATACTCTGGGCTCTGGGTTGCTGGGCTCATTCTTTACAGGGCTGGTTTGTGAAGTGATTTATGGGCCATACATCACCTTCCTGGTTGGCTTTGTTGACACCTTGTCACATTCTTGCTTGGGCTTGAGGAATTCATTGTTCTTGTTTGAACTGATAAGAAAAAAAAAGAAAAGAAAAAGAAGAGGAAGAAAGAAAGAAAGAAAAAGGGAGGAAAAAAGGGTTTTCTCACTGAGACCTTGGGAACAGCCAAGGGGGTGGAATGCTAACAGGGAGCAGCGGCTGCGCTTTCCCAAGCCAGGCTGCCCCGGCTGGCTGCAGTCGCGGGGACGCTCTGCCATTAGGTGTGCTGGCTGAAGTTTCATGTGCTCTAGGGAAGTGGTCTCCTGGTTTGGAGCTGTTTCTTTTTGCTGGGATGGTACTGTGGAGAGAGGCCTTGGGAGGGGTGAACAAGGAGGGGGGTAGTTTTCTTCCAGAAGTGGGAGACACAATGGCTGAAAGGAGATTCCAATGGAAGGTAAAATGACCCTGGTCACTGGGAGAATATAAAACGCACGGTGACTTTTGATGTGAGCCAGTCTCTTCGGAGTTCATCCTGCTGTACAGCATGCATTTCGGGCACGGTGCCATGCTGACCTCTCCCCTTTAATGTGTAGTGCCCCATGCTTCACTTAGTATTTTGGCAGCCTGCACACAGAGGCTGGCATTTGAGTCCAGCGCTTTGAAGACAGCAAAAAAGTTTTGGAATGGGAACTCATCAAGCCACTGGCCAAAAGTTTGTGTGATGTATGCATAGGGTACTATCTCTCACTTCGTTAGAGCAAATGAATGGCCTACCTGTTTTTTTAGATCTCTTCTCTGATATCGTTGCTTCAAAAATGATAGTAGTAATAATAATAATAATAATGAATTAAACTCTTTTTCACCCAAGAGAAGTAACGGGTGAGATCATATGTTCCAGGTCATGGGATTGTAAATGCTCACACTTCCTTTTGTGAAAATACATTTCCTTTAAGAGAAGCCAAGCACAAGCATATTCCATTCACTAATATTCTCTGTCATCATGCTATTGTTGATTGGAAGGAGAAGAACCTATTTGCACCCCAGCCAAGGGAGAAGTGTCCAGGGAGTGTTCACACTTTTGTGTTACACTGTTAACAAGTTCATGTGTAATGTAATAAATCACTTTACCTGGAGGCGCCATTCACACATCCCCACTATGAACCTCATTTTGAACTGGAGCCATAGAAAACTGTGTTTAAGCTTCTTAAAATGGTTTTCTGCAACTATATGCATTGTAGAATGCATATGTATAAATGTCTTGTACAATATTTGATTTTTCCAAGCATCCCTGTAAAGAAGGGATGCCTAACTGCCAAGATACATAGCCAGAGATTGGGGATTCAAGAGCTGACATTGCAGTAATACTCAATGCAAATGAAAGTGACCTAATAAATGTGCAACAGTAAAACTAGTAAGTATATAACAGTACAGTAATTGCAGGATTAAAATAAAATACTAGTTTTGGAAAACACACACTTTTTCTTTTTTTGTCATCTACCTTTGCTATGAAGTGATATTTTGACTAAGATTTAAATATCTAAATATGCGCAATGCTGTGAATATTGGCAGCAAAGTTTTAACACACATCCATTTTTATTTTTAATCCTACAAGCCCAGTTTCCCCAGTTTCTTTGTAACTGTGATGAGCCTGCCAGTTCTGACTTTGCCTTTTTCCTAGCTTGGAATCTACTCTGGTTTCCAGAATTAGATTTATTGACAGTGTTTCACTGCTCTCTGCTGGAGAAGCCCAACGCCAGGCCAGGCATCTAGGGCTCTAATCACTTGCAAGGAATGCAGGTGAGATGGCTCGGCTGATAAACTCTTGGCCTCTGAAATTAAACTTAACACAAGACTTATTCATGCTGGTCGTAGATCATGGTTTACAAGTCAAGCTGTACAGGCTAGAAATGGGTTTCTCAGAGAGGAGGATGGGTGAGATAAAAGTGTCACACTGCCGAAAGTCTAATTTCTTACTTCAAATGTCCTCTATAAAGATAGCTTATATAATGAGGCACAGAGACAGTGCCGTTTCTCAAGTCAGTTTTCATCCTTTCATTTTTGATACATAAAAATATAAACTTTATTCTGGTATGTACATCTAAGACAAAAATCCCCCACCCGCCAGAAGAAACAAAAGAAAGCTCTTTTGCCCAAACTATATCAAGTTTGAAACAAACTACATATAAAGGTTTTTTCCCCCTGAACTTCATCTTTAGTATGCACATGGCTGGAGAACAGGGATCAGGGTATTTACCAAGTAAGAAGAAAGTCTGTTAGGACATTTTTCCCCAAAACTTTCCTAGGCAAGATAAATATTAATTTATATCTTCATTTGCATGAATATAAAATTATACCACTATATTTCTCAAATTTGAAACAAAAGCACAAGTACAAAAACAAAAACAGTAAACACTTTAGGTATTATTTTAAATATATATATTGAGTATGCATATACACATATTTATGAGTATGCACATGTGTTTACACATATGTTTTATGTATATATATTTTGGTGGGAACAGGGAGCAAAGATATGAGCATAACACATCTCCAAAGTGTTTTATGTTCTTTTCAGTCTGGCATCTTTTAACTTAAAAACAACTTGATGAATAGAAATCATAAAAAGTCATCCTTACAAGAGCATTAAAGTGCTATTCTGTTCTACGGCATTCCAAGTGAATTATTGCTGTGCTGTCAAAGAAAACAAAAACATTTGGGAAGGACTGTTTATTTTACAGTGGTTGACCAAAAGTATGCAAGTGGTTATAAAAAAATGTAGACAGCTAATGATGGGAGGTGCCACTTGCACATTCTGAAATCCATTCACAAACCTTTGACACTAACTCTTGATCACTGGAGATAATATTAGAAGCAAAAGCATTTTCCATGGGGAAAATCCTAGCACTTTCAAAGAATTTCAGTTCAAAGCAAATAAATACAACCTCTACCCCCTAGCCTGTATCACTGGCATCTCCTCAATCACAGAGACTAAATGGCATGATACTCTTTCCAAGAAGAGCAAGGAAAGTTTTGCAAACTATTTCTTTCTCAGAGGTTACGGCAATGAGGTATTTTTGTGCTATGAAGCATGTGTTGCTCTTTGTATTTAAAGATTAAAATAAAAACTGCCATCGACAATGTTAATAGATTCTTTCATTAAACAAATATTTTCATTTTAGAGCTAGATGGGAAATTAGAGGCCCTAACACAGTCCCTTCATATTAAAGATAATAAAATGTATACTTAGAGAAGATAACTGACTTGCTTAAGGTCACAACAGCTTAGATAGTAAAAGGACAAGAGTTAGAAATAGAAGGTCAGTGTTTGTGGTATGTTTTGCCTGAGAATCAGACAATGCGCAGTCAAGACCTCACGGATAACTTCTGGTAAATGTTTATTTAACATTTAAGGATTTCTCATTGATGAAGAGATCCTTGTTCCAGGAATCTAGGCTTGGAGTTTAGCTTTCTTTTACTTTTTAAAAAAATTCCACTGATAAGTCAGGATCCGTTTAACCTTCTGGTGGCTCATTAGATAATACTTTTGAGAAATGAGAATAATCGTAACTGGCTCTCTTTATCCTCATCATGGGGTGAAAGATACGAAAAGCTCCTTGATACATCTAGCATGACTCTATCACATAAAACCACTCAGTAAAATACTGATTGAAAGAATGCCTTTAGGGAAATGCCTCATTTCCTTTCAGTCAGTGCCATTGCAGCTTGTTTTCTGGGTGGCATGTAAATTGTAGGCAGTCAGCGCATTAGATGTAGCATGGCGGTAGAGTGAATTGATAGTTTACCTCCATTTCCATGTATTAGATGCAGCGGACATCGGGCTGTCCCAAAGCTTTGCCCCCACAGTGGAGATAGCGAAAGAGAAGGAGAGAGAGAACTCCTTTCGTCTGTGTCCCTACCTCAGCAGCTCCTCTTCCTTGTCTCTAAGGGTGTCCAGGGTCAGAGAGGTTTGCGCCATGTTGGCCCAAGAGACAATTGTCCTTTTGACAGCTCAGCTGTTTGTGTTTCCAGAATGAAACAGCATCAGATTTTTTTTCAGATGTAGCATCTGCCTTCCCTCCTACATCCTTGGGTTAATCACGTGCTTGCTGGCCAGGATATGTAAATAAGAGTTGGCTAAAAAACCCTTAAAGGATTATGAAGCAATCTTGCTTAATAGCAGCGGAACAAAACAAAACAAAAAACCACTCCAACAAATCCTCCTGTGTGCTACCAAGTAGTGGAAAGATCCAGTTATGACTGGAACTGCCCTGGCCTGAGTCAGAGGGAGGGAAAGAGGGAGGGAGTAGGAGAGAAAGAGAGAGAGAAGGAACATGACCACCAGAGAGGAAAAACTGCCCAAGGGGAGCTTCTCTCCCTGGCTCCTCTCGTTCCCTCCCAGCGGTTGCTAATGAGGAACAGCATGCTGGTGAAGGAAGCCTGCTAATCCCAGAACTGGCCTTTGCACGCATGTGCTAGGATGACTGACACATTCCCTTCCTTGAGCTGCACCCTTTTCCCTTATGCCCAGAGTTGGTCCCAGGGAGCCCCTGGTAGGCGCCTGAGCAGCTTCTGTGCTGCAGAAGGCGTGGAGGGATTCCGATGGTGCGGTTCCTACGTGGGATTTGCAGCTGAATGTCTCCATCTCCTGTCCCTGGGCGGTCAGTGGCTGGCTTGGCACTGCAGAGCGTTACCTTCCAGTTGTCTATCACCAAAGCTGTCTACCCTAACTGCAGGGGAATGAGCGTGGAAACCCCTGGTGGCTGTGCTGCCAAAAGCAACCTTAGTCAATGACAGAGCCGGGCAGGCGGTGAGGTCCTGCGGGCTGGCCTTTCTGCTGTTCACAGGAGAATCATGCGCTGCTATTTCGGAGGCTGCTGCCAGCTGGCCCCTGCCCACCTCTTCTGTTCATACTGAAGCGGCCAGGAGCTGAGGGGAAGAGGAAGCCTCAGCTGAGGTCCGGGCTGCGCTGCCAGGGCTGCGTCTGTAGTAGGTCCAGCAGTGAAAACAAAACAGGCAGAGCCCAGGGAGGCCCCGCCAGAGCAGCTGAGCGTGGAAACAAAGCAGCCCGCCGGCCAGGGGAAGCCGCCGCAGCCCGTGGAGTGTCAGGCTGGAAGGGAACTTCTAAAGTAGCTGGGACATTGAGGCCTGGAGAGGATGTGACATATCTGGGCAGTGACCCAGCCAGGAGTAGAATCAACATCTCCTGGGAGCCCATCCACACTGCTGTTTGGTTTTAATACCTCTGCTGTTAACGATTCACCCTGGGCAAGCCACTTGCTCCTCAGCCACCGTCTCACCTGTAAAATGGGGGTGAGAATAATACCTCTCAAGGTGGTTGTGAGAATTACATGAGGAAGTGCAAGCACAGTGCTTGGCACACTGCCCGGCCACTTAAGTAAGCCCTCGGTCAATGCTGGCTGGTTATTTGAACCAGAACTTGAGATGTAAGTGAAGCAGGAAAGATAGGGAGTTGTTCATAAGTACCTGATCCTGTTAGGGAAATGTTTTTTAAAATAGGGCTGCTTTTCACAAGAAGGGTGAGCACACTTGAATTAAGATCAAATCGATTATATGATTTCATTCAGTTTTGATGTTGAAATGTTTAATCACATGGCAGACTCTCCTCCCCCTTCCAGGAAGAGCCCAACTGGAATTAGGAGGAAGCAGGTAATGTGAGCCGAGCCATCATCCCCGTTCAGACTTCCTGAATCTATGTTTATCCCCTTTGTGAACGTGCATCTGAACCTTCCTGACAGTTTAAAATGTTTAACTTCAAAGTTATATTCTGATGGAAAACACTTCCTAAAAGGCTGAAGGATTGTTCCAGAGGTGAAAGAAGAGAAGAGGTGATGAAAAATAGCATGTTTGGGGAAAACAGTAATGATAAGTGATTTTGCCTTCTTAGGTCCGAGTATATAGAGGGATGAGAAACTTGTTTTCTAACAGTTTATAACAACATTTATTCCAAAAGTACTTTGCATGCTGTTCTGACACTAACTAGCTGTGAATCACTTGATAAAGATAAGAACAACAATGACCATTTATTAAGCCCTTCCTGGGTGTCAGGTATTGTGCAACGTCCTCTCTATACATTACCTTACTTAATTTCCACAGTAACCTTCTAAAATATTTTCCCCCTTTTGTGAAGAGGAAAGTGAGGCTTAGAGAAGTTAAGTAACTTGTCCAAGGTCACTCAGCCAATAAGTGCTCTGTGTCCTCAGTCACTGTGCCATGTCCTGCCTACCCCTTAGTGTTCACCTGAATCCTACCTTGAACTCAGGTTAATCTCTGTGCACTGCTCTTTTCTCACCTGCAAATCAAGGGCTGGATTGCATTATTGTCAAGGCTACTTCTTTCAAAATTCTAAATGGTTCCAGAAAAAGGCATAGTTTACAATAAACAATCTTGTTTTCCAAATAAATTCTGTCTTATTGAAATCAATGAGCCAGTTGTCCTTTTCATATGTATTCATATTATTTAAGATAGAGAATTCAGGAAGGAATTGAAAACTGGGAAAAATAATTGTATGTGATGTTTTGACATAAAGGTTGAGTATCTCTAATCTGACAATCCGAACTTTTTGAGTGCCAACATGACGCTCAAAGGAAATGCTCATTGGAGTATATAGGATTTCTGAATTAGAAATACTGAAAAAGTAAGTACAAGCAAATATTCTGAAATCTGGAAACATCTGAAATCCAAAACCTTTCTTTCTGGGCCCCAAGCATTTCAGATAAGGGACACTCAACCTATATTTGCACATCCATTGGCCATCAGGAAAAATTAATATTTTTACTAAATTGTGCCTGGTCAGTTAGACAATAACTGATCAATATTAATGCACAAGTGTATCTCTTTTTGCTGTCAAGTACAAAATTTAAACTTTATTTGTGTTGGTCCTTATTTCTAGGGAAGGTTGCACATTTAGGCATATAATTTGGTGTCCAAAAGGTATTAGTCCAGATAATCCAGCATTATTTTTACTAAGTGAGTTTCTCTCTCAAGATTTTTCATGTCCTAATGGAATTATGCTATTTAGAAAATTCTCAATATTTGTTAGTATCTTTGAAATTTTGTGAATTAGACTCATCTAGATTAATATGTGCTAGTAATCACTGCCTGTAAGACCTTGGACAAATTTCTCTAACTCTCTAGGCCTTAGTTTCCTCAGCTACAAAATGGGAATGATAATGGTATTATCACATTATTATAATGGGTTATTGAGACCATCAGATGAGTTAAATATGTAAAGTGCTTCAAATTGAGCCTGGTACATAGTAAATGCTATGAAGTGTCAATTACTTATTAATCACTTGTGATTTCCAAACTGGAATTTTCTTGCAATTGTACCCAGTAAGTTTTAAATCATAATAAGCCTTCCAACTGATTTTATTTTTGGTTGTTAATTCAGTGGTATAATTCTCTCCCTTTGTTTCTCTCTACTGTATGTAAATTACATTTTCATAGAAAGTTTTCTCTTTTAAGAAGTTTTTATTCTTTTACTTTATCCTCTCTAGCACTAGAGTAAGTGGTTTCTTACTATTTGTTTCTTAGAACTTTACCTAGAGCAGCTTTTTTTATTTTAAGCTGTGGTATAATAATGGGTCAAATTACATTCATTGAGTCTATTTTCTCTGAATTACGGGTTATTTTAGGTAGAATTTGTCTCCAGTTTTTTTCTTGGTGCTCAAGTCTCAAAGAAACATGTTTTGAGCCCTGATCACGATAAATATTGGGTTTTTAAGTGACATCACGAGATACATATTTCTCGGACACAAAAGATTGTTATGTTCTTTTGGCCAGAAGAGACTCTTCTTCCTGGGAAATGTAGCCACAAAATGCTGGGTTTGAGTTTTATTAATATCCTTGTAGATTGAAAACAAAATGTTTTCCCTCTAAGTTTTTGTTCTTTTCCATTTGGCAAACCCGGTGATTTGCCACATGAGCCAATGTTGTGCACTAGCAGCCCTGGTGATATCATCTGGAATGTGTGCAATCCCTGGGAACAAATAACATGTTGGAAAATAGCTTGCTTTGAGGCAGTAGGATCACTTATGCACCTTATAGCACATGCTGACTATCTCAAGACATTTTCCTTTTCTAAAAATAATGTCAAGGCAGGCTGCCTCTCATTTTTCGGTCCAAATAATAATAATAACAATGATCAGAAAAGATTTTAATAACTAATGAATTATTTTAAAATTTGATCTGATGATATAGCAAATATCTATGCCACAAGAATGTCTTTTTTTTTTTTGAGGCAAATTACTAGGTTATACAGAATCAAGACAAAGATCAGACTTTTAAAACTTGACTTACATATATATCTTTGTTGCTGTATTTTCACCATTCTTAAAAACTGTTCGTTGACTATACGGTGCACAGTTTTAACAGGTTAGGATGATGACTGGAATCGGACTGTTCTCAAACTGCTTTTGAGCTGACATTTCACTGAAGGGGAAAGACTCTCTCACAACTTTGGTCCCTGTTTCTTCCTCCTGTTTGGGAGCTTCTTTTGATCCATCATTCTTGCGGGGAATTACTGAGAAGGACCTTGGCTAAAAGACAGCACAGAGGGTTCAGGGAAGGAGGTATGAATCCAACCAGGGCATACCATTGAGTTGAAGAGAAATTTCCAGAAAAAGCTTCTCAGCCCACCAGCCAAGACCCAACTCACAGTGATCACTTTCACTCTTTGTCTTATCTTGAACATACTCTTGCTTTTTGAAGGCAACACTCCATTGAATTCCTCATTTCCTGTTTTATTCATTTGCTTCCCCTGTGCCTCTTAAAAAGAAAGCAAGACTCTCTTGAAGTATAGGTTATGAAATTCTTGGGATTTTTAAGACTTTGAGCTCATTTAGAAAGACATACGTGTTCCTCATGGCCCAGAAATATAGAATGCCAATTACCTCACTCTATTCGGCAATTTAAGTGATGCATTTTCTATAAAGAGTTCATTACACAAATGGACCCCTGTCAATGTGTGATATTTTAGTGAGGAATTTCAAAGACAGGAGAGTTTGATGACTTGCTAAGGCCAGTTCAATGAGGCAATGAAAACTTTATCTTGGCTATTGTTTATAAAATTGGCATTCCAGTGAGTCACCTAATGGAAGAGATGTAAGAAAAATAGTGTTTACTTGTGCAATTCTGAAAAATCTTAAAGAACAATAGTTAGTCAGATCTCAGCTTCTGTAATCAAAATAATTAAATAGTAAAGATTTTTGGCATTTGATCACTGGGACCTCTGTAGTAAGATATCTTACTAGCCAGTATTAGCTTGCCATAGGTAAGCTTTTATTTTCCAAGCAACAACATTTGAGTTTATTATTCTGATTGCCCCTTCCTTGCCTTTGACTCCAAGGCAATAATGTGTCTTTTGGATCACACCATTAGATTTCCTATTAGTGTTTCCTCTTGACTTCCCTCATATGCACACACACCCCTTCCCTCAGACTATAAGAAATGGCAGTTGGTTTTTCTGAGGTTATTAATCCTGTTTTCCATGGTGGTTTGGGGACATTGGATATAATTTGTGAGTTAGGAAGGCACAAATATTTTCTTAAAAAGGGAACTTTGAATAAAACTCTGTTTACATCTTTGACTCATTGATTCATTCACCAAATCAGAGTAGTGCTACAGTGTGCTAACTCTTATAACAACCATGACATGGGGACCCAGGGACCACCCTCCCCTGTCATTGATATACCCGTGTTCAACTTGTCTGACTTCAGAGCCTGTGCTCTTCCCACCAATTGTGAGCTGCATTTTGTGTCCATCTTAACAAGAAGGACTATACGCTTGATATCTTGTTTTATTATACTTTTGAATTTTGCTGTCACCCTACTCCTGTCTACACCAAAGTATCAAACATTTCTTAAATATTTATTGTGTCCATTTTAATCTCCCAAACTTTATTACCCGTGTCACATGAACTCCAGGGTCCAGCTAGATATTTAAGACTTCTTTCATTTGCATTTTGGTAAGACTTCCGTTGTAATTAACACAGGATCATTATCTATTTTTTTCCTGTCAAGTCCCAGAAAAGAAAATAAGGGCTGTTTCCTACAAATCAAACAAACTTCAGTGCACCACGAGCTGCCATTGTCATCTGGCATTTGTTCCTTCTCTTTGCCAACAAAGCACTGAATCAAGGAAGCTCAGATGTGTTGTCCATGTCCACAAAGGACCCCTTATGATAAATGAATAGTAAATACATACCTAATAAATAAATATACACATACACCTGCAGATAACAGGTGAGTGTCCTGGTCAGTTTCCATTCCAAGAATGCTAACTGAAAACATAGTACACGAGGTCAATAAGATATAGGACAGAATATTCCAGCTTTGCAGAGAGGGGATGAATTGGGCTCTGACTGTAAAAAGGTAGGTGGGTAGTTGCTGACAAATCTTAGTTTGAAAGTAGTTTAAGTCATGGGAAAGTGCATATCAGGGCTGTTTTGAGGATTATCTCATTTCTTTCTCACAGTAACTCAATGATGTAAATTGTACATCATCTCATTTTACTGATGAAGAAACCAAGGCACAGAGAGGTAAATTAATCTGTAGGGAACTCAACAGCTAATAAATGACAGAGCCAGGCAGGGCAGGCTTCAGAGTTGTCATATTTCATGACCTATTTCCTTCTATAGCCTGGCCCCACTTACATGGCAGATCACTCCAGAAAATTCTTCTGCCTTATTCACTGAAGAAAATCCAGGCTGTCTTCCCACTAATTCTTCACCATATTTATTTCTTCCATAATTACTACAAATATGGGTCCATACAACAGCAGCATCACCAGCTCACAGAGTAGTAAAGTAGCAAAGAATCTTACAAATTCCTCTGGGCTAATTTTATCAGCAAAAACACTAAGCAAAGGTGATGGAGACCCCAAGTACACTGACCTGATCTTCACAAATGTTATGTATGTATTAAATTACCACATGTACCCTGAAACTGTGTATATCTATTATGCATCAATAAAAGATTTAAAAATAAGTTAAAATAAAAGAACTTTCCCAAAAAAAAGAAAATGAAACACTAAACAAGGTGAGAGTTGCCCAAGTCCTGCCAGTAATTACACCATGAAATTAGGAGTTTCCAAGTATAGACCACTGTTTAAGTATAGCGCTTAAAACATTGTATTATCCCAATATACTTAACCCCAATAGGACAGAAACCATGTGTTATGTATCTTTGTATGTCCAGCCCTTAGCACAATGCCTAAGACGTAATCGCTGCACAGTTGATGCTTGTTGAATGAATAAATTAATAGCTCTTGGTTTAGAGTTCTTTCAGAATGCTGCTTAATCTTTCATTAATATTTTCTTGTGTTTCGATCAATACAAAAAAGAGCAAGGCCATCATCTAGTATTATTCTAATACTATATTTCTATAATGCTGCCTAAGATGGAAAGCTTTTTTTTTTTCTTTTTGTCAGCCCTATTCTTTTTATCCTGACTCATGCTAGCTACATATGCCATGAAAATCAGCATCATTCCCCTCTGTCTCCCGCACCCCCAGCTCTCTGGTAGACCAGAACCCCATGAAAGGCTGAGATCTAGAGGACCACTTGACTGCTGCTGCTTCAGTGTATTCTTATGTGTGAACTGAGCCTTCCGTTCCTTCCTTTACCTCCTCCCCCATCCATTGGAACAAATTGTCTTTTTAATGTCAAGTGTAGAAACTCATCCCCACCAACACTGTTTTGATTCCAAACCCTCCTTCTACCTAACAGGCCCTTTAGGAAGACTGGGATAAACGAGCACTCTAACTCCAGGAAGCTTCCTAGTTTCATGATCCGTTTCTGCCTCTTAGGGGCCAGACAGTGCAAAGCTTACAGGAGACTCAGCCAGAAAACTGGCAAGTCGATTAATCTGTATTTAACCACAGCAATAAATGAACACAAAGGAAATGCAGATGTAAGTAGGGGATAAACTTTGAGTGGTTCCATCAGTAGTGATTCATGATGTTGAACTACAATAATATTTTCCTCTACACACTCTCCCAGTTCCCCTGGTGACCCTGGAGCAGCATTTGGGGAAGACTGTTAGGCTTGGGGGTAGGTTCTGTGGTCGTGGTTGTGGAAGATCGGTCCTACAGCTGTTCTTCTGGCTGACAAATAGTTTCATAAACATGCATTGTTGAAAGTGGCATTATGCACCATGGATAGTTAAGAGAGTGGCATAAATATTAAAAAGCGCAAGACAGGACAAGAGCAGTTTTCTGGCTTTTCCAAGTTTGAGCTGCAGAATCAGAGGTAGCAGAGCAGAAAGGGAAGAGACAGGGACACTAGCTTGGATTCCAGCCTAAGCTCTGCGGCCCTTTGCTATGTGACTGCAGCAAGTCACTTATCTAATAAGCACGGGTCTCGTTTCTTCGCCCATAGTGTTAGTGATCATTTCTCAGGAGTATTAAATGAGAGCATGAATTTAAGGAGCTCGGCACCACGGAGGCTGCTCTCCCAAAGGTCAGTCCCTTTTTTGCATGTCTTGTCCTTTCTCTGCAGCCTCTTTGCCGCATCTCTCAGCTGACTTTTGTCCCCTTTCCTGCCTACTTAGTCAATTCAGCAATTACAGTTTTTACGATAATGTGCCTTGTCTCCTCGCTGGTAAATCTGGGGCGGAGTGTTCTGCCTCTCCACGGCGCTCACACTGATGGTCTTGGCTGGAGCACAGAGGCTGCTTGGCAGAAAACTAAGAGGGAACATACCGTGGTAGCAGCATGAAAGAATTTGGCAAGGAGGTGCTCGTCACATGATTGTGATTCATACTGTACTCTCAAAATGTGGCAGGAGGGCTAGGAAAGGCTTTTAATGCCAGCACACAGAGCAGAGACACTCATTTTCAAACATCACATTCTTTTTATAGTACAAGCATGCCTCACAGGGAAAATATTGAACTTGGCCTGCCAGCACCACGAGAGTCGTCCCAACTGTGATTTTACTGCCTGAGTCACTCACTGAATCAGATACTCGCTGCGTGGAGGAAGTCTTCTATTAGGGATGCTTTGACATTGTGTTTTTAATTAATTAACACCAACTCTGGGCTGGTTTTGCATTTACTTCTAGCTGCCTCCTTTTTTTCTTTTCTTGCCTGAAACTTTTTAGACAATTTTCTTAAGGTCTCAGTTGGATGGTGTTCTAAGTATCTTGGTGAAAGAGTCCCATGAACAAAGCACAAACACTCTTCAAAGTAGAGTTCATCCTCTCTGAATGGATCCGATCCATGGGAACAGTGTCGTTGGGGAAAAGGGTCCCTGAAAGTCTGGCATAACACTTTTTGATGCCTTCAGCCATCCTCAATCTGTTCATCCTGTTGTTAACGCTAGAGCTGGCCAGCTGTTGGGAAAAGTCCTCAGTTTTATTTCAACCAAATGCTGCTGCCTCCTGGGGCTGGAAAGGGGCTGACTTCAAGCACAATTATAAATGTGTAGCTCTTTCAAGTGGTGGAAACCTACAAAATGGCCTTGAGTCACAGGGCCCCTTCGGCTCAAAGGCTCTCTGCTTCCCGTGTGTCATAAATCTGTATCTGCATCAAAAAGTGTAAAGGCTGCAGTGTGTGGAAGTCCCTCTTCCTCTGTGAGTGTGTCTATGACAGATTTATACTGATGGCTACACTGCGCCCTGGTCACAGACTTCTATTATAGTCATGCCTCACTGACTCAGCCCCGTTTCCTGTTGAAGGTGAGACAAGGTCCTGCACGGAAGAGGGTGAAATTACAGCTCGACTTTCTAATTGCTGTTAGTACAGGAGGACCTTTAAGGGCTGTAGCAAGACCCACTTTGTTCAGAGCAACATCTACCATCCCTTCGCGACGGTGTGGTCACAGCTAAAATCCCGAGGCATTTTGTTTCATGACAAGATCTGCCGTGACAGTGACAGGGCACTCCAGAATTCGACATTGTATGAGTAGAGGCCAAACGGGTACATGTGAAAGGAACAAATAATCTCTTTTGTTATAGTTTTTGTCTCTTCAAAGTGATTTTTTTTTTCGTCCTGAGGGTACAAGTTTAAAATGTGAAAAATTTGCAAAAAGGGTTGAATCTCCACGTGTCTGTTAATATTTACAAATGGATGCAGAACAGAACTTGGTTTTGCAGCCACCTCCTGGTTTGAGATTTTTTTTCATCCTTAGTGAACATTGTAGGGTTTCAGAAGGCTCGTTAGAACCTCTTCTGTTTGACCTTCGCCTTCAAGGTTTAGAGATGTCCTATAAATCATGGTGTGGTGAATCTCTACTAGTAAAGGGATACATCAAAGCTGTAGTTCCAAGAGTTAAGCAACTAAGTGACAAAAGTTTAATTGGTCTAATTTGTGGGGTTGAGGATTGAAGGGGAAAGATGTTAAAATAGTATGAATCTTCCAAGAGGAGAAAAAACACGACTGCTATGTTTGACTTTCTCACTGTATTTAGAGTACAGTCTTCACAGGGTAGCTGTTCCTTATCATTGTGTTTGTGTTTTCTCAGAGCACCCAAAATTGTCACTAGCTGATGTGCAATGTTTGTGATGGTATTTTTTAATTCACCATTTTTTTTTGTAGATTGTAGTACTTACTATAAAGAAATGATACAGAGGAATAGAAACTTATATAGCTAACAATTAGTATTATATTTTTGAATTCACAATTCTTACTAATTTTTCTTCTCTTCCATTGGCCAGCTTAACATGAGCATGTTTATGTGCCTCTGGTGTTTTTGTATTATGTCCACTGCATTTTTTTTTTCTAACATGTTAAGGATTCTGTTTTAAATTGAAAATCAGATTGCTGTTTGAAAAACTGAGTTTTAAAACTCTACCATCTGCTGGATTTGTGAAAGAGGATCTGAAAGTTGTGTGTGTGTATGTGTGTGGTTTGTTTTATAGGCACTGCATATTTCTTTGATGATCTCTTTTCCAAGCTCATTCTTATCTTTTAGAAGATGTTTCCAGGATTTATGCATTTGGCAAGATTTCAGAGAACTCTATAGTGGTGGAGAGGTACACTCCATTTATAGGGAATCCTGAATCAGAGTCATTCAGAGCATTTATTTTGTTCTGTGCTTAAATTTATTTCTGCTCTGGACATTTCTTTCAAATGGATCTTTTTTACATTGGCAAAACTAAGTACTTTATTCATAAGAACTCTAATAATAAAGCTTTTTCAGTCCAGACATAGGAGGAAATTTGCAAAATGCATCAGGCAAGTATGCCAATTGTTTTTCAAGCCATGGTGCATGTTGAGAAAGTATTGTATTCATTAGTGTTTGCAAAACTATACATTTAATGATGCAAAAGTAAAGTTGACCTCTCCCTTTTGGTGCACAGATGCATAAACTTTATGGGAGTACACCCCAAGGTAGAGACTTATTGGAGTAACTCTTAGAAAGGGCAAGGCTGGCCATAAACAGTGATGCAATAACCCCACAATTATGTATGCTCAATTATTTGGAAGGGAAGTCTGGGAGAAGTGTTTTATATGGTTACATGGGCAAATAAGACGTGAGTATGGAGAAGCACAGTCCAAAGGTTTGCATTTGTTGTGTATCCCCCAAATTGCATCCTAATACAGCTTTATAATGTAAATCCACTGGTACCAGTAAAATGGCATTTAAAACAAATTGTAAAATGAACAACATTTGCAAAGCAATAAAGACACCACCTTTGCAACCACTTTACTACAGTTTTGAAAAATGTTAGTGAATAGCTCTCCAAAGATGCAAATAAATAATATTTTATTAGATTTCAGCCTAGGAGAAAGGGGAGGAAAACCTTCAACTAGAATTACATGATTATTACTTTGCTCCTCCCTCAACCCAGCAAACATTAAAATGGAACATAAAATAAGTCTATAACAAGATTTATGAGGAAAGGTATTACACTTAGGGGCACATTGTGCAGAAAAGTCATTAAAATTGTTTGGGCCTTTGGAAGAGGGGGGGGGAACCTTTTGAGAAAAATGAGAAAGTCAGATGTACCAAATGCCTTGCTGACGATTACCTAAGGCTTTAGGTTTTAAAAAGCCGTGTACCTTAAGGTCCGATTCATTTTCTATTATTTCAGCGTCTTCCCACCAAACAAAGCCAAAAGATTTTTTTAATCTGAGAAAACATACTAAAGGAGGTATATAGTAGGCCTAGCATTGCTTTTGCATGCTCTGGTTGACCCAGGTTATTTATTACATGGTAAAAACAATATAGGCATGTTATATTTGCCATATGTTAGTTAGGGTGTTTCAGCAAACAAATATTGCCCTTGTGTACAGGGTAGATGAAAGCAAAGCTTACTGATGTCTAGGGTCCTTATGCCTTAACTTCCTCTCTTTATCCTCTGTAGTCTGCCTGGCAGATTTTCTTTCTGATTGGTCGTGTACACATTTGGATAATGGTGAGAATTCAGCATATTCTTTGTGCTTTGTTCTGGTCTGAGGATGGTTTATACACTCAATTTGCTATTATATGCTTCCCCGTTTCCTTGCCTGATGCTTTTATGTTTTGCTAAATCTCAGTTTATTCTGCCAATAAAGTCGAGGTGAGTGAGTGTGTGTGCATGTGTGCGTGCATGTATGAGTTGTGTGTTTCCTTATCGGTAAAGTTTTAACTTTGGCTTACTGTTTAACCAGGAAACTCAGCAGGACAAAGGAGATCTAACTAAAACTATATTCCTGCTGAGAATCTCCAAGGTTATATATGATACCATAAAATGGTGGCTTGGGTAGAAAGTTCTGTAGTTCATCCTGATCAGAGAAAAATAGATTTGGGGTTTTTTTTAAAAAAGGAATGTTTCAAGGAGGTCTTTGAAAAACCATTTTCTTCAAATGTTCGTTGCATCTGAGATCCCATTTTTGTTCCTTTATTTGCTCCAGATTACCGCCAGACTGCCAACAAAGAAGGGCCTGTGCTCCCAGGAATTTTCTGCATTCCTCTCTGGAGTAGGCATTTTTCTCAGCTACAAAGGCCTTTTGGCGAATTCCCTCTAATCATTGGATTTGCCCTGGGCTCTGATAGGTGCCATTCATGGACTTGGGCTGCTGTTTGATGGAGCTGAGGCATTAATGGGATCTTTTCATGATAAACAAAACTGGGTAACGTTACCAGAGGGATCACAAAGCTACTGTTGTCGGGAGGTGTGGTGCTTTCTCTCTCTTTCTCTCTCTCTCTCTTGTTTTTTCCTTCTTCCTCCTAGTCTACTCCTCTCATTTCTTTTAATGAATGCACATTTGTGTGTGTGCGCAGCATGGCCGTTTCTAGAAGTAGATCTTCTGACCTCTGCTGCTTCTCATCAGTCAATGGCCAGTGGCGGGCCTTTGTGGGACAGAAGATGATTCCATAAACTGATCTACTGTAGCTCCGCAGGCTGCGGGGAGCTCTGTGTTTTCCTAATAGATTAAACACTGGGAGAACACTGCATGAAGAATCTAACTTAGAGATCTTTCTTACATGCTGGTATTTAATTACCAAAAATATCTGGTAGTTGAGATCAATGAGGGAGTCTGTGGGAACAAACACCTAACGCAAGATTCGACTTCATGTGGCTGCTCTGCCTGGTACATCTCTAGCTGTGTGACCAGTGTCGGACTTAATGGGGCACCTGCAGTCACTGTTGTTCTTGTTGTAACCTTTTCATGTCTAAGAAGAATGCAAAACTGGGTAGTGGAAACCTGATTCCTGCAATAGGGAAGAAGTGAAAAATACTGTTTGGGAATATTTTAGGTGACTTAACATTATTTTTTGATGAAAAGAAAGTAACATCACAAACTAGAGAACATGCAGTCATGTCACCTACATTTTCTTTAAGTGTCTGAGAAAATTTTTTAAATTTTCTTATTTCAAATGGAAATCCCTGTCGTGTATTCTCTTCAGAATAAGTAGAACTTTAGGCGACCCAACAGAGGTATTCTACTTATTTTTGATGCATTTTCCTATGTTCTGTCATAACACCGGGACCCAGGCAAAAAGACAAAAAACGGACCGGCCAGGGAGAGCACAAAGTGAGTAAATGGGCAGAGCAGCATTTTAAAGGTCAAAAGGGACATTAGGTCAGGGGAGGGCAGGGTGAGGAGCAGTGCTTATCATTTCTCCTGCAGAAATAAGAAAGATAAATGATTCTTCCGCCAGAAACGATAGCACCAAAGCTTCATGATTCTGCAAGCCACTGATGTTAATTCTTTGTTTTAATTCTGACACAACCTGCTGGTTAAGTGTGGGTATTTCAATGTGACTTTCAGCCTCCATAGGTAACAAACATGACATCAGGCAGCTTCCCAGCCAAGGTGTGATGCTGCTATTTAGTAGCTCCCAAATCCCTGCCTTAGTAAGTTTTTAGATATCCAGGTGCTATAAGTCAGGTGGAGAAAAAAGTTTGACAGCTTCGTACAACAGAGTAGCAAATCATTATCTTCAGTAAAGCAGTGCTTTATTCCTTTTTTCCGAGGTTTTGTTTTTTGACTAATGCTATTTGTTATAATGCATCCAGTATAGACTGCTGTTAATCACAAATGCAGCATTCAGATCTGTGTCCAGTGACGTTTGCAACTTGAAAGGCGGAGTTTCTCAGCCTCAAAGGAAACCTGCAGTGGCTAGTGTTTCCTGCAGGGCCCGTTACACCAGCCCTGAAAACATGCTAACACGGCATCATTTTTTTCCATTGAGAAAACATCATGAGTTTTTAAATATCTATGTAATTTAATAGTCAGGTGTTTCGTACATATGGACATTGGATATATTTGAAAGCTTTTAAGGGCTTAAATTTCATTTATATCTACTATCATTCTGGTAGTAGCAACTATACAGATTGAGCACCTACTATGCCCAGCACTGCGCGTGATTTGCATTGTCCTCAATCTTCCTGGCAACCCTGAAAAATCATGTCATGGTCATTCCCATTTTAGAGATGAGGCAGCCGAGCGCGGTGGCTCACGCCTGTCGTCCTAGCTTTCTGGGAGGCCGAGGCGAGCGGATAGCTGCTGCTTCAGGGGTTCGACACCAGCCTGAGCACATCCTGAGCACAGTGAGACCCCGTCTCTAAAAAAAAAAAAAAAAAAAGATAGAGATGAGGCAACTGGGGCTCAGGGAGGTTATAATGTTAAAGGACAGTGGAGTCGGATTTCACGTATGTCTGGAAAAGTGCATTGGCTGTGTTCTTCCTATTCTGCCTTCTTGTGTGTTTGTAACTCATGCTTCCAAACAGATGAAAACTTGAAAGTATAGTCAAATATCCAAATGTTTCCAAATATCCTTATATTTCATAGCTTGTAGTTTAAGACACGTTTGGGAGCAAGTCCTTTCCAATGTTTATTTATTCTCTATAGTACCTACATTTAACTTTTTTCCCCCTGTAATGACTTCCGATCCTAACTTCCCTGATTCAGAATTCACTCCATGACTTCACTGGTCCTCTTCCTTATTATCACAGAACACACACATTTTGAAAAATCTGCCTTATGATATGATAATTGCAGGATGTTTTCTATAAATGCAGAAGGCTAGAGTAGAGGGAGATGAGGGTTTTGAATCAAGTTTCTCTCTGGATGAGAATAATTCTGGCCTAGGAAATTAGATGGAAACATTTGGGTGAACTTTCTGAATGCTAATTAAGGAAAAGCCTAATTCATGATAGACTGTTTTCTACATTCTAGACATTTTACCATGGTCTGTACCCTTGAGGATTTTATATTCTAAGGAAGAAAGTAATAATTTCTCAGATTGTCTTAGTTTTATTATGAGATTTGAAGATCTTTTATCTCTGGATAGTTTTCATTTTAATTTACAAATATCCCCCTTTATCTTAGGCGAGCAGGTATTTCTAGTTCCATCATGAACTGCCCAATCACATTTTACCTGCCAACACTTTTGCCACCTCAGTAGTTTCCTGACACTTGGGTTTTTCTGCTACTCATGAAGTCAGACATTTAAGGTAGCTATGCAGGGAATTTAAGCAAATAATAAAATCAAAAGGGGGAGAAACCTTTTGTCTCAGTTATTTGACTATTTTGTGTTTTCAAAACCCTTATAGGATAGGGTAATACTTGTAGGATAATTAACTTCATTGTCTTAGATTATTTTGCATATGTAGTTTAGATCATTTTGCTAATTGCTATTAATGAATTAGGTCATGTTTACTCCATCGTTAGTGAAAACAATTTGTTGGAATTGAGGTCTCCTTAGATTATTTCAGCTACTGCTATCTCTCTGTTAGAAAGGAAGGACACTAATTATCAGTCTCTCTACATTCTCTAGCAGGGCCTTATGCACCCTAAATTTGTATCTGAAGAGTTTGTTATGGATGTACCAGATCTTACCTGACTAAATGGCGCACTACTATTCTAAGGGCTCATTTTTGTTTTTACTCCCAGGATAAGGTCAGGCTCTTCCCCACATGACTCCTTTCCAGAGTGTTTTCAAGCAAGATACAATCCGTTTCTTGTTCCCAGCATAGTTGAGTGCCAGAGATCAGAGCTTAGCAGCCAGAATCTTAAGCCCGATTCAGGTGGAAACCAGACCAGTGTCATTAACTTTCCCTCTTAGTAGCCACAGCAATCCCATAGTAGCCGCGGGCCAAGGACCAACTGTCAGGGAAGACCGACCAGCACCATGGCCTGAGATAAGTACACAGAGCGGGGTATGGAGACCACAGGAACAATTTTATCTTTTTCTACCCTCAAAAAGATAACTAGGAAAAAAATTAGCACAGTTTTTGTAGTAGAAACACTAGTTATTTCTGAACAGTCACTAAATTCACTGTTTACAGAAAAAGCTAGGTTTACCCAAACTAGCCAGAGTTTTTAAGGGGTTTTGTGATATGTTGGAACTAGCTTAGAGCCAGTTTTTAAATTTTCAGAAATTTTGTGAGCTGGTTGTTAAACACAGCCATTACTAAAAATTAATTTATATGAATTTATAATTAAATAATGTTAAAAGCAAATAATGTGCAAAGCTCATCAATTCCAGTTTTGTTTTTTTTTTTTAGATTTTACTATCATTTAGGCTCTTAGGGTTATAATGTTTATTGTATCCGTATGGAGAAAATACTTTATAATGGCGTGCTACTGCTCATCTCTTCCCAACTCTGTGTTTCAGCGATGACACATTGGTAGCTTGAAATTGACCATGGTAGGAGCATTTACACCACAGACATTGGCAAATGCTGCAAATAAGACGTATTGTTGTATCATTGTTTTGATGGCTGTCTAGACTTAAAAAATTATTGAGCCCATTTTAATAAGGCAGGTTAAACTTAAAAGAGTGTTGTGTCTGTAGCCTTAACATTTGAATAGCATGTAAAATTTAAGGAAATATTCTCTGGGTGTTCAAAGCTATCATCCAGTATAGCAAAGAAGTAGTAATCAAGCATTTGTTTGTAGCCCAATTTTGTGATACTATTGTTGGTGGTAGAATTATAAAAATTGATATTGAATTTTGGGGAAAAATTGCAAATGAAAATGAAGTTACAGGTGTGTGGAGCTTACAAATAGAGTATTTTATATTATTATTTGTAAATTGTTTGCTATACATTGTTTATATCATAAAATTTATAATAAACTTGTGTAAATGTATATATACACACTTTTTTTTTCCCCCAGAGAGCCCAGTGTTAAACATTTACTAGATAGTGGAAGACAATGGAAGCCTTATGACCTGAATCCATAAATCCTTCACAATTTTCTGTTGAGTGCTATTTTTAGGTCCTTGTTATCCCAAGGACACAAGCAGAACTTTTCAAACAGAATGAAGCACATACACACACACACAAAAGCCTAAGAAAGGAAAGCAATCTCCACCAACTGACTTTGTTTTTGAAAATCTAAATGCAGTATTTGTATCTGAAATATACTGAAGTTTGTGAAAACTAAGTCTTTTATGTGAGGTCCACAAAATGAGTTTCATATATAGTAAAAATTGATAGTGTTATTAACTTACTTTTAAAAAAGTCCTCTTGGTTTATTTTCTGCAAACCAGCTATGTACCAAACTTATCCTTGGCTCTGCACTGACATAAGTAAGACTTGGTCCCTGTTCTCCAGGTCAAGCTCAAATGTGTGTCCAGAATATGGACCATCCCACTTTAATGACTTTTTTTCATTCCAACTAAGTAGCTAAAGAGCCATTTTCAATTTCTTAAGAAAATTGGCATGAATTTAGGAAGATCGTTGGTAATCTGAATTTGCCTTCCGTAGAATGTAATAAACCAACAATATCAAACACCTGTTACATGCTACATTCTGTACCAGGTCTTTTAAGGAACTCTGTGAGCTTGGTTTTAATATCTCTGTTTTACTAAAAAATTAGACATTTTATACAAAATTAATTATGCAAGTAATAAATGATAGAGGTGAGATTTGAGTTCAGATCTTTATGACTCAAAAATTCTTTCTTTCCCAAAAAGATTTTTATGCTGAGAGCCCTTGCAAAAAAAGAAAAGAAAACAAACAAACAAAATTTATACTCCTTTATATGTAATTACTGAACGCACACGGAGCCTAGGGAAATGCTTTTCGGCAAGTGTGAGAACAAAATCAAGTGACAGCTGGGTGACCAGATCCGTTTTCTGCAGGAGATAGCACAGTCTGAGAAAACAGCTGCCCAGAAAGGAGGAAATGGAACAGACAACAGTATATGTTTTGGTATCATTTTACATCCAGAAGAAAGTAGAGAACCATATTCTGATCTCATTGGTCACCGCTGGTACAACCAAATTTTTGACCTGCTGATGCTACAGGTCAACTCACGGCATAGCCTAAGATAATTCCAACTTCCTCACTCTCCTGTTGTCCCATACAAAATGGCAATGTGCTACTTATTAACATTAATTCAAAATTTTACATCTAAAATTTGTAAGAGTGAGATAGTTAAATAAATCAGGCAGTATGATTAGAAAGAAAATAAAGCAAGCTGAGGTATGATGGAAAAGAAGAGAGAATACATTATTTTTAAATATTGGTCCAAATATTGCCCATTTTTTTAAAGAAACAAGCACCGGGATATGAGATGTCACTGGGAATACCATTTCCCTTCAGTTGCTTTGTATTTCATTGTATGTTGATCTAGGAGATATATATGTAGAGAGAGAGAGAGAGATAGATAGGTATTCTCCACAAAATACACAACTTGCAGCTAGTGGTTTTGATGATTCAAAATGCTGAAACTCGCATCACTTCACTAAAGCAGTGCCTGAAAAATCATGCCATAAAGTTAAGTGTATATATATATGGTCAGTGTACACTAGAAAATAATGAGAAATGTAGGATTTTTTAATTAATTGATTTATTTTCAACCATCAGTTTGAAGCAACATAAATCAGACTATTAGGAAACTTTGGGGAAATGCAGATGCTCACAGTAAAATAGTAGAGAGAAAATATGTTCTAGGAAAATCCAAAAAGACTAGTCACAATAGCAGAATGAACATACTGAGACATGGCAGAGTGGTTCAGGCAGAGCAAGGGTCCCTGGTGAACAGGAGCCACTTCAGGAAGAATCCAGTATAAAAGGCTTGAGGTCTCACAGTGAGTATGTTTTTAGGTCAAATGTTAGCAAAATGTTTCTGACAGCCCTGTCAAACACTGTACCGTGGACCTAGAGAGGCTGTTTGTGTTCCAAGGGTAGTCCTCCCTCATTCTGAGAATGAACATGAGTTAAATCACAGGATATCTGAACCCATAGTTATATCACATCTTTTGGCTTCCTGATTGGTGAGAAACAGGCTTCAGTGGATAATTAGCAGATAACAGATAACATTTATTTTTGTTGCTGTAATGAAATAAGACTCAACACTGACGAATTTACATTCATGACAACTGCCTAGAGCAGCTTGATTTCCTAGTGGAGATAAAGAGGAAATATTTTATTTGGGGGAGGTGGAATTATATTTGCCAGTACGTAATAGTAAATAACAAAAACAAACATATCACATAGTGATAATCATGAGCAGTAATGATAATATCTTCAATTTGTAAAGTAATTTGCAGAGTGTCACTTTAGCAGACAGAATTTTAAATCATTAGCTTCATTTTCTAGAGGACCCTGGGCTAGGGAGGTTTCGGAGATTTGTCCAATGTCATAGGGCTCATGGGTTGAGAGAGAGGCTGGGACTAGAATCAGGACCTTAGGTTTCCATTCAGTGCTGTCTGTTGGCTCAAGCCATCTGTTGAGTGACCAAAGCATTATAGTCACTAGATCTACTTCTGGAATCATCTAGCAACTGCAAACTGCAGAACAATTCATTTTAGAATGACTTCTAATATCAAGCACTATACAACGATCACGTCTTCTCTTTCAACATAAGATTGTGGCACATCCTATTTTTCCATAGTAGAAAGCATCCAGCATCAAGATAGTCTATGCCTCCTACTCCAATTCCTTAGCAATTTGTTCTTTAACTGATTTTTTTGGTTGCACCTTTACAACTAGAGTGTTGCTGTTTTATAAATGAATAAAACAAAGTGCAACAGAATGGTTCTGATATGCCCAACTGGTGTTGGCCTGATGATTCTGAATGATGCAGTCTACTAATTGATTCAAACAATTATTTTGATACTTTGAGGATTAAACTACCTACTGATTTGTTGGTATTAACTACTTATTTTAAAATTCTTAAACATCTTGTGTATATATAACTCTATAGCCAAGTCAGATATCGATTAGGTGAATTGTGGAGTGAAACAGCATTAACATAATTTTTAAACTGTAGTCAAATCGAGTCATTTATATCAGTCATTGAAATGCATGTCCTAATTTTTATTTCTTAGAGGCATGGCTTTCTGATTATTTTGAGAGTAGGTTATAATAAATTGACTTTATCACTTAAATATATATATATATATATGTGACAGGGGCATAAGGATAAATACTAAAATGAGCATTTATTTTATATAATTAACAATAATGATATATTCAGTTAAAACAAATGAAATTGCCATTTTTGTAAGTAAAAAATGGTTGCCTATTTCTTATGCTTTTGTCTACTTTACTTTGTTCACATCTTCTTCAATGGGATTCTACTACATTTTGAAACAGATTACTCTTTCACGAAAAAAAAAATGGAAAAAAAGTCTTACCACTATTCAAATACTTTGTTCATTATTACAGTTTTATAGGTTGAGGAATAAAAAGAAAAATCAACAAAACGGTAAATAAAGTACCTCATGTCAAAACCTGTGTGTGAACACTGCCTACATTGCGTGGATATGTCAGCTCTTGATGACATTTGTTCTCAGAACAGCCACACAGTGCCAATAATGTACATGTCGATGCTTGCCCCTATAGATGCATGCTTCTACTTATGTGAGAAATGTTTTCCTTTAAAAAAACATTTTCCTTAAAAACATTATATTCATTTTTCCTGATATTAAAATAATACATTCTCTGTAGAAATTTTGGATAATTCATAAAAACACAATGAATAAAATAAAATTGTTGTCTTAATCCTACTACCCAGAGGAAGTCAGAATTATTATTGTAGTATAATTTTTTACATATATGAAGTAAATAATTTTTTAAAACTATATATAGTGTAGAGCCCATCTCATTTAGAAAACGTGGATTATACCTTACATATAATTTTGTATTCAGCTTTTTATGCTTTGTATTATATTGTGAACATTTCCCAAGTCATTAAATATTCTTCTAAATAGCCAGAAGAGATCAGCAATAGTTCACTTAAAACAGTGAACAAGCTGCATTAAAAACCAGCCAGAGCCTTGCCAAAGAGCTGATGCTATGAATACCAATCATAGCTTAGTTGCTGTTCCATATGTTAATTTAATTTGACAGAGTAAGAGTCTTTGAAGTCCTAATTCTCTTTTGCATCCAATAAACCAGTTTTTATAGTGCCTGAACTTTTAGACATCAGCCTGCAGCTAAACTCATGTCAGGAAGTTGCTGTGAGGTCACATGCCACAATGGCTGGAGGGGAGTTCCTTTGGAAGTCCTGTGGGAGAGGTGAGGGGCTGTCAGGGGTCACTTGGGGGGTCAGTGCCTCTGGTGATAGCATCTTGCGGGGATACAGATTTGTTGCCATTTTATGTGAGCTCTTGAAGGTCAATTCCTACAGAAGTGGATCCGCAGTAGGCCAGCAACCTTCATTAATAAGTGTTTATATACATCTTTGCGTTTATTAGTGGGTTCTGTGGCTCTAGAAGGGAAAAGTGAAGCAGCAGTCTCTTGCTGGTATGTGGTTTCGCTTCCCACACTTGAGCGAGAAGGCCACTCTCTAGTCCTCCCCACCATCGACATTTAGAATCTGGGTTTCCAGTTGGTTCAACTCACAAAATGCTCTATGGATATATTTTTGTCTGATGCTGGTGGTACCCACAAGAGGAGTGGAAAGGAAAAGGACAAGGACGTTAGAGAAGATCAAAAAAAGAAGTTAAAAGTAACATTATGCCGAACATTAAGTTGTATAGAATAAGGATTTTAAGTTTTCTTTTATTATTCTTTGTTTAGGTTGTTAGTTCTTTGAGGGCAGAAAACCATGCTTCTAAGGTAATTATGAGCTTAAGAGGTGACATTATTGTCTAATAGTCATTCCAGGGGCTCAACATCAAATATAGAACTGTAATTAAAGACCAATACCTTGTCAAATTGGGTTTCTTTCACAATTACTGATCGCCTACAAGGTGCCAGGACCCATGCAAAGTTAGCACTTGACTCCAACAGTGAATGGTCAGTGCTTGTAGCTGAAAACGAATGGGAACCCCAGCATGTGAACTGTTAACGTCAATGAAATGGGGTAAAGTGCCCTGGTAAAGTCACATGCTGAGTTCTGGCCTCACAGCATTTGTCCAAAGTCAGGGGATCACTCGACAATTAACGAGTATGAGGCAAAAACGACGGAAAAATGAAAAGAAGAGTCTATGCCCTTCTTTGGAAGGACCTGGGGGGCCTGTTCTTCCGGGAGTTCTTCATTAATGACAGCGATGTGCGACTAGGTGACTGAAAGATGGAGCAGCCACTTAACAGGCACACGAGCCGACATTTAGGGAAATCGGTCATTAACGGGAAGTTATTGGACAAGAGCTTAATTTTTCCAGTAAGGATGTTTCTAGGTAACAATCCTGTTGTGGCTGAGTGGTTCTGGGAAGCGGTAGACATGGGATTAAGCAGCTGCGCTGGATAGTCATGATGTAATTGGGTTTCCAACATAATTTCCAGTCCTTCTGCTGCTTCTGGGTGGTTTCAACGACTATGTGACCTAAGTTCCATTTTGGCAGTGCATTTCAGCTTCTGCCATTGCTTTCCAGTGTTTACGAAGGTAACTTGACTGCCTCTTTACACTGAATTACTCAATTGTTACTCCTCTAAATAAAATTGACACCATATCGATAGAGTCTGCCGGTAAAGCATTTAGAGGACACTAAATGCTTTACTTTGTGGAGAAAAAAGGCCAAATTAGACAATCAAATGGACCAAGATTTGCCTAAGATTTGGTATAATTTTACAGGAGATTATACCTTACTTTTGTGGTGAGTTGTGGTGTGGTATAGAAGGCACTGTATAGAGTGCCTGCGGTGTAGAGGGCACTACCCTCACCCGACTTGGAAACAGCCATCATGTACAAATGGCAGCCTGTGTACCACTGGACTTCCCCTTTCTCCTCAAGAATGGGCACAGGGAACTGTTGGCACGAGTCTTGCTTCTCAACTTGGGATCTCATGCACATATCGTAGTACTGTTCTTCACTCCGTCTGTCCTCCTGTCCCGTGCAATTTCTTACTCGTGTATTCCAGCGTCTTCTCCAGACTTTTCCTCATCTCTTTAAAGTCTTCTTCACTTGTCTTTTACATATCTCCCTTCTCTATATCCCTTCTTTCTTCTCCTTTGTCTTTCTCTTTATTACCCTCTTTACATTCTCAAAATGAGTTAAATCTGGCCCCAATTGTTGCTGGGAAGTGGAGTTAGGTGGTCTTCTGAACATCCGTGGCTTTTTTATAGCACAGTGTTATAACTATTTGTTTACGCATCTGTTTCTGCCTTGAAGGGACTTTCATCTTTAGCGACTTCCTTGACATCTAATAGGGACTTAATAAATGCTCATGTTTTTAACCACCATAATTTCAGCAAGAAAGTTTTATTCTGCTTTCCAGATAGTTTACAGACGTTTGGAACCCAGTTCCTATATAGGTTGAGGACTTATTGCAACGTAAAGTGGTCAAACTACTGCAAAAGGCTTTTTGTTACAGAACTGTAATCGTGATATAATTTGGCCCCACCTAAATTCCATTATAATTACCTTTATAACATATATCCTGCCATCATCTTAAAGAGGTTTAGTTCTGAACACATCTGCTGGCAGAGGATTTGTTTTGCTTTCTCTTCTAGGAAACTATAGCTTAGCAAACTATTATATGGTCTGACTTTAATTTTTCTTACTTTTTAACTGTTGATCTAATTTTTTTAAAAAAGTAACTAGATTAGCTAGTAATTTATTATTATTATGCTCAATAATCACATGTTAGCAACTTAATAATTTTAATAGCAGCAAATACATCTAAATCTGTTTGTATGTAAATCCCATACGTGGGAGCCACAATACTTTAAAAAATGCACATCAAAGTAATTGTTATGTCTGGCGCCAGCACAAATTTCTGCTGGGACCTGCCCCATTTAATATAAATTATATTACCTGTGGAATTTAAGAGGATGTAAGGTGTAGCATTCCCTGCAGGCAGGAAATTTAAACTATGGATTGCTTTTTTTTTAAATCTCTGATTTATTCCTATAATGTGGAATATTTAGCATCCCTAATTTCTGCTTAATCTTTTTACAGGCATATTTAGAATTTTGCAGTCATATGGAAGACAAGTTCGAAAATTCTATTCTTCTCTCAGGCTAACTTGAGAATAAAAAATATCTAAAGCTAGTGGTAGTAAGGCTGTTACCTAACCATGGTGAAATGAGAAATGAGAGATGTCATTGTCTGAATGAGTCTTTTTAGAAACAAACAAATAAAAATGCTAATGAAGAAAAATAGGAGAATTTGACCTAATTTAACCAAATCGTCAAGCTTCAGACCTGATGTCTTGCCTCTGTTTTGCTTATATAAACATGAATGTAGGAGTAGAACATCCACGGGCAGGAATATGGAGACATAACCTCATGTTCATAAATCCATTGAACACAATGGATTTATACCTCGCACATTTTATTTATACCCCGCACACGGGACCAAGATGTTAGATTTTAAGTGTGTGGCAGGAGCACATGCCAACCCAGCTCTTCAGATGGAGAGCTCTGGCAATCCACATGCGCTCACATCCTTGGTGACTCAGTTCTCCTGGTGGACATCCCTGATGCCCTGTGGTCAGCCTATTTGACCCACGTGGTTCTCTGACATGAGACTGCTACATACATAGCATCTTGGGTGTTGAGTGTGTAGAATAAACACTTTCACTAGGACAAAAAAAAAAGGTAAATAAAGTTAACAGCACAAAAGAGGATATATTGAAAAGAAACAGAAAGGAAAGTCGGAGAGAGCGGGTGCACAAGAGCGTGTGCGAGTACTAAAGAGCCCGCCAACACTAGAGAAGGAAATTAGAGGAGCTAAGACCAAAGGAATGAAACAAAGGCTCCTGCCCATGTCTCCCCTTTGTCCCCCAGGTGATTCTTACGCTCAGTCATGCTCTGCCACAGCTGAAAACATGCTCCTTTCCCTGCTCCTGGTGGGAGGGAGGAGCCTCTCTGCTCAGTTTCTTAATTCATTCGTCATCTGACCATTGTCCTAAGACAGGTCCCCACCACCAGGAACAGATACTTTCTCCAGGTTTTTTTCTTTTTATTCAATAATCCAAATATTCTCTCGAAGACTAATACTGTAATCACGAGTAATAGTTACCACTGACTGAGGCACTGTATTAAATCTTTTATAGCTTACTTAAAAATCTTTACATGTTAATCCTCACACCTGAAAGACAGGTATTACTGTCCCTTTACAGATTATTGAGTAAGATATTATAGATCTTTAGCCATGAATATAAACACACGTAGTTAATAATTCTACACAAGACCTTGCTGTTGTCTCTCTGCTGCTGCACGCATTTCTTGTCTGTTCACCATCTGTGGTTCCTGATTTTTCACGGGTATCTCCCGGTAGGGAATTTGGGTACTGGATCCACAGCCACTTTTTACAGCTTCCTCCTTTTTTTTTTTCCTTTTCTTTTTAAAACAACTCCTTATTAGTTCTTGGAGCGCTGTCCAACTTAAACTGAAATGCACACCTCCATGGTTTTCTTTTGGTTTCCTACATGTTTCCTTTTGCCTTAGAAAAAAAAAAATAAGGCTAAGTACCCTTTGTTCCAAGGGTTGACTGAATTCACAGGCTCCATTTCAAATCTTAAGTTTTTGAACTGCTTCGACTAAGAAGCAGCATCCGGTAGTCACTGAATGTCAGTAGTCAGGAGCGCAGGTGTTTAGCTTTCTCTGACCCAGTACCCCACTCACCTTTGTTCCTTTCAGCTTCGTGGAGTCCTCACAGACTGCAGCAATGAGCAGGATCATGGTGAGGAGCAACATTCAGAAATAAGGATTCAGATCATGTAGGACATTTTCCAGTTCTAAACACTGATTTATAGCTAATAGAAACTTAATGCTTTATTTCAAAACAGCACTCTGTCTAGCCAACTCACTTGGAATACTTTGATGACTAGCCTTTAAGGTACAAGCTGGTTTAGAAGATGCCTCTGGGCTCAAGTGTTGGGTGCAGGGAGGAGCTGGGTGTTGTTGTTGGAAAAACAGATATTCAAAGGTTGGGATGACAGAGGAACCATCTTTATCATTTGACTTTAAAGTTAGTTTTTAGATAAAAGGATAGCTTAATAATGGGGCCGGTTGTTGGGGGGATCAAGCTTCTAAAAACCTTAACATACTTTCAGCCTTCCCCGGAAGCAGGTGACAGGGTAGTTAGCGTGCATATCCTCTGCTCAACAGAGCAGCTTCTCTGCTGGCACATTGCCTGGCGTAGTTCCAAGGAAAGCTGTGCAACGACAGCAGGATTAGAATGCAGGAAGCAGAGCTGGGTCATATGCTCTAAGTTGTCCGTTTGCCCTATTCCCTTAACATAGTCGATTCCACTAACACTGCTTATCCCTAAAGCCAGCCCTCCTAAGGAGAGTCATTTGGATTGTCCTCAGTACCAAACTGAATTACGTTTGGGACCCCTCTTTGTCTTCTTTGTCATATTTGAAATGATGGGATCCCTTATGCTATAATCCCCTCCTGCCCCTGACAGAGATCCAGGGCATCGGTGTAGAAAAAGTAACATGCCATGACAAAGGTTCGGTATTGTTGGATCTGTAAGATTTGAGATTCACCACATTTAGCTGTATGTTTATGAACCATTTCATGCTTAAAATTATTTTATAAGCATGGCCAAATAGGAATAAGGCTATTATAATGGTATCTCTATACTAAAGTCTACTCTATATTGATCTGGGCATATCTACACTTATAGATAATACATTATATGAAGGTTCTAGATCCTTGATTTAGACACTGCACTTCCTTAAAATTTATTATCTATAACTGTATATTCTTCCCATTAGTCTTTCTGTTCATGTTCACTTTACAATTTCCAAATATGCAATAGTTGCAGTCCTTACCACAGTTCACAGAATGATTCTTCAGGTAAATGATAAGTATTAAAATGTTTTTATTTATGCTTATTATTTTGGTAAGCTAATCAATTAAAAACATTTTAGTGTTAAAGTGAACTTGATTTTTACAAAATATTCTGGCATTTATTTCTCCATAGAAATAAATTTCTCCACTACTTTAAAATTTTTCAGTGCTGCAAAGATAGACCAAAACTTGTGACCTCATCTGTTTTAAATTTGAATAAATGAATAAGTAAACAAATGAAGGAACGAATGTTCTCAGGAGGCAGTCTTTTTAATGGGCTTCAGCAAAATAAAGAACCAAAACTTCTAGACATTGCTTCCTGCTCTGTCTAGAATGATTCTGAAACTAGTTTCATCAGTATTTCTGTAGATTGGCATGGGAGTCCTAGATGCTTGGATCCTTTGTGTTGTTCTGTTACTCCGAATTGTCAGTTTTATTTAATAATTCTTCTGTCACCCGTGCAAGCAGTCTCTAGAGTTTACAAGAGATTCACATAGACATTAAAGGAACAACCTGAGGTGATATTGTTGATAGATAACCAACCAAGCATGTGTTTGGAAATACAAGTTAAGATTCTGGAAAGGATCTGGGATTTGGAATCTGCTCAAGGAATTAATGTCACGTCTTAATTCTGTCCTTTATTAGCTGAATAAGTCTCTTTGCCTCTTTAGCCAGAGTTTTCACAAGTCTAAAATGTAGATTGCCATGGGATGATAATGCCTACTATGTAGAGGAATATGAGAATTAAATGAAGCATTATAATTTTTAAAATAAGAACACTATTAAATATATATGTGTGTGTGTGTGTATATATATATATATATATATAATTTAAAGGTAAGCTGTTTTGGGGAGTACAAAAACTCCTGAAGTGATCATTTAGGACTTACGTATTCGTGCTCTGAGGCAGGACTACACTTAAATGCTTCCATTCAGATAAAAATCTATATTGCTTGAAAATACCTTCAGAAAAGGAGATGCTATAGGATTTGGCTCTACAGGCATAGTTACACTAGACATTATTAAAACAAACATGTCTTTATTATTTATAATCATGATTCTCTTGTCTTCTCTGTATTTCCCCAGCCAACATTTCTTCTGTTCCTCCGTTCCTTCTGCCATCTGGTGCTATGTTGTAGCACACAGTTCTGTGGCAGTTTTTCCTCCTCTTCCTCTTCTCTGGTCAACTCAGTGGTCTTTCTCCATTTTAAACAAACTTCACTTTTCCTCTCCTCTCCGGGGTCAGCCGTCTTGACTTCTGCACAGGAAGAAGATTCCACAGCGCTCCTCAGCCACTGACTCCAACGCATGCAACCCTTCTGGTGAGGAAACTTTCCTTCATGTTGCATTTGAAGCCCATTTCCTATTCTTATTTCTTCAGAACAAGTTTCAAAACAGCTGGTTACCATCTTTTAGGTTAGTCCTTCCTAGACAGTACTTCAAAAACATTATATCACTTTTCCGTCTTTTTTGTCAAGCATGAGTTATTGAACTTCCTTTAACTTTTTCTCATAAGGCATATTATTCAGCCTTTTAATAAGGAGCAGAGTGTAATTGAAAGAATATGGGCTTTGTAGTTAGACCTGGGTTTGAATCTGGGCCAAGTTACTCACCAACTGTTGGGCCCCGGTCAGAGCTCCTAACTTCTCTGAACTTCAGTTTCCTCATCTGTCAGGTGGTGTCAGTGGGACCTGTCTCACAGGGCCGTTGTCAGAACTGACGATGAGTGTTCTGCTCCTGATGTGCGATCAATGGTCTAATCAACGCTATTCCCCTTTCCTCCTTCCTCTTGGTGACTCCTCTGCATCAGGTCACTACTTCCTAGCAGTTACGAAGCCTAAGCTCGAACAGTGTTGAGAATTTGAAATAATTCCCTTTATCCATCCCCCCAAAACATGTCTTTTTAACATTTTTCCATTATAGTGTTCCATCACTAGATCTCGTGTGAGGTATTGTTCATGCCATTCCCACATGCCCCCTGCCCTGACACCGTATCCACAGGACAAGCTGCCAAAACCCAGCTGTGAGAAGAGAACATCCAGGGAAAACGATATTAAAAGGAGTCCCTGAATTGGCATTGGAGGAGTCCACGCTAGCCCTTGACCTCGTTTTTACCATGAGAAACTTCCCAGGTTCCCTCTACGAGGCTTATTTGTGGCTCTTTCCAATATAGAAACCTACCGGGTGTCCTTCAGATCATTTCAAAACACTGAGTTAACTCTTTTTTGAGGTTTCCCACTCAAGTGGGCACCTTTGTACAAATTCAAAAAAGGCACTCACTCGAGGCAAGCGCAGCTATATGGGGATTCACCTTTTTGCAGAAATCATAGTGTTGGCTCTGGTGTGGTTTAATTTTATAAAACAGATACAGAAAGTAGTCCGTGACCTATCTTGTCAGCATTCTTTAATATCAGCTTTCTCTTCTCATTCCATCAGCCTTCTCCTTTTCCTGTATCTGCCCTCCTCTATGGCAGTGGTCCCCAATCTTTTGGCACCAGGGACCATTTTCGTGGAAGACAATTTTTCCAGGGAGGGCAGTGAGGGGTGGAAGGATGGTTTGGGGATGATTCAAGTGCATTACATTTGTTGTGCATTTTATTTCTATTATTATTACATTGTAATATATAGTGAAATAATTATACAACTCACCATAGGTTGAGGACCTCTGCTCTACGGAGTTTGTCAATAACATTTCATTCTCTGCTTCAGATCGGCTCCAGTGACTTCTACCAATTCCAGCTGTTTCTGTGCATACACCTTTGAATGCCTGCCTCGACTTAGACTTTTTTGGGCAGTTACTCTTTGTGTTTAAACTTCTGGCATTTGGGGATTAAGCCAAATAGATTTTTGCTCAAAATGTCAGCATTCTATTTACAGATTCTTATTAATAGCAAGTTAGCAAAATCTATATAGTTAATTCATGTCAGCGTGGCTTCACCTTCTTCCCTACCGGGTCTCTAGAGACCACTTAAATGAGCATCTAAGTGACCCAAACTGAGGTACTGGGAGGGAGAGGGAGAGGGGAGACTTAGATCATCCACATACACATAACTTACATAGGAAGTGAGAGTTCAGTGGTCTAAGAGGAGTGCAGTGCTATCCTCCCGAATAGAGAAGAGGGTCCTTTTATACTAAACTCACACCTGTGGATAAGCCCCTCGTAGAACAGAAGGCGGGGGGGGGGGGGTTGCAGTGGACAGTAACATTTTCCAGGGCTCAGCCAAATCAATTCCGGTGATTGGTGAAGCTACAAGTCTCAGCCAGTTTGTCCCATGACCAGTAATTAATAGATACTCTTACATTCATCTCAAGGAGGTAGTAGAATACTTTAATGCAAAAGAGAAAAACGTGTAAAAAGGGATGAAAATTAAGACATGGGAAACTTGAAGATAAGCCGGAGGCAAACTTCCCTGACAGCATGACGTGCCCAACTGCAGAGGAGTCTTCCGATGGACATGCTTGGAGTGCCATTATAAAATTTACCTTGTCTGCATTTCTCTTCATTCATTTCCAATGTGCCTGTTAGGCCAGTGGCTCCCTGGGAACATGACAATAAAACAACTGTTAAGTAAATAGAAAAGCCTAAGAAATATTCATAGAACGCCAGCTTGAAGCATTTATTTATGCTCTATAAATCACTAGAAAACCTGTGACAGGAACCATTCTTGATCTGTCTTAGGATGTACAGGATACCCAAGAAAGTTTTCCTGTTTATTACTTCTTGGAGAGTATGGAAATATTTATTTTTGACTTTGAGATAAGTTAATATCTAGCATAGTTCTTTGGCTGCGGAAATAGTGGGGAAGGCTGGATCTGAGAAAATAATAGAGAAGAAGAGTTAGCAGGGCTTCGTATAGGACTTGAGGGAGGGGTGCAAGGACAAGCGGAGGCTGGTGAAGACTCCAGAACTGGGGCACCAGCGCCCGCGCTGCTCACGGGGAGGTAGCCTGCAGAGGTGGCTTTGAGGGGAGCGAGCATAAAATCTGGTTTTGACATGTTTGTTTTAGATGGTGGTGAAATGTCTAGTCCATATATTTTGTAGACATTGAGAAATGTGGGACTGAAGAGAGGAAGGAAGGTCAGGGCTGGAGCTAGGAATCTGGGGCTCATCTGAGTCTAGGTGCTAATTGAAACCATGTGGGTGCACCGAGGGACTAAGGAGAGAAGGAAAAGAAGAGCTAGGAGCCCCTGGCTGAGCTAAGTGGCAATGCCTGGGGGGAGGAGGGAGAAGTCAAAAGAAGGAAGAAAAAGCAATCAGAAGTATCAGAGAAGTCCCAGGGCTAAGGTCCCTGCCACCAAGGCCCTGCGAGTGTTGGGAAGCCTATTGCAGCCTGGAAGGCAGCCCTGATTCCTGGAACCAGGGAGCCGCTAAGAAGTTCAGTAAGGAGCCATGGTGCTTGATAGCGCCCACAAAAGCAAAGAAGAAAAGCGAGGACTGCAGAGGTGAAAACTGAGGCAGAATCTGAGTTTCATCATCTTGTTCCCTCCATGTTGTCTAGCGCCATGCTTTGTAAGAAAGCATTGGTTTAATGAAAGAGGGAGGGAGGGAGAGAATGAGTGAATCAAGCAGATAAGCAGATACAGGTAATAATGGGTATTTTTATAAATGAGAGAGTAACAGCATAGTACTCGACAGTGCCTGTCAACGTCACTGACAGGCCTAACACATAAAACAGGCAGAAGGTAGAAAAGGAGTTGAGAAAAAGAAAGAGAAGACAGAGGCAGGGAGGAGAGGAGAAGATGGCAGTAGGGAGTGAAAGAAGGCCAGCGGTTTCTTGGAGGGTACAGTCAGGGAGGGAAACAACCTAAATTTATGGGTTCCACTTTTAATTTGTTCATACTTCTAGATGTTTCTTAGACATTCATCTTGTGTCTTTGATGGAACTTTAAGCTTCTTGGCAAAGACAACTGATTTTGTGTATCTCTTTAGTACTTAATACAGTTCTACCAGCATTTCCTCTATGCTTAATAACAGGTTGAAAGAAAGAAAGCAAGTTTTCAGTAATTTGTAAAAGTGAATAATTATCCAGAAATTTATTTAGGGAGAACATCCAGTTTCGATAAATCAAACTAAAACATTCCTTCTCCACTCAAAGGAGGCTTTTAAACTTGGCTTTTCTAAATAACTTACTTCAAGCCCCTATCTCTCAAAGAGTCTCTGGGTGCGTTGCTTCTGAAATGTCCTTCCAAGTCAGCTCTGCAAAATGTCCTTCCTAATCTTTGCAAGATGAAGAAGTGGGCCTAAATGATCGGAAATATTATCCTCTCTCTTCCCTCATTCCATTTTTTTCTATTTTCATAAGAATAACTGCCAGCATTTGCAGATGAATTAAAGGCAGTGTCCTTCTGGAGAGAAGTTACATGTTCATTTAATTTTGTGATGTGAAGACTTAGAAAGAAAGACGTAGTTTGGTTAGTAAGGTGAAATGTACACGTGGGAAATGTAAGCAGAGCCAGTGAGAAAATCTGGTGGTGGCAGTTAATTAATTGTGAACCTGGGAAATAGTTCTATATTTAGTCTATAAGATCTCTTTTATCCTAGACACTCGGAAAACTTCAAATTTTTTATTTTCAACCAATTTGAATGCAGTCGTGACATGAAGAAGAAAAACTACCTTGAAAACATCAAATATGTAATTTCACTTTCTTATACTTTAAAAACATCTGAACATTTTTTCTCAAACTTAAGAAAAGAAACAAAATTCACCTTTTGGTGAAGATCAAGATGAAAGTGTTGACAAGTTTCAGGAGGCTGGAAATTGTCTTCTAAGTGGCACCTGTACATAACTTGATAATGTCCTACCACGCATGCTCCTGAAGGGCGATGGAGAGAGAGATGACAAGGGTAACAGTCTTCCTTGTTTTATTAAATATGTAAGGGTTGTTTGCATCCATTTCCTGGCAATAATTCCTATTTTTAGGAGTGAAGTCAATGATACTATAGAGCATGAGATACCAGTGGGTTGACTATAACTTTCAAAGATGTGGGGGGGGAAAAAGTTTTGCAGAAGGGAAGGGGTACTGCTCTGGTGAATCTCTCAGCAAGATGAAAAAGAAAAGGGAGGTCTAGACAGTCTTGTTTGATCTGATAGAATTTTCCCACAAAAGATGAGCAAATATCAGATAAGAGCATTTATCAGACCTCAAAGAATTTTACAACTACATCCATTTGGGAACATTATGCAGCATAGACTTGCTAAGTCCCCAAAGTAGAAGACAGAAAGCACTATAAAAAATATAGACTGGCGCCCTGAGAAGAACAATAGATTGTCTTTATTACCCTAAAATAAACATTAGCCATTTTTGTTTGCTTGTTAAATGATACATAAGACAATATCTCTAATGAAAATACATCCATAGCCCATGAGATCCTGACTCAAAAGAAAGCAAAAATAAATCAGGCAAAATATCTAATAAAAAGATGGTAATGGTCCTAATGGAAAACCAAATATTAATATATGCTGGTCCACTTTCCTATTTCTGCTCTTACCTGGTTTTCATAACAACAGAATTGCAGAGCAGGATTGCAGAAGGCAGGAACTTATAGTCAGTTAATCCCAAACTTCAGAAACAAGAACTGGCAATCTAGGAGATGCTTTAGTAATAAGCACAGGTGTCACCAGGGCAAATTTTTTTTGCAGATAAAATAGAATTTAAGACAAATGTTTATTCAATGTAAATCTGCCATTTTCCCAACTCTGGAAGACAGATAAAGAGAACCACATGGAAGGATGTGGCATGTTCTATATTATTCACCATTAAACTTGTGGGATTAAAATGCCTGTGAATCCATCAACACCACTGAAAGACATGCTGTAGAATCAAATAGGTGGTAGAATCTGTATATAAATGACAAAATATAACCAAAATTTTCACCAGATGGTGTTCAGATCTGCTGTTTGTTTGTGTTTATTTATTTTACATTCTTTGTTTAATATTACCCTGTTTTTCCTCAATCCACAAAGGATTCAAGGCTGCTTACAAACAACACAATGGACCTCAGGCAACCAGTTTTCAGTGACCAAAGACAGATCCTGAGGTCTGAGATCCTGTAACATTTAGTAATTTGTCATTTTTCTCAGGCACAAAGTTGAATTCTGGCTCCTGGAATTCAGATGTTTAGGAGAAAATCATTTAGTTTGTGGATGAAGTGAGCCAACACATTGCCAGTAGTCACGTCCCAATGTGACTTGTTTGTTTCCTAATTTGAGTTTACATAATAACTGTCTTAAAGAGACTAAACCATTTTTTTGTTTGTTTCTTTGTGAAAATAGGCACTAAGCAAGAGATGAGTCCTTGGTAGAAGTTGGAAAGGGAGTTAACGTGTGGTATGAGGATGTGCACAGGAAATGCTTGCCTCTAGATAGTAATACAGTTTCAGAAGAAATTTCCAAACCTGAGTGAAATATTTCCCGGATTCCCAAATTTAGAGACTGTGAATTTGGGGGTTTGCCAAGTCCTCAAAAACATCAAGGGCCTACGAAATATAATAGAAAACTCTAAAAGGAAAAAAAAAAGAGAGAAAAAGACAAGGAAAATGTAGAAGATTCATTTAGAATGTATATTTTAGATCCAGTTCTCTTACTACCAACCTTGGGAACCCTAGTTGCATGACCCTTCCCGTAGTTTCTCCAACTGGAAATGAGAGGAAACTGCCCATCCCTACTAACTGGTGTGCCCAAAAGAAGGACAGCTTGCTCCACTTACTAATTTGATAGGCAAACTCCAGCCCAAACAAGTAAAAGAGAAGCAAAAAATCCTTATGGTAATTCTTAAAGAAGGTTCTTCAGGGAATAAAAGGACAAGGTTCTGGGTCCTTTCCCACCCCCAAAGCAGAGTAGTTCTGTTTTGATCATTTGTATAAAATGATGTTTTGAAGACTGGGGGCGACGAGGAGAAGAGGAAAGCAGAGTGGTTACTTGATGAAGGAACCCTCATCACCCACTATGGGCTTCCCTGTGATTCCCGGGGTATAAGCTGGTAGTGTGGTGGGCACCACTTGCCAGCTATAGCACTGGATCAGTCAAACGAAACCTTTTGTGCTAATGGTCAAACAGCTCCCTGGTTTGCTTAGTAAATAACTTAAGCTCCTGTAGGTTCCTGTACCCAGTTGGAACCCAGAATAGTGTGATAGGACACCCATATAAGTGCCATTTCATGGCTGCAGACGGAAGCTCTAGAGCTCTGATCAGAGATGCCAAACTTTATCGCCCCTAAGAAAGTCATTCTCTGACCCCACCCACAGCCTGCCTTGGGGAGGATACAATTTAGTACTATTAATTCCTCTTACTGTAATTAAGGTCCATTTCGTCTTGGTTTATTTAGGGCAGTGGAAGCTTTACCCACTTCCTATTCTCCTTCATGTTATTGAAGCTGGTTTTTAAATGAACTGACTTAAATTAAAATTAAAATTATTTCAATTGTCCTTCTTCTGACCTACTTTCAGTCCCATTGTTCTTTTTTCTGTATACCTGAAGGTAATCTGCAACTTTTTCAATACATTAATTTCTGGGCTGTAAATTGGATATAGGACAGGCACTCAAATTTTGTAAATGTCCTGGGGTGGGTTGCAAACCGCCAGTTGCCCTCTTTGTTGCCTCAGCCTACCACAACGCCCTCCCTGCACCCACACCTGAAGTCACTCTAGATATCAGTAATTATGATGTCTTTGAACTTCTTGAGGTCCTCCGCTTCCTTCCAGGTCTTTCAGAACATCTCTCCCTATTTTCTTCTATGCCTTTTCTACCATCTTGTCATACTTCTAGAGTGGCCCTGGCAATAAACATATCAGAGAAGAGAGAAACCATATGTTTTGCGGTAAAATTTAACAGAATAAAGAAAGAATGCCATTAATCTCCAGCCTTTGAAAAATGCCCAGAAGCTTCCATTCAGACCCTCCTTACAAGTTTCCATCCACTGTCTTTTATTAAGCCGTGGTATTCCTCAAATGTTAAATTTCAAGATGAATTTTTAAAATATTTCTTATAAACTTTAGTTTGACTCCATTAGTTAATTATGAGTAGCTCAAAACTATGTATTCTATCATTTTTATTATAAATGTGCTGTATTTTAGGTGATAGGCTTTTGTCACACCACCTGCACATCTAACTACTGTTTATACTTTTCGTTCATTCAAGGTAAAACATGTCTCAAATTTGAAAAAAATTCACACCTAAATCAACCTTTGGACTGCTTCTGTGCTAGTAAGGATTTGGTTAGCCCAGAACAGGATGAAGTGTTCTTCTAGTTTGTGAAATATAGCCAAGAAAAACATTTAGGCACAGCAAAGAAACTACATTTCTGAAACCTTGGAAAGTAACCTGACTTGCAGTTTAGGTGTAAAATTGAGATTGAGAACCAGAAATTTGGACATCAAGAGTTCTGATTCTCTGCTTCCAGTGCCATCTTTAATCTTTGGGAAGTGTTGTTTGCAGCTCATCCTATTTTGTGAACACCATCTCTTATTTGTCTTTGTGTCTAATACAGCGCTTCAAACAGTAGGTACTTAGCAGTTGCTCCCTGAACTGAATTTAACCCAAGGCTAATTCATGATTCTTCACTATCAGATTTGGGATAAAAATGAAATTAAATAAAAAATAATTATAAAGTATTCAGGTTAAATCATGTCAAGCAATCACTAAATTTTCGATGATCTTGCACATCTTTGATGGAGGACACAGATCTCAGGGGCATTTCCAGTTCTGTGCGCTGAGATGTGCATGTGTGTGTGCCCACATACGTTCTTACATAGCAGAAGGAAGGAAGTTGTGAAAGGGGAGAAAAGAGAGCTATTGACTGAAGAGCCATAAAGCTCTTTTAAGAATGACTGCTTCTGTTGTATTGGGGAATGCTTCCTTTGAGAAGGGCTATAGTATGCATCCTCTTTCCATTAAGTCTATTTTTGGAAGAAATTACAGAGGATAATATATTACCAACTCCCAGGGATCTCTTATCAACGTAGCCTCTGTTCTCATACACACCTGCTTTAGAGCAAAATAAATTATTCTGTTCTTTAGGAATACCAACCCCAGACAATCAAAATCTCCACTAAATCACTATGTTTATTAGAAAAGTGCTGATTTTTGAAAAGCATTAACCCCTAAAAGCAGTAAGTGAGAGCAAACAACAGTGGTGTCTGTGGTTTGAGCAATCAGTCTGAACAGGGGCAAAGTCTAGGAATTGTTTTCAAAACAGTGTGGGGCTTCCTACCCCGGGAGAAGATTTACCTGCATTTGGCAGTTACTCCTGTTACTGTGGAACAGGAAGTTTACTTTTCAATAGTTTTATAAATTATGTGTTTAACTTTGTCTCTATAGAATTAATTCGTGGGAGGTGGGAAGGGAGGGTGGAGAGGAGGCTTTCAAGGCCAGTTCACAAGTTCAACATTTAAAGTGATAGTAGCAATTTCTCCCCAAACCACAACGGTTTGGTGAAGTTTTGTTTCCACCCGAATGCAATTTGCGTCCTGCATGTACGTTGATTTAGACATTAAAATAAAACAACTTAACTGCTTAGCAATAAAAAGTTGTTTAATCATTAAACAACCACCATTTTCTTTTGCCCTTTAAACCTGCATTCATTCAGCCTGGATGCTGGTGTAAGGTCTCATTAACTGCGAGGATCACAAAGGAAAGGTTAGCTAGATCAGCAGCAGCAGCAGCGGGAAGCTCACAAACGCCCCCATTGTCACATGAAACATTTGTGGAGACATTCATCTGTCTCCCAACACACTGGCTCTGAGGGAGGTATGTGGCAAGAAAACTGCAACCTCCAATTCCAGAAGCAGCCCCCAGATCGTTCAAGGGAAAAAAGAAAAATAAGTGCCCTTGCATTGACTCTTCTGCATGGCCGTATTGATCATTGTTACTGTGCAATAATTGGGGGACTTCTTGCTGCTTAAGTGTAACGTGAAGAGGGTACATCATTGCAGACTCCTAGGTGGGTGGCGTGGATGCTACTTTTTTGTAAGGCCATAAGGAGTTGCAGTGTTTTCTGGGCTTCTTTCTACATGTGAGGGTTCTATCACTCATTTTAAAAGCACAACTTAACACCGTCTTCAAACCATCCTGAGTTCTACCCCTGGATTGCTTGTTACAAAGTGGTCCCTTTCTCCTCAGAATAGGTCAGAGGTGCCTATTAAGTGCTATTCTTGTAGAAACTGAATTGATTCCCTTCAAGAAGAGTCTTTCCCGAAATTTAATTCAATGAGCTACTATCTGTGCCCACCCCGGGCTCCAGGAAGGGATCACAACTTTTTGAAACAATGAATTGCTGCTTTATCACAGGCTGGGTTATAGACAAAACTGGTAATTGGTTCAGTTTTGAAGAAGGCAGGGACAAATGGTTCTTTATATTTTTATAGAATTGCAAAGTATGGCGGTGATCTCCATTTGAGATGGAGAAATGGAAACCGAGAAAGTTCAAGAGACTTGCCCAGGATCTCATAGCTAGTTAGAAGCAGAAAATGGGTTAGAAGCCAGAATCTGGACTTACAATTCATTGTGTTTTCTTCTGTCCAAACATCTTTACTCGATTAATACAAATTTCTTCTGACTTGCTCTCATGAAAGATAAAGGCTCATTGGTATTCGTTCTTTATATATATTACATATATATGATATATATATTCTTTATGAAGATATGTATGTGTCGCTTAATGATGGGGATACATTCAGATAAATGCTTTGTTAGGCGATTTCGTCATTGTGTGAACATCATAGAGTGTACGTACACAAACCTGGAGGGTATAGCTTACTACACACCTAGGCTATATGGTATCGCCTATTGCTCTAGGCTACAAACCTGTACAGCATGTTACTGTACTGAGTACTATAGGCAGTGTAACACCATGGTAAGTATTTGTGTATCTGAACATATCTAAACATAGAAAGGGTACAGTAAAAATATGGTATAAAAGAATAAAACATGGTACACTTTTATAGGGCACCCACCGTGAGTGGAGCTTGCAGGGATGGAAGTTGCTTTGGGTGAGTGAGTGGCGAGTGAATGTGAAGGCCTAGGATATCACTGTACGTTACTGTAAACTTTATAAGCCCTGTACACTTAAACTACACTAAGTTTATAAGAAAATATTTTTCTTTCTTCAACAATAAATAAACCTTAGCTTACTGTAACTTTTTTACTTTATAAACTTTTAATTTTTTTTAGCTTTTTACTCTTTCGTAATAAAACTTAGCTTAAAGCAGTGTATAGCTGTACAAAAATATTTTCTTTATATCTTTATAAGCTTTTTTCTATTTTTAAAACTTTTTATTATTATGTTTTACTATTTAAACTTTTTTGTTAAAAACTAATATGCAAACATATACATTAGCCTAGGCCTACATGGAGTCAGGATCATGAAAATACACCAGGTGATAGGAATTTTTCAACTCCATTATAATTTTTTGGGACCACTATCATATATGCAGTCTATTGTTGACTGAAACATTATTATGTGATGCATGACTGTATTTATATCTATATAAAAATTACACACGTATAAAGAATTCATAAGTATATGTATCTCTAAGACAGCTCTCAAGTCACCAGCATTTTGACCTTCAAGCTAAACAATCCAATTCCTTTTCATTTACTTTGGGATTTCCATTTTTCTAACCTTTTTATCAATTTAGTATTGGTCTATGCACAGCAAACTTCTAGAATCTGAACCAAAATATTCAGGGAATTGGCCAAGTTTTTTTTACAGATATTTGGATACTGTGCAGACAAGTTCTATATTTCTCTGCTCTCAAAGCTGCTTCCTAGGTAAATACTGGGATTGTTCTTTGGCCAAAGTTTGTTAAACCATTTCTCTCAATAGGAAAACTTCCTCATGTTTTCCATCCTCTGTCATTCAGAGTTGCCTTCTTAATATGTTTTATTTTTGAATCAATGTTTTATTTTGCTTGCTCATAGTGCATCATGACTACAAAATTTAAATCATTTAAATTTAAGTAATTTTCCTCTTTGAAGATGAAAGGAAGATATTGCTAATTTTTCAGAGTCCCTTGATTTAAAAATTTGAAGAAAAACTTTATCAACTTGATCTTTCTAAAAAGATGCATATTTAAGTAACTAATTTATACAGGTAGATATTAACAAAATAAACCTTACACCAGTTCTTCAAGTACATCAGATACTTTACTGTCAAGTACTATAATGAATGTCCATTTCTGCTCAATTTTAAATTATATTCAATTGAAAATATTTCTTTACTTTAAAGAGGATATTCAGTCAAGTCACTGAGGAAAAACAATTGGTTAAACTGGTTGTTTGCCCTCACCCAGATAAAATCACTGATCAATGTATTGAGTGAATCTTTCTAATGAGTCAAGACATAGGTGGCTTTAACTATCCAAACACATTAAGTATGAGGTCTGTGGCAGGGAATGGCAGGTTGTTCTTACACAGTAGTAAGAACTGTAGAGGGAGAGGGAGGGAAACCATGAAAGATGAAAAAGAATGAGAGGAAAGAGGAGAGATATGATAGACTCAAGAAAAGCTGACTATTTCAGAATAAAATATATTTTAAACCCCAATACAGTGGAATGCTTATAAGAGGAGATGCTTTCAGCAACTCCTTTGTTTCTCAGTGTATATACTATATCTGAACAAAATGCTTCTTTCCTGTGAGTTAGACAGTAGGAAGTAATCTATCTTCAACCTTGTTTGGTTTGTAAATAAAACTGTAGAAAGGGTCTGTTGAACTTTGGACAGGCAGTCTGCATGTGCTCTCCCTCACTCTTTGAGGCAGGTTAAAGGGTACGGCCATGACCATCACCTTAATCCTTCGGAGACTATTTATAAAAGATTGAAAAATGTGCCCAAGGTCCGTACCTGCCCCTCTGTGGAACAAGCCCAACTCAAGTGGGCTGGCAAGCCAGCCTAGCTTTAATGGGAACAGAGGAGAGAGTTGGGGGTGAGCCTGGTATCTTTCAACACATGCTTTTTGGCTTCTTCTACTGAATTTTTAATTTCTATGAAATTCGGTGGGGAAATGGACACTGGCCTTTTTTCTTTTCATCTGCTGCTTTGCAGTATTGGGATTCTGTGCCTTGGGATAATGAAGCAGGCTGTCATTTCCTCCTCCCAAATAATACATTACAAAGTGGAAATGCAAATTTCCTGTGCAAGCTCTAAGTAGCAGGTGGTATTTCCTTAATATATTGTTTTTGACCTTTGGGGAAATTGGTATTATGAGCTGACTTTGGAAAATTAAAATAGCATCAAGGTCCTACATTTTAAATAAAACAATCAATATCTCAATTTTTAAAAATTACACGGGAGTACTACACCAGGAAAAGACATAGATATTTTATGTATTATTTTAAGTTTTGTAGTTTAGGGAGGACAAGAAAAGGGATATGGCACATCTGAATTTTTTTATTCATTAAGAGAGTAAAAAATAAATGAAGGAAAATATGTATTTTTAAGTTTCACTTTAAACCTTTGCTATTAACTAAATGCTTTGATAAGATTAGTCATACAAAGAGTTAAGCATGGGGCTGTTCAGATGGCAAGTCTGAGTTGAGCTGAAGGTAAAGACATCTGTATTTTTCATTCATTTGCTCAGCAGCACTAAATTTCAAGGTTGTTTTTTGTTCAGCATCAAAGAAAAGGTTGTTTTATGGTTACTGGAGTTTTTTTTTTAAACCCACTTATTTCATGAAAAGGACTCAAGTCACTGGGTCTTTATATTCTTTTTAGTTATTTTTGTGCCCACAGCCCTTCTGCATGCCATCTTGTTGAATAAGGAAAACGTAATTTTATTCTTTTTCTCTTCCTTTGAAGAAAAAAATTTAAGAGGTTTAAATACCATTCACATTTTGGAATTTCCTTCTTTACTCCCTCCCCAAACCATCATCTCACAACGACGTAAAGCAATCAAATGTTGAAAGACTTAAGAGATTTTCACTCCTATAAATATCCTTTATATGCTTATAACTGTTCTACTTATCAAGGGCAACAAGAATGGAACCCAGGAGCTAACTAAGTTTATAGATCTGTGTGTGTGTGTGTGTGTGTGTGTGTGTGTGGATATATATCCAGATGTGTCCAAATTTCCACAGTATTTTTAGCATACAAATTGCTGATTTGGCATCTATATCCTTTTTCCCTCTAAAAATTCTGAGTTTGTAGACCTATTAGTTGATGGAGGCCAAAACAACAGTCAGTGGAGGACTAAAATAAACCCAGGAAATGGAGGTTTTTTTAATAGTTTAAACTATTTAAACTTGGATAAACTATTTAAACTTGGATAGTTAGTTATCTTTATTCTTTAATTGTTTTGTAGTATAAATTTGATTCCAAGGTCGAGGTGTTTGAGCACAAGAAATCTGCATTTCATCTTACGAAGTATAAAATAAGATAGTATATTTCCCTTAAGAGTCACAGTCATTGTCATTGCTCCTTTTCTTCCCAGAAGGAAAGGGAAGTGAAAGCTAAAGTTAAGACCTGGTACTGTAAAAGCTCATGTAACCGTGGACTCTCAGAGAATATCTATTTTCCAGATAGTTGAGTTAATGTCTTCAAATGTAAGTTTAAATTTTGTTAATATGGTTGTATATGAAAATCTGGCTAATATACATGATACATGTTTCTTGAACTACATTTTATGAATGCACTGAATGAAATTTTATGTTTCTTGCTATTATCATAAGCATCACGAGACTTTGTCAAGTGGCAAAAATCATATTTTTTCATCCTTTCTTCCTTCCTTATTTCTTGAATGCTGAGTATACGCCAGGAACTTATGTGTCCACTCTGGTCCTTGGTATATAGAAGGCACTCAATGAATGTGTGTTGGAGAAATGAAGAAATAAACAGTTGCTCAATGGAGAGTTAAAAGGGCAGATTCAATTCAGCAAATTTTGTTATGGGTGTAGGACCAGCCGCAGTGCTGTGACTATCGTAGAGCTATATGGTTGTAAATAGTGTGGAATGTAGAGGTCAATATGTTCACCACCGGGCAGTGAGCCCTTGTCCCTCCTTGAAAAGTACTCCAGATACAAGAATGCTGTTTTTGATCATTGACCACTTTCTCATGAGATTGGAGGAAACCTGTGCAGCTGCAGGACTCTCTGGGCATTGTGACAAGGCTGTCTGCAAAATTCATGTTCAAGTCAAAACCCAAAGCAACCATCTTTCAAAAGGGTTTCCTCACTTTCTAAAAATCTATTATCGTAACATCTACAGGCAATGAACTTTTCCTCGCCACTGCTATTGAAAACATCAGTGATTTGGGCGTCCTGAGCACACACCACAGACACCAGCTTGTTGGTTTTCTCACCACACTCCTGTCCCATGTACACTAAGTTTATTCTCAGGCTGTGAGAGGAGCATCTCTTGTCACTTTGAGAAGTTGGGCTAGGATATTGGAGGAGTGAACTGCATTCCTACAAATTCTTTATGATCATTACACTCCGATCCAGCATAATGTGAAGGGAAAATACAGCTTTTGGAGGTAGACCTGCACAGCTTTGAATGTTTGCTTCATCTGTTACTAGCTGCGAGGGTAACTTGGGGAAGTGTCAGTGCCTCATAAACATGGTGATATACGGGAAAGACCTTGGCAGAGCTCCATGAAAGTTTGTTTTTATTATTGTACTGAAGATTACATATACCTGAGCAGACACAAAACTAGGCTAGAAGTTTTTTTTTAAGTGTTCTTAATATTTGCCCTTTAATCTTAAGTGATACTGCAATGTACCCCTTTAATTTATCCTGTCCGAACAATCTCTATAGTCTGCAAAATAGATTGAATTTCTCAGGAAATCCATTTTGTAATAACATTTCATGTACTGAATGATCCATACAGTGAATCAGAGGTAATTAATGCTAAAGTATAAAAAGATTATAAAGATATTCACAAAACTACACCCTGCTGTTCTGAAATTACTGTTGGCTGAAAGAATAAATACAAAAGATGCCGGGAGCTACCCATCGAAAATGTTTTATCTTTTGAAACATTGGTTTGCACGCTAAAAGCAACAAGCAAAAGTAAGGATTTTTTTTTTCTAATGACTAAATTTTTATTTTCCATTTGTTAGAAGAGTTAACATGTCCTTAATTTGCTTAAACCCGTGGGGACACTATTCACCAGCACCAGAATACAGCACAAAAAGCAATACCAGCACAGACCCATTTTATCAGTAATATAAAACTGTTTTAGGATAGAGTATGCCCAGATACAAGTTCTCAGAAAAAGCCACAAAACTCTTTTATAAACTCCTGTATTAACCACATCTTACCTCCTTTTCTGCCTCAGTTTGTTATAGCATTGTCTGTCTTTTGGGAGATATGTAACATTAACTGTTCGAATTACTCAGAAAATGTCTACATTTTTGTGTGTGTGTATTCACTGGATGGTAGCCCTCAGAGAGCAGAGAATTCTCATATCTTCTTAAAAAGAGGCACCTAAAGAGAATATGATCTAAATACTTGTATTTAGATTTAAATGGGTACCTTGTGAGATATTATTCCACATAGTTTGAGTAATCGAGAATTTATACAGATTTTTACAGTGGCACTTTCTAACTATTGATAAAATACAAGGTGGGTGGAACCAGTTTTATGGTTTCAATAGATCCAACGACATTTGCTTGTGCTCACTTTTTCTAACTGTATAGCAATGACCATATTCTTTAATAACATTAACATCTATTTATGCTTTGGTCTTTTTGCTTTTCATTAGGAGAATACTGGAATTCATGCTATAGAATGGTTCTTTTTATACCTCAGCCCACTGTGCATTTACATTTTTATTTTGATGATTTTGTGGCTAAATTGAAGAATGTGAAATTTGTCTTCATGAGAGTCTTGGCCTTTGTGTTTGTTTTCTGCCAAATCGTGGTTCATCATGCCTCCGTTTTCTCTATAAAAGCCATTGGAACACCCACAAATGTCATCTCTTAATGATGAGTAGAACTAAGGAGCTTTTATTCTGGTGCTTACCTTTGTTCACGTGAATGAAAGTTCTTAAGTTGAAAGTGATCTGCATATAGATTGAAGAACTGGGCATGTAAACACTCAACCTAGAGGCTGGCATTCTTCATGCTGTTGGCTGTTGATGTCCTCATCTTCTTTCTGAGGTTCTTGAATGAGAAGTGAGTATCCATAAAAGTGTTAGGAGACTTGGATTTGGCCACATCTATGACAACCAAACAGATGTTACCCTGCAGGATTGGAGGGATCTTAGAGAAGGAAGGCATGGTTCCTCTTACCAGCAGTCAGAGCAGAAAATACAGAACAGCAAGTTGCGGGTTCCAGCAGTGATGATTTCTGAATTGAATAGCAACCACTGTCTCTTCTTTCCTTGGTTCTTCTACCACAGGCTTTATGTTCTCCCAGTAGAAGGGAACTTACAGAGTGTGTATGACTTTGCATGCTGAACATACTGTGGTTGTTGAATCTGTTGGGAAAACATCATGAAAATTAGATTGTTCAAATATTCAAGCTCTTCCATATTAGCTCTGCATTCTATTTGATATTAAACTATAGGTTGGAAAAGTAGCTTAACTTTAAGGTTATATGTATACAGGGAATGTTATCAATTATTAGAACCATTGTAAATGTTGTCAAACAGTAAACTTATAGTTGAATGTGATCTATTAGGTGGCTGCTTAGCAGTTGTTGGGGAATAATCTGTTAGTCATCTAAGCACAAAGCAGCTACTTGAAAATTTGTTGAGTAAATGAAATCTCTTTGACAAATATCTGCATAATTGCATGTGTTATGCCTGCTCGTTATAGTCTAAGAGCATCTGTTTGAATTTGGGTTTGGTTTGTTTTCTGTGTCTGTGTAACACACATGCAGACATCATAGTGCGGAAATTTCCTATTGTTATCTTAAAGAAAAGTGTATCCCTTGACTCTTTTAACAACCTAAGCATGCTAAAGGTGGTTTGTGAGCAACACATAACTTTGAACACAAAAGAATAAGTTCACCTTTATTGAAATTCTAATTTTGTAACTTGCTGAAAGTAACTTTTAGAGTGTGGTAATTTTTTTTTTTAAAAAAAAAAAGCTTTTTTTCCTTTTAAAGCCTGCAATGTAATTGGTAGTCATTAATTAAATTTAATAAAATATAGGTTCCTTTCAAAAGAAATCCCTGACAATAGTGCATTTTAAAGCCTGGCTCTCTTTCCCGGCAGCCCAGGGTGTTTTGAAGATAGGAGAACAAGGGAAGTACTTTAAGCTGTAAAGTCTTACAGGGTAGCAGTTAAGTGCTTAAGGCACTGCATTCTTGATGCAGCATCATGTTACAGTAATATTATGAAAAAAAGCTACAGGGATTTCTCATACATGCCTAATACATATAGCTTTAATGTTCACATGGCTGGATCCATTCACAAATGGAATCTGTGGGTCAGATGTAGTTTGCAAGCCACTATTATTAAGCTGTTTTCCTTTTACTATTAAGTAATGGTTCCTTGTTAATATTATGAATGCGTGTGTTCTTTGCTCTCTCTGTAAATCTTTTGTTCCATTCATTTTTTTTTTTTTTTTGGCCCTACAAGAATGTAGGGGGAGGATATCCCTATCCACAAATCAAGTGCTTTATAAATAGCCAGGCTAGAGCTGAATGAAGGAAATCAGTCTAGATAACATCTTTGTGAAATGTATGCCTATGAACTCTGCATCACACAATACAAAGGAAATTACCATTGTCCTGTGCAAGTTAGGTGAACAAAGCACATAAAAAATTCTGTGCTGGTTGCCATGCGTATTCCAGTGCAGCTGAAACCGGAATCTTGAAGGCCACAGAAGTGACAAGACTTAAATGACAAATTGGTAAATCAGAAAGTAGGGATTTTAAATTTACAATGCAGAGTTCTGTAATCATTCATCAGAGTGATACCACATTCTCTGATGGTGAACACTGTAAATCATAAACAACGAGGACTGCACCACAACTGCCGCTACTCTTCCCGCTACTGCCGCTACCACCACCCTCCCTGGCGCTATTAAATAACGTTTATTGAGCTCCTACAGCCAGCAACTGTGCTATATACTTTAGTGGCATTCATCATATTTAATCACCCCAAACACCCAGTGAGTTATCCACATTGTGCAAATTAGGAAATTAAAGTTTAAATTGCTACCAGGTCACACAGCTTGTGCATAGCTAGGCCCATACCTGATCTCGGAGGTCTTTCTGGCCCCAAAGTCTTTAACTTCCTTTTCTGTACTTGAAGGGATTGAAACTCTTGAGGTACCAAGATGTTAGCTCCTAAACTTTACAAAGCCCATTGAGTTCCTCGAGGGATAATTTTTCCCAAGGCAAAAAAGCTGCCTCTGTTAGAGTCCAAAGTAACCTCCAGATCCTGAAAACAGCAACTACAATCAAAGATAGCACCTTACAAACATCCTTCCTTTATTTAAAAAATTAAAAATTGAAAAAAAAAAAAAGCTACCACCACCAACAGTCCCTTCCAAGATCAGAGATACCTGCACATCTGGCAATAAGCCTAGACATACCAAACCGTGTATTATCTAGAGCCAAGGACTTGAATACCCCTGCATCTGCAGAGAGACAAGCATCTCATTTCAATAGACAACTTGTTCCTAGAGTGGGCTACTCCCCTGCTGAACTGACAGGGAGCCGGAAGAGCGGCATGAAACAAAGGGAATAGTTATGACTGGACAGCAGACGGCCCCAAGCACAGCCTCAGGTTCTGCTCTTCTTCAGTTTAACCAAGCAGAACTCCGGTTGACTCCCATTAAAAGTCAGTAGACAGTCGTCTTCCAGAATGTGGGCAGAAGCTCATGTTAGTTATTTACTACCCATCTCTGGAATTCCTTTTGGACATGACCAATGAGTTACAGCTGGTTTTTAGGCAGCATGGCACACTCATTAACTAGCTGTCAGGAACAGCTACACCCTTTGGTCCACAAATCTGGATTTACCAGAGGAAAATTCCAAACAGACCAGGAAAGCAAAAACCACTGACACCATCACCATAATAACTGTAAAACTGAAACATGTACATTCTACAAAGAGGGCTGTTCTTCTACCTCCTCAGAAACAGCTCGACGGAAGCAAACGCTTTATGTGCTAGCCCTGGACGAACAATGCAAAGAAAAATCATGTGCGGCCGATTTCAGAGTCAAGAGGCCCTTTCTCACCAGCCCTCAAAGACAAACCAGCACAGAGAATAGGAAAATGTGCAAAGCCAGACTGGTCACTACTCTATATCCATCCTCTATCTTCCTTTGTTCACAGAAAGTGACCCTTTCTGTGGCCCACAGGTAAATCTGGTTTCTCCAAGCTGGTCACAGGGGTCCCATTTAAATCATGTGGGGCCGTGGGAAGAGACTGTCTCTTCTTCTGCTGGACGTGGACATTTCTGGAAGTGCCGCCACAAATGGCCATATCCATTTTGTGACTCTGAGGGAGACAGACGGAGAATAAATCCCAGATGGTAGAGCAGAAAGATAGAAAGAATCTGAAGCTCTAACAGTTCTTGACCCACTGAATTTACCAACTTTGGAGGTACACTATCTTCAGCCTTTATGTTATGTTAGATAAATAATAATATCCTTATCATGTCTGCTGGCGCTGGGGTTCCCCATTATACCCAAAAGCATACAAGAGGACTGTTCTTTAGTGGACTACTTGAGACTCATTAGAATTCACTATTTACATTCTTATAAGTTGGTTTCATTTCCATTACTGCTCCTTACATACACTGATCTACAGGAAATATAGGGAGATAAAATCATATTTAATATGTCTTGTCATGTTTTAAAAATATACTCATTATCTTCTCCCCACTCTGGGATCTCTGAACAAGTAGCTCTCTCATGTCAACTACTGCCTTGTTGGAGGGAAGAATTGTAGTTGTGTAAGCATTGTTTTCCCATGACAATGTTTCCTGCTTATTTTTTAAAGCAAGTCACGGGGCCCCTCCTGAATCTAGGAGTGGAGTCCAGAAATCTGCATTTCTAACAAACACTCTTTTATGGGGTATGAAAGGTATGGCATACCACTTGAGGAAAAAGGGCTAGAAGAGGAGGAAGAATTCTTCCAGGCAACGAGAGGGTTTAGAAATTAGTTGAAAACGTTTTTGAATATTTACTCCATGCAGAAGACAGGAAGTGGGATAGGGACTGAGTGAGGTGGGTGGGCAATATCCCTGTTTGGGGAGAATATCCCTGAAATTTTCCACTGGAGGCATGGTCTACTCAGGGTTTGTGAACACAGCCTCTCTGAGGTTGGAGCATGAAGTGGTGTGTCGGTAGCTTTGACTAGTGATTGTGCTTTAATGTAAATATATATAAATATTATACACACACATATATGCAGGCTTTAAATGGAGTGTTTTAAATGACTCCCTCTGTATGGCAACATATATTTACATTTATCATGGGTGAAAAATAAGTGTCATGGGTGGTAACATTCCAAAGAAATGAACACATGCACAAAAGCACCAGCCAGTAAATGCAGAGACCATACTGCACAAGGGATTAAAGGCAGGAGACGTGCAGATTTCTTGAGTAGAAAGCCACAGGGAGAAAGGGATGGGCCTGTATGGGAAGGACCTGTGCGGCATCTGTATGGGAAACAAACATCTTCATTCTTCCTCGCATTTTGATCACAAACAATAGCATATGATACATGAGATTGATTATAAACTGCATAGATACGGGAAATGTGTCCATATATTTCCTATGTCATAGATACCACAAAATTTATAGCAATGTTTGTAACACAATCAAATATTAGAGCAAGTGATAAGCAAGAGGGGAAAAAAACAAAAATAATTTATTTTTTATATATTTTTATGTTTATAGATATTATTTAAATTATATAAAAACAATATATTTGCATATATCATTTTTATGTATTTATCACATATATTTTAGCCTTCACAACCTTACCTGAATTTTTTCTATAGTTTTCTAAATGAATAATAGAAACAAAAGAATTAAGGAAAGTCTAGCTAGATAGGTAGATAGGGATATAAATAAGAATAGTAGGATAGGATTTCTACTTTTATAGAAATCTAGTGAGAAACAAGATGTTATTTATATTTCTAAGATATCTTGAACTGTTAGATGAGAAAACTTTCTACAGAGCAAAGCTGTTATTATAAATATAGTTTTCTAATGTTGATTTGGCCTTTAAATATATTAGAAACAGTCTTTTGAACTAAGATCTTTTAAATTGTTACATTAAACACAGTTTTTCTCCTTATTTGGTCATCCTTCTTAGTGAAGTCATTGTCCTAGAAAACTAGATTTTTTAGTATGTTTTTTAAAACAGATACTATTTTTATAGATAAAAGAGGATGGGAGTATATAGCACTGATTTTTTTTTCATAAGAAAATAGAAAGCACAGAATACGCTGACCAATTGCCCACAGGTCTTTCCTTGGGCAGTGTGGCACAGTGGAAGGGCAAACGCTGTGGAGCTGTACAACCTGGCAGGCGTCGCGGCTTTGTCTACACTGGCCTTGTTATCATTTGCAAGTCATTCACTGTCCTCAGGATTCAGCTTCTTCATGTGTGACTCTGAATGGCAATACCTCTTCAGATGGGTGTTGTCAGGGTTAAATCAGACAGTGCACTCTAAATCACTTTATAAACCATGGATCGCTGCATTATCGTATGATTGACAGAAACACAAAATGAAGAGTCATGCCATCTCATGCTGAATTGGAATTAAAGAATGTTTGGTTTGGTGGATGCGATCATGAAGTTCAGAGAGACATTACCGGAACATTCTAAACAATCCTAAGCAAAGATATATAGCTTTTAAGCAAACAGAATACCGATCTCAGAATCACCAACTTTAAGAAGTTGATCTGAGTCAGGTAGTTGAAGCGGTTGCCTGAAGCTCCACTTGGGTTTGAGATTGAGTAGATTTGGAAGACAAGCCGAATGAAGAAGGAATGGAGACATTCTAATTTACAGATTCTGAGGAAAGGGCATTAATCCAGAGAAAACCTCGAGGGAAGGTCCAGGAAGAAGGTATCCTCTGGGAAGACCAGGGTGCTCGGGCCACTTGGGAAATGTAAGGATGTAGAAGAAAGAGAACTCACTTGCACTACTGTTTAAAAAGTTTAAGGATATAAGCTAGTGTTCAGGAATAGTTAACATTTCTCAGATTGAATAGTAAGATTCTTCCAAGGAAAACAACTCAACTGCTAAAGTCAGCCCTAAACTAGTGCCAAGGAAATAGTGCTAAATTTTATTCTGGGAGAGATATGACTCAGTTATGTATCATAGAGCTCTCAACCCATAAACTACCCCTTTGTAGTCCTCGAGAACATAAGAGATTACAAATAAATGTACTGACTCTTTACTTAAGGAAAGGAAATGCCTAAAATCATGATTCAGCTTTTTAAATTCAGTTTCCATGTGTCACTGTTATAACTGCTGGGAAATACTTAATAGTCAAATCATTTTGTAAAACTATTTTCAAATGTTTTCGTCTGAGACCCAGACAAATATTCTTAGAACCGAAGAAATTTTCTAAAGTATTGATTTAATCTTGAGTCAAAGTGAAAGTAATAAGAACTATAAAATCATATTATTTCTATAAGCATATGGACAGGTGTACAAGAGAAGATATACATGTTATGTGTAAAATTGTGTACCTATAGTTCAAGTCCAGATCCAATTTAATATAACCACTATCTGGATAATAGGCCAAATGTCAAGAAGATATATATATCTTAAATGGACTTTCAAGTATATTACCAACAAATTTGGAGTATTAACAAACTATGAATTTTGATGTTAATTACTGGTCATCTCTAATAGTATCTAATTTCATTGCCATTATTTCATAGATATCTCCTTTTTGTCTGATATTGAACATTCATCTTTCTATCTGGCTAAAGTTGACGTTAGCTAAAATTTGAGCCTTTAAAAAATATAGAGAGTTTCTTTTTTAAAAAACTTGTAGGATAAGGAAATGGGACTGAAACAGATTAATTCATTTTCTATGTTAATCTCGCAGTTTTCACTCTGCTTCTTTGCCTAAGGGTGAATCTTTCCCCCCAAATCTTAGACAGTCATAAAAATTGAGATGAAAAGTCAACTCATAGACCATGTATTCCTTTACTCAACCTATATGTGACTGTTTATTTCAGACTGCTTTATGTTCCCCCAAGGCACAGCCATCTTCTGTAAAATAAAAATGCCTATTAAACTGCTGTAATTCAGGAACACACCAAAGTATCACCTTAAAACTAACCATGGTTTGACAACGCTATCCTTATAACTTCATCTTTTGGTTTTTTAAGCTTAATTATAATCTTTAACTTTCCAAAGCAAAGAATTTTCTTTCCTACCCGTATTTCTTTCTGATAGGGAAGAAGTGCTACTTTTTCTTCAACATCATCTTCAAATTTCTCCTTGTATTTTTTTTCAATGAACTTATCTCTACTTCCTCATTTTCCTTATTATAAGGAAAGTAGTCATCTCTTTCTTCTTTCTTATAATTGTTGTCCTCTGTATTTGAGAACACTAAAGAATAAGTTGTAGGAAAAAAATTAATCTAAAATTGCCCATTGTCACGCCTGAAGCTCTGCCTTGAGGGGGGAGGGGTCATGGGCAATATACGTAACCGTAATATTTGTACCCTCATAATATGCTGAAATAAAAAAAAAAAGACAAACAAATAAATAAATAAAATTGCCCATTGTATTCTAATATCTATTTTTTCATTTGTCTCCCCCAGTAGACTCTGGGCACCTTGAAATATTTCTTGTTTGTTTGGTATACCCAGTCACTGTCTGACATATAGTTTATCAAATATCAATTAATATTTGATGATAACTTCATCAGGTCAGATTTCAGAAGGATAGAATTTGAAACTAATCAGGATGCTGTGATTTTTAAAGAGTTTCCCATTGACCTTTCCCCTCCATTCCAAAGGTGTCTGAAAGGCACCAGGGGGAAGGCAAAAATGCCAAAGTATTGGCCCCCAATCTGCTCTCCTGAGAGCTGCCATGGCTTATTGCCATACACACCCAGGCTGATATTAATCAACACTAACTAGAGTGGATCATGGCTGTTCTCATCCTTGGGCAGACAATATGAGGCCAGCAGTGAGGGCACTTTGCTATAATAATCCAATAAATACTTTTGAAATGATGCTTACTTTTGCCTTTTGCATTAAAGTCTAAGAGTAAAGCCAAGTAGAATAGAAAATAAAGAACACCTCCGCTTTCCTCCAATACCAAGCAGAAATTTCAGAGATTTTGCCAAAACTCCCCCATGGATTTATCACTTCTTAGGAGACTTTGTAAAGAGAACTGAAAAATCTCCTTTGCACTATAAGGTCCAGATGTTATCATCAAATTGTAACCATCCATGGCTACATGTGTACACACGTTGCACAGTCATCTCTAAGCGCACACTGGAGGCACAAAGAATGGGAGTTATGACCCAACCCAGGCCTTTTCTAAGAGGAGAGAATATTATCACTAGCTTCTCATGGTAGATGGTTTCTCTTCTTTACCAAGGCCTCCCACTATTAGGGGGCAGGGTCATTCTCAATTGAAGAAGCCACTAAAACAGAAAAACTTTCAACTCAAGAAGCATGGTATCTAGGGATGTGATTTGCATAGCTAGCTATAGCTGAGTAACATCCTCACATTGTTGCACCTAAATTTAATCTGAAATAAATTCTTCAAACTCAACTCCCATATATTGGTATCAATAACTTGAGAGTTGACCATTAATTTTAAGTTTAATTAGAAGTTAGAGTTTTCGTTCTAGAGCTTCCTGGGTAGCCACAGAGAATTGTTATGTACGAATTACTCCAGCCATCCAGTTTCAATGAAGAGCTCAGAAGGACCTGGAGTGGGTACTGAGACATTAGCCTCACAGTCACAAGGACGGCCCCAGTGCTCTGGAACAAGAGCTGCAGGATAAGCCAGAAAACTAGGATATCACACCTGGTATAGCAAGTCCCTCCTTTCATCACAGAGTCTGGCAGCCTTTGGCAAAATAAATGAAGGGTTAGGACCCAGGCTGGAGAGCAGTAAGCAGGAAAATTAAGTGCAGGGTCTGTGTGCGCAGAGGTACAAAAGTCTGTTGGCTAACACAGTTTAGTGACAAATCACAAAAAAATATATATAGCTGAATTAAAGAGACCTTACCTTGATCCTGTTAGATTAAGCGATAGGAAATTGCTGATATTTGACTGGTTTTGATCTGCAAAAATGCAATACTTAGCTATAGCTAGCTACGCAAATCACATCCCTAGATACCCTACCAGTTCATATGGTTCAACCTAATAGTAAAAGTCACTCTGGGTGAATGCTATGGAGATGCTCTGCCTCCACTGTTCCTGGTGATACAGGTCTGCAGGAGGATTCGCATCTAGAGATCAGAATTTTATTTCCTTGACTTCCCCTAAGCTCTGGTGTTGAATTGAGGGGCCTCAGGAACATCCTGGGGGAGCAGGGATGGGTTGGGATGGAGGGCACGTGCATGAGTCTCAGAACCTCCTATTGGCACTGCAGTCAGTAGAATCATTGTGTCTGCTTCCTAATGTAGGGTTCCACCTAAGATCTGAAGGAGAGGAAAAGGTTCCTATGCTTAAAAAAAAAAGTAGTTCATAGCCTCTAGAGCATGCAGTTCATTTTGTTAAAGTGACCCTAACACAAATCTTGACATTCTAGAATACTGAAGTTTTAAAACTATAAATCCAGAGGGCCATGAACAAATGTGTTGATCATATCGTTTCATGAAAGGCAGGAAAGAATTTTCATTCTTGATGATCGTAGTCCTCCTCCAGCCGGGTTAATGTCACATTCAGAGAAAATGTACTCCGGACGACGCTGTGAAATTTCAGAGGATGAAACGCATATTTCTTAGCACATGAATGGAAGAACCTTTAAACAACTTGGGACAAAGGGTGAAGAAGGATATTGTTCAAACCACAAGTCAAAAGGAACTCCCGTCAATGCACACCACACAGCCGGAAGCCGCTGCTGGCCTTGGTGGCTCACGGCCATGCAAAGTGTTTACATAAAGACTTGACAATTATTTGTCTGGAATCTGAGCTGTGTCTACTTATTCCGTATTTTTTGACATTTCTACTATAAATAACCAATCAGTTTGGTCTAGAAAGCAGTCGGAGTAAGTGGGGCAATAGGTCTATTTACGTATTGAAATTTTGTCCACGTGGTAGGGACACATTAACCAGGCAGTTCAGGCAGATATAGCTACCGTGTTTCCCCGAAAATAAGACAGGGTCTTATATTTATTTTTCCTCAAGAAGACACCCTTGGGCTTATTTTCAGGGGATGTGTTATTTTCCCCTCAAAGCCTCAGCTTGCAGCATGCACAGGATGGCCAGGACCTGACAGGGGGAGCTGACCTTGTTGGTGGGGCTGCCCACACCTTTCCTGTCACCTCTGGGATAGTAGCTGTCACGATGGGGCAGATGAGAAGGGCTGCTCGTCTTCTTTACCACTCGGGGAGGAAATGCATGGGTTGTGCAGATACTCTGCGTAGCCACGCCCATCACTAGGTCTTATTTTCGGGGTAGGGCTTATATTGCACAAATGCTTAGAAATCCTGCTAGGGCTTATTTTAGGAGTAGGTCTTATTTTCGGGGAAACACGGTAGTTGCACTTGTGTGGATACAAACATACCAGAAGCCCTACCATTTCAATGAGCTGACTTAAATATAAAGGACTCTTTTGGAAGTTTAGAGATAGTATTTTTTTCACAATCATTTTTAATCTGACACTATATTTAACTTAAAATTTTAAATGACTGAGCTTATCCTGTGAGATGTTATTTTGTGAGGGGTGAAAGGCCTCTAAAATGTAACTCTTACTGAGAATTTCTCCCAAAAATTAGGGTTTTAAAATTCTTTTTTAGTAAATAGCAGATCTGTCTTATCCTATAATGCTATGAAAATGAAAAACAATCTACTTGATAAAAGATTATGCCAGGGAGCAGAAGTACCTATTAATTGAACAGTGGGGCATATCATTTTAAAACAAACTGGGCAAAACCACCTACTATCAGCTGGCAAGAAACCGAGGACCTAATTAGATTAAAAATCTGCTGCTTACATTAAACCCAAAGACCCATGTGCACAGAGATCCAACTGATGAGCTACTTTTTTGCAAAGGTCAGCTTAAGATATTTGCATAATGATCATCTTTACTATACATTGTTTCTAATTCTTTAAAAAAATTAAGTTGGTAAGCCCAATTCAAGCCCCTATTTTTCTTAATGTTTAGTACTAAAATGAACTACTAATGTCTAGGTCTTTAGTGTTCAAGGATTTTCTTTCAATATCTACTAGAAGGGGTGGCTTAGCTGTCTAAGTGTCAGCTTTAAAATACCTAGACTTCCTGGAACCATAGGTTGTATTCTCAGGAGGGCTGGGGAACTCCTTAATTATTCTAAAATATTAATAGATAGGTGGTTTATGGCAGACCATTTCCCACACAAGTGTATTACAAAATCTTAAAAACTGAAATACTCTGTGGACTTTAACAATTTGGTAACTTTTTTTCTCCCATTTAGAGAAATGCTGGCTTGCTATACTATCTGAGAATCCAAAAATATCTCCTTTCCTTTTTTTAGCCTCTGCAGTTTCACATGTTGTACCCTAAGCTATTTATAAGGACTTTAACAATTATATTTATTTACTTCAGCATTGTACTTTCAATCGTGGCTGAGCTAGTCCATTATAAGGACTAACCTGCGGAGAACTACATGTTGAAATACATGTGGTTAGAGAGAGCCTTTCTTAATCTTTACATGATACATTCGATTGATGAGGTATCTCAGTTCTCTTAACAGTTTTAACATTACATTAATTCTCAAAGCATTTCTTCAAAGTCCTTTGATGCTGTTGTTGATGATATTGATGTTTTGTTCTAGGAGGAAGCTCTCTTTCACCCACTGCATTTTAGAAGTTTAAATGCAATGGTGGAATTTTCATGTCAAGCTTTTTGAAAGGTGTAATAGTCTTTTAACATAATGAACTCAAAATCTCTGTGCATTGAGAGGGTTGCCTGCCAAGTTGACAGAGTGCCTAAACTATATAAACTCACTATATGCACACTTACAAGAAACAGAATCATCAGAATTGTCTACATAACAATTCGAAAGGCCCACGTTTTGACATGATGTCAAATCTATCTGTTCAATAGAGCTGTAGTTATGGCATCCACACCTATAAAAGCGACTTGCTGGGACCCTCCGCAGTTGATAATGAAGGAAGAATCTCCAAGCGAGGTGGGGCAGCTGGACTTTGCAGGCCTAACTCTTGTCCCATGGAGTTCACTTTTCATCAGCTACCTCAGAGAATCATAGCTGGGCCCTGCTGAGGAAGCCACAGGCCTCTCTGGCTGTGGAGAGATCCCAAAGAGGAAGGTGAATGTGGAGGTAAAAATCAAGGCCAGGAAGTACAGCTTCTCCTGGATTGGATCTGGATTTGGCTTTTTTTTTTTTCTTTAAGGAATAGAATAGGTTTCTCCGGAGCATTATACAGGGGATTTAAGAGAATTAGTAATCTCAGGTTGTTTTAGTTTTAGAAAATGATCTCAGGAGATTATTTCGATACCCTATGCCTTAGTGTCCCTATGAGAAAATGAAAACAATAAGGCCTGGGCCCTCCCCATCACAAAGGGGGAGATGTTAAAAATATGAAGGATTTTAGCTGCTATATAGGAAATGCATGTGCAAACTATTACTCGTGCATGAAAATACACTGTTAACAACGCTGAAGATTAATATGCATGCTGATATTATTCAGGTCTTCTTATAAAAAATGTAGTGGCCAATCATGTTTTTAATGCCACGAACCCTGGGGAGCAAGTGGTTTCTTGGTATCAACACTTAGCTCTAAGCTAAGAGATGCCTCAAGGAAGATGAGAGATTTGCAGTTTGTTTGGTGTCCAAAAAGCTTTCCAGACAGCAGTTTGCTTGCTTTCCCTTTTTATGAATGGCGATAGTATTATGCTTCAGTCTGCATTTTCTACCAAAGCCATTCATAAAAATAAAAACAAAACAAAATAACAACAAAAAAAACTTTCTCGGCACAGTCTGAAGCCTTTGGGTGCCAGGGGCTGGGAAAACATCCCAGCAGCCCTAACCCCAACCAGCACTGGAAGTATTCAAGGGTCTGTTTGTTTGGTGATCTGAAAAGTATGAAGTGCTGTGTCTAAGGGTAGCTGGTAGAAGTTCCGTGACACGAACTAGGCTGGGAGCCAGGGCTGGCAGAGTTTCAGACATTGTCTTTCCCCTCATTGAAGTGTCAGGACCTAATTCATGGAAAATTGGGTGAGCTGGCAGCCCTTTCAGAGGATTTCATTGAGCCGCAGTGTGCAGGAGTCACATGAATGCGGGATCTTCGGCCAAAAAAGGAGGGGGATTTCTGAGCAGTAGGAACCAGTCAGCCTGCAAGAATGTGTGTGGATTTGAAACGGTTTGGGAGTAAACATGTGTACAGGTGTAATCGGCAGGAAAAAAGAGGAGGAAGAAATGTGGTCTCTTCTTACAAATGACCCTTTTGAAATGAATCCTCTGTTAGCACATGCTTTTTGAGTCTTAAGGGGAAAGAAGTCCTAATCATCCTTGGTTCAATTCCACCTGGAGAAAACATCATGTCAAAACGTGGGCTTTGATGACGATGTCATCTCTACTGTGATTTAAAGTCAAAGGGAAGAATGGTTTTTTTTTGTGGAGCAAAAGTACCTTGCCATTTATTTCATTTTTATCTTTTGCATCTAGAAAAAGCTCCAGTAGAGATTTTTATGTAACATTTCCAACTAGCAATAAAACAGTGCAGTCTCACAGAAATTCTGAGAGGAAGGAAAATGAGTAGGAGCTCATGATCTAGTGAATTTACCCTAACTTCTGTTATTTGGGAGAACTGTAGCAATTTTATTTTCTTTCATTTGTACCATGAAAGCATGTCACTATCCATATCAAAGTGGCTCAGTTGTATTCACAAATCTCAGGGTTGTGTAGACAGAGTAAGTCAGGCCTATATTCAGATATGAGAGTGAGTACTAGAAGTAATCCATCAAAAAGTCTGGACTTCAAATCCACCTTTTACAGTACCAAAGAATAGCAAATATTTTCTAATATTCTATTGGAAAATTAATTTAGACAGATAGTAAAAAGTTTCCTCAGATGTTTCACTCAAAATAGGAGAGTTTTGCTCTACACATACAAGGAAATAATATATCAGTATAGATATAACACAATACATTCTTCATATGATACCATCAAAAAAGTGAGCAAACTTACCAAATGGAAGAAAATATTTGCAAATTGTGTATCTGATAAGGGACTTGTATCCAGAACATTAGAAGAACTCTTACAACTCATTTATGAAGAGACAGGCAAATTTTTTAAATGGGCAAAGGATTTCAGTAAACATTTCTCCACAGAAGATATACAAATGGCCAGTAAGCACATGAAAAGATATTCGACATCATTAGTAGTGAGGGAAACTCAAACCAGAACAGCGAAGACGTTCAACTTCACACCCAGTTGGGTGTCTATAATCAAAAAGACTGGCAGTGACAAATGTTGGCACGTACATGGAGAAATTGGAATTCTCAGACATTGCTGGTGGGGCTGCTTTGGAAAACCGTCTGGCAGCTCCACAAAAGATGAAACAAAGAATTGCCATTTGACCCAGCCATTCCACTCCTAGGTGTACACCCATAAGAAATGAAAACATGTCCACACTAAAATTTGTATATGAATGTTCATAGTAGCATTATTCATAATAGCCAAAAGGTGGAAACAACCCAGATGTCCATCAACAAATGAATGGATAGGTAAGATGTGGTATATCTATACAATAAAATATTACTGGGATATACAAAGGAATGAACTACTGATGCTACCACAAGGATGACCCTAGAAAATACTAGGCCAGTAAAAGAACCCAGACATAAAAGGCTCTCTCTCTCTCTCCTCTCTGTTACTCTCTTTCTCTCTCTGTCTATATATAATATGATTATATTTACATGCAATGTCCAGAATAGGCAAATATATAGAAACAGAAAGTAGATTAGTGGTCAGTGTGGCATGGGAGGGCAGCTAGGGAGGTGGAGGGGAATGAGGAGTGACCGCTAATGGGTACAGGGTTTCTGTTAGAAGAAATGAAAATGTTCTAAGTTTGATTATGTTGATGGCCGTACAGCCCTCTGCATATACTACAAGCCTTTGAATTATATACTTTAAATGAGTGAATTAGACATCTTCACTCCTCAATTTTTGTGATATGCAGACTAAAAACAAAGTGAATCAAACAGTCAGGTTATTTTGGTACAGTTTGTATGTATGCCAGACTTTAATTGGGAATTGTTTTAATGGAGATAACCTGTGTTGTATTTCCTTAAGATAGCGAGATCATGAATAAACACCTTTTAACCTTAGATAAACCATTTGAATTTTAATTTCCTCTTTTCTTTGTAGACAAGTGTCTGTGTTTGCAACATGTATACTTAATTTTTTCCATAAGGTATGTTTCCTTTTAAAATATAACATTTCTTTTTTTTTTTCTTCCGTAGCCACAACAAGTCGTTCAGAAGAAGCCTGCTCAGGTAAGAAATGGCCATTATGATTTTTTTCCCAATTAATATAAAAAGTAAAGTGAAATATATAGTGAAAAAACAAACAATAAAACATTTAATTAGTATTTTTCCAATTTTGATTATGTCAGCATTACAGTATTCTTCAAAGTTTGTCTTATCCTTCAAAGTCAGGAATATCTAGTCCGAGGTTGTGTCATTAAAAACCCAAAAACTCAAGGTCTTAAGTGTACAAAGAAAATGTAAATATTTTTAATAATAAAACTAGTTTATTTCAATGCTTCATATGTAAAACAAATATTTAATCCTATCATATGTTTTAACAATTCTTAAACATCAGATTTTATCCTTTTCACCTGACTGCCTATATTTCATTGACCTGACATGGGATTTATTAGTTGCAAAATATTTTATGATCCATGACTGGGAACATATCTGTTCATTGAATTATTTCATAATGTTTGATGATCCCAAAATACCCAAAGGAGGCTGGGAAAAATAGAAAGTTAAATTTTGTACTAATGTGCAGATTGATGAACTCTCAGGTCTTGTTTGAATGACTGAATCACAGTCTCTGAAGTTTTTGGACACATCAAAATTAGGAACCAACTTTACTTCTCTTGTTCCATATGCCTGCAGTTCCTTATCCAACTGCAATCTATACATAGAAACATAAAAATCAAGGCTGGGTGCGGTGGCTCACTCCTGTAATCCTAGCACTCTGGGAGGCTGAGGTGGGAGGATCGCTCAAGGTCAGGAGTTCAAAACCAGCCTGAGCAAGAGCGAGACCCCGTCTCTACTATAAATAGAAAGAAATTAATTGGCCAACAAAAAATATATAGAAAAAATTAGCCGGGCATGGTGGCGCATGCCTGTAATCCTAGTTACTCAGGAGGCTGAGGCAGAAGGATTGCTTGAGCCCAGGAGTTTGAGGTTGCTGTGAGCGAGGCTTATGCCACAGCACTGTAGCCTGGGCAACAGAATGAGACTCTGTCTCCAAAAAAAGAAACATAAAAATCATATTTATTGAGGAAGTATAACTTGAAGAAAGCAAAACTGAAGAATAAATTAATCATGATTATGAAGAATGTGAGCCATTATTGAAGTGTAAGAATGTCCTGCTGTTCTCTTTCCTTCTGGATTTATATAGACACTTAGGAGATCTAGGCGGTATCACGCAGAACCTGCTAACGTCAGTCATTAAGCAGTGTCCTGAGTTACCAAGGTCCTTGTAGAATCTCTTTCACATAATTTCAAATATCCATGGAATTTTTTCCCTAGAGATCTTTAAAAATTACCTTGCATCCTGTTCTCTTAGGACAATGTTGCTTTGCCTGGGCAAGACCACTGGGCCACCTTATATGTCTACTGTTCTTTAAAAATTCTTGGAAAAGAATTGAAGCTTCTAAACACATATAAGGATGCAAGGAAAGGGTATTCAAATAATTACACATGAACTTTAAGTGGAATAAAAAGAGAATTACCACCAAAAAAATCATTCTCATTGCTGCTCCCATATTTAAAAGTCAAGAGTGGGAAGGGGCACTAAAAATACTCAGTGTCGAGTGTTTGTAAGCAATACTGAACAAAAAAAAATATAAACAAAAACTTAACTTTTTAAGTAGGAGAACGTTTAACCTCTCATCCTTCATCAGTGCGAAAAATTAAGAGAAAGTAAATTGATAATTCTGTGCGTTTGAGTCAAAGGATACTCCAGAGTTCACTTTGGCGTCATGGGCTGTGAACTGTAGATTAATAATTTTACATGGTTTGTTAACATTGATTTGTTCCCTATTCTTGGTGTTGTAGGGAAGATGAGTCAAACAAAAAAGCAGTCACTGCATCTGAGAAATGTGCAATCTAATTCAGCGGTTCTTAACCTTGGCTGCATATTAGAATTACCTAGAGATTACATACATATATATATATAGATATATGCCTGCACCCTGTTCCATGGTGTGTAGGAGCCTGCCCTTGTGAGCAAATTGAGCATCTCTTCTGAATTCTGTGTTCAGTGATGTGAAGTAGGTAGCTTGAAATCTACTACGGTGGGAGTGTTTACACCATGAAATTTGACAAATACTACAAATCAGGACTTTCTTCCCTGGACAGCAAGTTCTACATTTACCTACGTACCAATGGCCCCAACCAACCTTCAGGGATTCTGTTGATTTTGTCTGGAGACCTAAGCATCAGTATTTTTATGAATTCCCTAAATCATTCTAATGTGCAACCAGGGATGAAGATACTCAGTGAAAACACATGAGATGTTTGAACATTTGTTGAGCAAATGACCACAGAATGTCAATGTATGTGGAGTTCGTAGGGGATACAGATGAATGAGTGGAATGTATCAGGTTATTAAGGGGAGGATACCCTGAGGAGTAGAATTTTCTTGTTTTGTTTGATTTTGTTGTTGTTTAGTTTCAGAAAGGAAAATGGAGACATAAATTAGGGGAAAGAAAGGAAGACGTTATAGTTAAGATGAATGGTATATGCAAAGGTAGAGAAGCAGGAACAAATGCATCATAGGTGGAGATTATTAATGTGGCTGTCACTGACTGCAAATTGGACATTAATACACCAAGGAATAATGTAAGTGGAATCACAATTCATTTCCCAAGAAAATCAGGGGATCTCAAAAGAGCCACAAGTGATTGAGTCGCCCTTCACCATTTAATCTGGATGTCTTACAGACCCTGCCCCAGATTTCCCCTTTAAAGGAGAGGAGTTCAGATTCAGAATTAGAAAAAAGAACATGAGCTCATTGGGCTACCTAATTTATATTGTCTAAGGACACAGTGATGGATTCTATAAACACGGAGACTACATGGATGTTCATGGAGGATAATGTAAATTTTACACTACGTTCAAAAGAATCTTGTTTTTTGCCATCTGTTTTTTTCAGAATATCCTCCGAGGTGGCTTTTCCATGTGGCAATCTGGATTAACTCAGACTGATATCCTTTCTTTAGCGACAGCATTTTGAAGGGCTACATTCAGATTCTGTTTTGAGGTGGTAAAAAGTTTAACACAATTAAATATTATACATCTAAATAAAAAGGCTCAGTGATGTGTAAAGAGACCTATGTTTTCCTTCCTGGCCCCACCACTGGAGGCTAATTAATTTACCTTTCCCCTGTTTATCCACCTAGAAAATGGAGTAATTCTAATGCCTCTATTCTTACTCCCAAGAATACTATGAGAGATTCATAATTATATGAATTCCAGGGGGCATTATGTTCTAACTTATTTTTGGCTGCTACGTTTTTCATTTCCAGAGGTTTATATTTTCAAAAATTCTAGAATTCTAATCAACTCAGAAGCACTACCTTTTTGACATCCATTGTTTACATTGCATGTTTTTAAAGTCAGGATTTTATTTAACTAGGAGAAATTTTATAGCAATTGCTACATCCTATTGTTAGGGCTAAAGCAATCAGAATCACCTTTCTTGCATGCATGTCACATGTTTGGGGAATTACAAAGACTCTGTGGTATAGTATCCTCATGCCATCAAACTCTGACACCTCCTCGGAGCTTCAAAAATACACCTTCTTTAATTCAGAATTATGATAAATCTCAGCATCTACATATGTGGTTGTGCTTGTGTATATAAGTACATGTATCTAGAGAGAAATAAAAATTTAAGGGAAACCCTACTGTGGGGGTTTGGAAAATCGACCAGGTGCCATCAGTTGCAAACCTCAAGTGTGTCCCATAATCCTAATGGGAAAGTTAATAGCTTCTTAAAAACCCGAAGGGGAAAATCTGCAATATTCACATTAACTTTTTTTAAATTCCCAAACCAGTGAAAACAAAGCTTACTCAAGAACTCTACTATATTTTCATTTAAAGTGATAAAATAAGCAATAAATAGAAATTAGCTAATTAGAAACCAACAGAAATTAGCTCATTTTTTAGCAATTTGAGCAGTTGCATTCTCAGCCCTATGGATTACATTCTTAACTTTAGTAGGAAATGGTGGTAGGGTTTTCTTTTATTTTTAATAAAAGAAACACCATATAAGTATCAGATTATTACTATTGATAGAGGCTGCTTTTGTTTCTTTTTTATTTTGATAAAAATAAATCTCTTTCCATATCAGATGTCTAAAAATGTTTTGCTAGTTTATCAGATGATCTTATTGTTTCTTGATGTTCCCTGAGATTAGAAGTGACTCCTTGAATATAAAATTCAGACATTATTTTTCACCTTTCTTCCCTACCCAAAGGGAAAACAGGTTTTTAGAATCTCAACAGTTTCCCATCCTTTCAATCTACTTTCCTCATTGCTGTACAGCCCTAGCAAGCTGTGCCTTTAGCAATTAGGACGGGTATAAACCTGCTCCATTTCAATTTCCCAGTGAGAGAATTGGAAAGTTTTCAGTTTCTCTAAGACCGGAAACAAAGCTTTCTGTTTCAAAATAGAGATTTTACCTGCAAGTAACATCTTCTGTGGGTGGTGTGCGTCAGGGCAAAGAAATCTCAGTAAGCCTTGGATATCAGGGGATTTTCCCCCCTTAAAAAAAAAAAATGTTGAATGTTTTTACAGAGACTTCAAGGGCAGTTTTAAGAATGTTTATATTTCAGACAACTTGAACATTGTTTGGAGCGAAATGAGAGATTTCATTTTGGGACAAGCAAGTTGATGAATTGCAGTCAGCATTTTGTTCTCAAAGAAGGCATTTTTACTGAGGGCTTTTAGTCTAGACATACAAAGAAGGAAGGAAGAGAGGGGACAACATTCTCACTCTAACACTCATCTTTTACATGGTACCTTGGCCACCGCAGTAAATAGTTCATAATAAATCAGGCTTACAAATAGTCACTCGTCTACTCACTTAGGGAGCATAGTGATTTATACTACCTAAGTTATAAAGAGTACTGATTTATTTATTTTCTTACTTACGCTCTTTCAAGCTGGTAAAACATTTTGTGGGCCAGTAAATGTTTAGTCCCAACTGGCAAAACATGAAGAATCGTATCAAAGGCTGCCCTGAGTGGCACTGTTTTGTTGTATAGGAAATACTTTTTGATTTAACCTCTGACCTCTGACATTACAAAGGTCAAAGGAAAAAGGAGAGAGCAAAGTAGAAACCGACATTTAACCCTTAATAAAGTAGTTCAAGGACATAACAGCACAGGGAAATTGGAGGGCAGAGGAAGCATATCAAAATGATTATTAACTGTAAACAGATGAAGTAATTAGCTTAGCTAACAGTTGAAATACAGGAATATTGGCAAGAAGAAGTCAGCTGTTTCTTGGCAGGGAATATCTTGTAGAGATGACATAGCTTCTAACACAAGTGAAGGAACACCACTCAATTTGGGGCAGTTTATAAAACTCCAAAAGGCAAAATTTAGTGTTTATAAACTTGACAGGCTTTCACTAAAATTATGATTGTTTTTAACTGTATGGGGAATTCCGTGGATTAGGCCAGAAATAAGATGGCAGCGGCTACCTGCTTTTCCCATTCCTGTTGCAGAATGCTTTTCCTCTACATTTTGATGTGAACTGGCTAAAAACCAATTATTTATTCCACATTTAAACTTTCTTCTTACTATCCAAACTTCTTGACCCAAATTAATATGGAACGAATAGCAACTGGCTTTAAAACCTGGTCTTCCTAAGAAAATCCTTAATGATTGATTAGAAATAAGTTGCTTTGTCTAAGACACTTCCTTTACATTCAGAAAATGTTTGCTGGACACTCAGATGTCTACTGAATAATTATTTGTTGACTTACAGTTATTGATATTTTTATAATCTTATTCAAAAGTCATAACTCCGGATAATGAAAAACATTTGGTGCAATAATGATTAAAATCCAGAAATATTCTGTTCCCTGGCAACAAATGCAACAGCTATGCAAAATTTTATACATACAGAAAATAAAAGAAAAGGCTTTTTCCTAGTCTATCCCATTAATAAGCACATCTGGAACATAACCATTCAGCAGCCTTTAACCTAACCACATATAAAAACTACTTTGCATAAAAATAAGAGCATTCCTCAACAGTTTTGGAAATCTAGAAATAAACTCCCTTCTTATGAACACTTTCTTCTTGCAATGATCCCTTTGCTGCATCTTATGCTATTAAATACAAGGCTCCTTTGATGAGAATTGGACCTGGCATGGAAAATGGATGAAACTTGGAATCCTCAGAAATCATGACTACTGAAACTTGCAATTAGTTTGTACATAAATGATTTTCCTATCTGAAAAATGTGAGTACCACCTCAAGATTTTTTTTTAAATAGCCTTCCATGCCAGGAAAGAGAAATTTGTAGTATTCTAGGGACCAGTGTTGGATCCATTACAGTATTTTCAATGATGGAGCTCTGTTGAGAGTACAAACAGGACAGTCAGGAGTGCATTTTAGGAATCTAAGACTTCGTATTTTATTTTCTTTGGGGGACATTATTTAATAATTTTTATTTCTCAAAAATCTATCATTGAATCACAGGTAAAAAAATAAACACAGAATGTGTCACTGAAATTAATAATCACAGTTCCACACTGTAGTCCTATGGGATGTTTACTCTTTTTCAAAGTTTTCCCATGTGGTTGTCACATTTTTTTCTCACACAACCCTGCAGTGCAGCTAGATGTGTATTGTCATTACTGGTCTGACATGGAAGGATAACGCACAGGTTACACAACTTGTTAGAGTCACGGCTGGCACCTGTGGTCAGTGACATCTAAGATCAACCTCCTTTACCTTAAACATGCCCCTGTGAGACCTTAAAACCAATTTTATTAAGTTGATGCTCACTCACACAAAGTAGTCCTGACACTTCTAGATTTTTATACACATAATGCAAAAATAAAGACAAGATGGTTACAAATGCTGTACAAACCTCAACTTCTCAAGTCTCTTTTTGAAAAACATATTTCCCTCCTATCATTTCCACCACAATCCCTTGCACTTGCCAGATTCTATGGCCTAGATATGTTCCATTTAACATGTTTTTAAGAAATCTGTAAAGTTTTCCTAGTTGGAGGAAATAATCGCTTTCCATTAAGTTAAACAGCCCCAATCCATTCTAAATTAAAATATCTGACAGAGAAATAGAACAACTCAGCCCTTGTGGTCTTGCGGGTCACTTAGCTGCAGATGGAACTTGAAAAATTGGTTCCTGGTCATTGCGGCTGGGAAGGACAGCCCTTTAAGTCTGTTCCAACAAGACCAACTCGAGGTATTTGTGAACATGAAAAACTCTTAAATGGGTCGTTCTGAGTTCTTAAGGAGTTGAACATACCAAGAGGTCAAAAAGAATGTCATTCAGCCATAACTACCCTTTCTACATTACCAGGTTTATTGACAAGATAGCGTAAATCACAAATATATTTCTGGCCTGCAGCATCATATAATGAAAGAGTTGCAGAATTCTTTCTAGTTAAGAAAAAATATAAGGACTTATTAAAGCTGACATGGACTTTTGTGATTTTTGCACTCCTTACAACACACAAAGAGGGGCATTGTGGTGACACAACCCCTGAGTGTGCAGGGAGAGCATTTCCATTTCCCAGTTCCATTTGGAATCCACTGGCCTCTCTTCCACTGCAGACCTGCTGTTTAGTCTGCATCTGAAAATTAAACCCAGAGCTTCAGCTCTTAGCATTAAATCCTGAACTTTCTTGCAGCGCACACCCTCTCCCATGCTTGTGTGGTAAGAGCTCTGACTAAACTCAAGACATTTTAAAATTCCGTCAAGCATTAGAACTTATGGTTGGATATTGGGCTGTCTTTGTCCTCCTTTTTAATCAATTAACTGAAGTGTACCCAAAAGTACATACCACATGCACCGTGTTGAACCAAATTAAAAGAACAATGATATGTGCAAACTATATTTCTGGGTTTTAGTGGGGATTTTTTCAAGCTTACCCAAAGCAATGAAAGAGTTACATTTATTAAATTCCTTTTTTCATGAACAAAAGAAAAACTAAAGCAAAGTGAGTGCAATTTTCCAATAGTTGTAATAAAAATATAGCTCCCCAATTCTGCCCACTCCTTTCCCTTCTCATCAGTTTCCTGCCAGAAAACTCATATGTTTCAGCCCGGCGTGGTGTAGCTTCACTTGTCTTTGCAAAGTAGCCGCATGAATGGCCGGGAGCTATTCAGTGTTTAGAGGCCTTAGTGGCTGGTGCTCATAAAAATGTCACTGTGCCCTTCCACTTTGAAAAGTCCTTTCATCTTCACATTCCTGAAGCCCCATTCCAGCAGGTAAGCCTTCTCGACCAGAGAGCTGCTCTTTAGCCCTCCCATCCCACCACCTTGTCCCAAATGCGAGAGATGTGTGTAACTCTTAGTGACAATAAGTCTCCCTATTACTTCAAGGCTGTTCCCAGGGAGCTACACAAGCTCAAAGGTCCTTTGGCCATTATGTGGCAAACATAAAGTAATTTCTAAAAACATGTGGAGGTGCAAGCTGTTGTCTGCAACACACGGCCATGTCTTCTAAGTTATCAGAGAGGATTGAAGCTCAGGGGTCCCTACCAACGCTATGGTACTCTGTACTCAGTTATGGAAATAAGATACTTTGAGGACTTTGGAACCAGCTCCTTATTCTTTACGTCACCTGTTTCTGTCCCCTCTTTGTACCACAAAAGTGCCCTGTGTGAAATCCAGCCAAACTGTGACGCTTAGCAGCTGAGAGTGGGTTTTCCTACTTCATTCCTAACAGGGAGGATTGTGCTTCTCTTCATTGCCCACACACTTGTGTGACAGCAGCCACACATGTAGCAGAAAGCCAAGTCACTGGGAAGGTGAGAACTGAGGTTTGCAGAGGTAGGAAGTGCCACCCACCCTGCCAGCGTCATCCGTTTTGGAGCCATACCTTCCTTTGGAGGGTGGCCAGTTTGGGCTATGCCAGGAAGGGAGAGTCCCCCCACTAACTAGACATTTGACAAGACCATCGTTCTGGGAGGGTGAGAGCCATATTACCTCCAAAAGTTTAATGGAGTGAGCCTCCCACCCCCAACATGCTCGTCATGTTCCCAATACTAATTGATAGTTGCTAGTAGAAGAATTTCAAGGTCAGCGGAAAGATATATTAATAAAACAACTCACCCCGTTGCGTTAAGGACTGTTAAGTAAAGAAAACGGCATGAGAGACCATTTTCAGCAGAGTTGTGTCTAAGGGGTTGGGATATCAGGCGTTTCGGGAGCTCAGATCAAGCGAAGTGTCTGCGAATGTTTTGAAAAGCTGATCGCATTCCATCTAGTACAAGGTCTTTGTAAGTTCATGGCCTGAAAATTCTATTTCCTTCCGGATTTAGAAGTACTTTGGTTTCCAGAGAGTATAGAAAAATCAAGCAGTTAGAAATGGCATAATCACTGCTCAGTCCAGCTTGACTGCATTCGATTAATTTGTTAACTGTGAGAAGAAGGAATAAAATATACCTTCTGGCTTCTATGCTGTGGTCTGTTTCAGAGTAGCCAGCTAAGTCCACACCTCGTGTCACAGTGAGAAGTGAGTCATTTGGGGACGGACGAAGAGTGTATCTGCCCAACAGCTTAGTGACTTTCTGGAATTTAAATATTAAGTGAAAAGACAAGGTCACAGGGCAGCTGATCCCTGGCTTGTCCCTCTTTCGTCTGTCCATGGCTTTGATCATGCCACATCCTCCTTTGTGGCCAGGACTCCGCAGAGAATCTCAGGGTCATGGCCTGTTGCCTAGTCAAGAGGTATAAACCTGCTGCTTAAATATGTGATGCCCGCAGTGTGGGGGTTGGGAAGGAAGGGGAGGTCGCTTCCTACGTTCCACATTTCCCACAAAACCCAAAGCAGACTAAACAAAACTGGTGTGAAATCTCATGACTTGATGCTGCCGTGGTTATATTTTTTAAGCTGTAATCCATTCATTTGTATGTGTGTTTATTCCAAGGATTTACAGCTCTCTCAGTCTTTGGGAGGAAGAGAATGTTTGAAATCTTTTGCAAAGGGTTTGCAAGTAAGCAGTGGCCTGTGATTAAAGCCCAGGATAGAGCCTGTGTAAGTGCGTGTGTGTGTGTGTGTGCATTCATGTGAGTGTGTGAGCACCCGCTCGTGTGGGCTTTTTCCCTCCCGTTTGCTGCTTTTACGCAAAAGCGTCACACATGGTAGCATTTAGGAGCCCCTTCACAGCTGAAGTGTTTCAAACACTAATGAATGGAAGTTTGGTCATATAACGCAGACAAGCTTTAAGGCATGCTTTACTGAATGGTGTACTGTAGTGACCTGGGAAAGGAAGAGAGGTATAAATTGTGTCGGTTAGCCACCCAGACAAAATGAAGCCATGTGGAAAATCAAATCTATTAAAGTATGAAGACTGTTATAAGCTGTTTTAAGCTGGTCATTCTTAAAGGGGCTCCGTTTGCTGCAGGCGTAAATGTTTACCTCTTCTCCCAGATCTTTTTCACATGCCGTTCTGAAGAGACAATGTGCAGCATTTGATAAAAATCATCCTCTCGCTAACGACGCTTTTATCAGAAATGTTTATTGTCTCCGCTTTACCACCCATGTCCTGAAAGGCACTGAACATTTGTTAAATAAGCAAAAGGAAAGAGACCTTTGCAGCTCAAGCCTGCTCGCAGGAACCCCAACAGATTCCAGAGCCATAAGGAATCAGAAGAAGGGAAAGAGAAGGAGGAATTAGATTCACATGAAGAGGGGGCCCTGCAAAAACATGTATGGTAGATTTTCTCTGCTTGGCCAGCCCACCGTCAAATGTTTGGTCGATGTGGATTTAGTATTGAGATTGAGCAGTTACGCTGAACTTTGGTCATTGTCTCAAAATGTGCTTTGACACATAAGAGAGTGAAGAAATAGATTTGGAAAGGTTTGTCATCCGCTCTTGCAGCTCTTTCTGGGCTCCGGCACTCACTGCCTCTGCTCAGTGGCACAAGGGTCACATGCAGGTGCTGCCACCCACCTGACTCAGCCCAAATCCTGGCCCCACTCACCCTGTAACTTTGGTCACATTACTTGTCTGCGCCTTGGTTTTCTCATCTGTAAAATAGGAATCCTAACAGACAGTTCCTGAAAGCATCTGGTAAGCACTATAAAAATATCAGGTATTATTGCTCATTTCTGGAAGATGGGTTTATTTATGCCTTAAGAAAGGATCCCCTTAACTTTATTTTTCTTACTTGTATGTCGGGTTTTAAAACTGATGACTGGCATGTTGTCGGGAAAAATTCATCCATTTCTTTTTTTTTTTTTCCTAATTGGTGGGTAAGCTTGCATTGCCCTGACATTCTCTGGACGGCAAACAATTGAATTTGCTGACCAGCCCGCCATGATGTCAAGCCTTAAGTCAACAGTAGCTAATGACCGCTCTGGGAAAAAACAACACCTTGATTCTTCAATTACAGTTTAAGAAGCCCTGGGAATGAGGGCTTGCCAATCATCATCATCCTCTTTTGAAGCAAGCATAATGTGCTGTGGAAACCGGTCACGTCTGAACTGTTTGCAAGAGCAGCCCACACAGTGTAATGGTTTTGCCCTTTGTGTGTTTCAGGAGGAAACTGAAGAGACATCCTCACAAGAGTCCGCGGAAGAAGATTAGGGGGCGCCGACATTCGATTTCTACCTCAGCAGCAGTTGGATCTTTTGAAGGGAGAAGACACTGCAGTGACCACTTATTCTCTATTGCCATGGTCTTTCCACGTTCATCTGGGCGGGGTGGGGCGGGGTGGGGGAGGGGAGGGGGTGGGGCGGGGAGAAATCACATAACCTTAAAAAGGACTATATTAATCACCTTCTTTGTAATCCCTTCACAGTCCCAGGTTTAGTGAAAAACTGCTGTAAACACAGGGGACACAGTTTAACAATGCAACTTTTAATTACTGTTTTCTTTTTTCTTAACCTACTAATAGTTTGTTGATCTGATAAGCAAGAGTGGGTGGGTGAGAAAAACTCTGACTTGGGTTTAGTCAATCACTGCACTGCATGCGAACAAGAGAGGTGTCACAATTCGTGGCGTCGGGCATTCATATAGGAAAAGCGCGGTGTGTGACACTGCGTCTGCCTCCAATACCGCCCCTCCCGCTCTCCGTAGTGAATCCTCTGTTTAGAACACCAAAGATAAGGACTAGATACTACTTTCTCTTCTCCGTATAATCTTGTAGAACACTTACTTGGTGATTTTTAACTTCTTATTTCTAAATGAGACGAAATGCTGATGTATCCTTTCACTCAGCTAACACACCAGCAAAGGTTATGTTCATTTTTCAAAAAGGGAAGTAAGCAAACGAATATTGCCAACTCCTATATTTATGGATATCACACATATCAGTAGGAGTAATAAATTTACTCATAGCACTCTTATTTTTTTTTTCATAAACACTTCATTTTCAGGAAATCTACTTCCTACAGAGCCAAATGCCATTTAGCAATAAATAACACTTGTCAGCCTCAGAGCATTTAAGGAACCTAGACAAGTAAAATTATCCTCTGTAATTTAATGAAAAGGTACAACAGAATAATGCATGATGAACTCACCTGAATAATGAGGTGGGAGGAGCGAAATCTAAATTTCTTTGCTATAGTTATGTGAGAATTTAAAAAGCAAAAATAAGCAGTCTCTCTCTCTCTCTCTCTCTCTCTCTCTTTCTTTTTCTCTTTTCATTGTGTATTGGTTTCCGTGAAAGACCTAAATACCACTTACCTCAAATTAAGCTTATGTGTTACTTCAAGTAATACGCTTTGACATAAGATGGTTGACCGAGGTGCTTTAGTTCACCATCTCTTCATTCAAACTGCACTTTTAGCCAGAGATGCAATATATCCCCACTACTCAATACTACCTCTGAATGTTACAATGAATTTACAGTCTAGTACTTATTACATGCTGCTATACACAAGCAATGCAAGAAAAAAACTTACTGGGTAGGTGATTCTAATCATCTGCAGCTCTTTTTATACACTTAATTACAGTTAAAGAAACAATCTCCTTACTGTGTTTCAGCATGGGTATGTATTTTTCTATGTTTTTTTTTTTATTAAAATTTTACAAATACTTGTTTCAGCTTCTCTGCTAGATTTCTACATTAACTTGAATATTTTTTAACCAAGTCGCTCCTAGGTTCTTAAGGATAATTTTCCTCAATCACACTACACATCACACAAAATTTGACTGTAATGTTTAAATATTACCCTCCAAGTCTGTACCTCAAATGAATTGTTTAAGGAAATGGACTAATTGACTTGCAAAGACCTACCTCCAGACTTCAAAAGGAATGGACTTGCTACTTGCAGCCTTCATTTTTTTCAATGTTTGAAATAGTTCAAACTGCAACTGTCCCTCATCCAAACTATTTTTGTAAAAGTCATTTGATAGAAAGGAACACATTTTTACATACTTTTGCAAAATAAGTAAATAATAAATACATAAAATAAAAGCCAACCTTCAAAGAAACTTGAAGCTTTGTAGGTGAGATGCAACAAGCTCAGCTTTTGCATAATGCAATCAAAAAATATGTGTTTTTAAGATTAGTTGAATATAAGAAAATGCTTGACAAATATTTTCATGTATTTTACACAAATGTGATTTTTGTACTATGTCTCAACCAGATTTATTTTAAGCGCTTCTTATGTAGAGTTTTTATGCCTTTCTCTCCTCGTGAGTGTGCTGACTTTTTAACATGCTATTATCAACTGGGCCAGGAGGTAGTTTCTCATGACGGCTTGTGTCAGTATGGCTTTTAGTACTAAAGTCAAATGAAACTCAAAACCATCTCTCTTCCAGCCGCTTCAGGGAGGTAGTTGCAAAGGCCACATACCTCTCTGAGACTGGCAGATCGCTCACTGTTGTGAAATCACCAAAGGAGCTATGGAGAGAATTAAAACTCAACATTACTGTTAACTGTGCATTAAATAAGCAAATAAACAGTGGCTCATAAAAATAAAAGTCGCATTCCATATTTTGGATGGGCCTTTTAGAAACCTCATTGGCCAGCTCATAAAATCGAAGCAGTTGCTCATGTTGGCCACACCTGGAGCACTGAGTGATTTCCATCTCTGATGAAGTTACACTTTTATTTCCTGTACGTTGTACAATCAAAACACACTACTACCTCTTAAGTCCCAGTATACCTCATTTTTCATACTGAAAAAAAAAAAAAGCTTGTGGCCAATGGAACAGTAAGAACATCATAAAATTTTTATATATATAGTTTATTTTTGTGGGAGATAAATTTTATAGGACTGTTCTTTGCTGTTGTTGGTCACAGCTAAGTAAGACTGGACATTTAACTTTTCTACCATTTCTGCAAGTTAGGTATGTTTGCAGGAGAAAAGTATCAAGACGTTTAACTGCAGTTGACTTTCTCCCTGTTCCTTTGAGTGTCTTCTAACTTTATTCTTTGTTCTTCATGTAGAATTGCTAAGATTGTACTTTGAATCGCTTGCTTGTTGAAAATATTTCTCTAGTGGATTATCACTGTCTGTTCTGCACAATAAACATAACAGCCTCTGTGATCCCCACGTGTTTTGATTCCTGCTCTTTGTCACAATTCCATTAAATGAGTAATAAAGTTTGGTCAAAACAGGTTGAGGAGGGAGACACTCACAAGTCATTTTGTTGCACCCCTGCATATCGAGTGCCCTTACCTTTGCATACACTAACATAAGGTGTACCTTGTTTTTAGGTATCATACTTCTTAAATCAACTGCCCTGAACTCACCTTTCAGATTCTGACGTTTAATTCCACAGAGAAAACCTTGGAAGAAATGCAAAAGAAGTATAGGTTGTAGTTTAAAACTACAGAATCTTGATGTGAGGCTGGCATCTACGTTTGTAAGGGAAGTAACTGATATTCCAGTTATCCTTGAAGTAACATTGAGAGAGAGATCTAGAAGTTTGGCCAAAAGAATAAGAAATGAAAATCACAAAGTTTCTCCTAAATAGGAGTCTTTTAATTAATTCTATAAAAATCGTTAGCAGAGTCAGAATTATTCCGACCAAGTTCAAAGTCATCTTTACACTTCAATTGCTAATTATGAATAAATCCGGGATTTTAACAAGGTAAAACCTAGACCAGGTGGAGTGGCTCACGCCTGTAATCCTAGCACTCTGGGAGGCTGAGGCGGGAGGATTGCTTGAACTCAGGAGTTCAAGACCAGCCTGAGCAAGAGTGAGACCCCCATCTCTACTGAAAATAGAAAAATTAGTTGGACTTGGTGGCTCGTGCCTATAGTCCCAGCTACTCAGGAGGCTGAGGCAGGAGGATCACTTGAGCCTCAAAGTGATCAAGGCTTGCTACAAGCCTCAAAGGTTGTAGCAAGCTACAATTAACGCCTTTGCACTCTAACCAGGGTGACAGAGTGAGACTGTTTAAAAAAAAAAAAAAAGCTCAAACTTTTGGTTTGTGCTATCACCATTGTTAGTAAAACTCTTTTTTCCTTTAGCTTCTTAGGAGAAAATTGTATATAGGAAGAATTTGCCCATTTTAAGACATCTTTCAGGAAATTTGTTATCAAACTTATTAGTCCATTCTTTTATTTATTTATTCTCACTCTCAATATAGTGTGAGTGCCTACTTTGTGGCAGGCCCCAGACCAAGAGGTCCTTCAAAAAATTACCTCATTGGAGAACATTGTGCAGGTACAGAAATAGTAACAATACAGACAGCATGTGAATAGAACTAAGTAAATCATTTAGGTAACGAGTTGCGAGAATTCAGGAGGGAAAGCCATTTCTTCCTTCTTGGTGGATCATTTACTTACAATCAGCCTAATAATCAATCAGCCTAATAATCAGCCTAATAATAGACCAAATGCATTTACTATAACCCATCTCTTCATTTTTATTAGAAAAGCACATAAGAAGCAATTACTTCTTGAAAATGAAAATAAACCAAGAGAGAATCTTTGGCTTGAAAGAGTAAGAAATTATCTGTCTAGAATAGGAATAGTAGATGAATAGTATAAAATTTTTACCATATTTTGGAGATAATACCCACTAAATGATCTTTGAATCAGGTTTGGGGTTTTTTTTAACCACTTCGGTACGAGCGTCGACTTTAATCGACAGCCAGAAGCTTTTACTTTTACAGCTTTTATCTCTGCAGTTGCAGTGTGTACGTTCAGCTAATAAGTTACTACGAATCTGTGACCTTTTAACAAGTCCTTAGTAGGAGTTATAGTTATTTTCCTAAAGCTGCCTGTAAAGTAAAACAAGCTTTCAGGGCTTTAAAGCTTTCCTCATCTCACAAGAGCAAAACGGATTCGCCGTCAATGCACAGCACAAACTATCGTGCGGACTGTGAGTGCCGGCTGTGGGCAAGGTTTCCCGGCCGGTGAGCCCTGTACCGAAGTGGTTAATGTTAAAGTATTGCTTTCATGCAACATGTGAAGAAATCTTACAAGTTTACATCTAGGTTCGAAGAAGGTGTCCCCAAAAAATCAGCCAATGCATTCAAATAACATTGGGGCCTCTAGTATGTTCTGGATATTGTTTAGGGCAATAAAGGTAAATGAGACCTCAGCCCTGCCCACAAAGCCAAAACCTCTGATAAGAGAGCTGAACCCAAGGGAGATCTATGGAAGTTTAATCTTACTGAGTTACCCTGAATAGTGGATGCATCCTAAACTACCTGCCAATCCCAGGGGCAAATTGCAGGCCCTCACGAAAGGGCTCTAAGGTCACCAACAGGGAGGGATCCTGGGGCTGCCTGGACAGTGATTTTCAGCCAATGTAGCATTTCGTATAGGGGTGAGGGGAGGGGTGTACTTTTCAACAAGGCTAAGGATACTCAACTCTGCTGAATTCAAGAACGGTAAGTGGTTTAGGAGTATGAGCAGAGATAAAAACAGCTAAAGAATGAACAGCACTCCAACCATGGGGGCATATGATGTAAACTCAGGCTTTAACAAAACTTAAGAGAAGTGAAATAAGAAGAAGCCCAAGGCCCAGGGTGGTGGTGCACACCTATAGCCGCAGCTACTGGAGAGTTTAAGGCAGGAGGGTCACTTCAGCCCAGGAGTTCAAGTCTATCCTGGGCAACATAACAAGACTCTCGTTTCTTGGGGGAAAAAGAAGAAGAAGCCCAAGAGCAGAGAAGAGGGCAGAGTGGATGAATGGATGTGCTTCTTTTCAAGTTAGCTCTATTTATATGCAATGGCTTTTTATTGAATAAGACTAATTCTTAGAGTTAGTAAGGTCATCCTTGAGCAATTACTCTTCAGATCTAGGAAATCTGGCCTAAAAGGAGGAGAGAAGTTGAAAAGAATCAAAATTGCTTTTGAGATATGTAATACAGAGACAGTGACCAGGGAGTCTAAAGGCAACAGCAGAGGTCTACGCCCCTGGGCTGAGTTGAGCATTCTGTAAAACTTGGCCATCTGCCCTCTTGCTGAAGCAGGTGGGAAATGGCTCCAGATGCCTCTGCCTAGCTCTCTGCTCCTCGATCCTCATTCTCTGCATTCAGGATCTCACCATGCTTAGCCAGCCATGCCTCTGTTCCACTCTCATGCCAAGACCCGGTATGGCCCATGGGAAAATGCCTCATGAAAGTGAGCAATACCCCACTTTGTGCCTGGTTTACAACAGCTGGATTGTTGGTTTTTGCCTTTGAGCCTGACTGGACCCCTTGATGACCTGCCCCCGCCTCATGATCCAAAGCCAGGCCTTTGCCTCATTTGTCCCAGCCTTCCCAGGGCCCTAAGTCCTTCCCCTGTACCTCCACCAACCTTGGGGCTGACCGCTTGTGACCTGTCAGTGCCATCTATCCTTCTCATCTCATCTGATTACCTATTTTTCTCACTCTTAGATTTCACTTGTCTTATGACTTCTCTGGTCCTAGATTAAGCAAACATTCTTGGGGACATGGAATAGCAACATTTGAGAATGCTGTACTGCTAGAACCCAGATTGTAAGGTTGGAAGAAACTTGGCTTAGGAGGAAAATGGTAGACACAGATGGAGCCCCTTAGTCTGCTGTCCCTGAGCACTTAGAGAGGTAGGAGCAAAGAGAAGCCCTTTAACACACTGCTGTGATGCTCCCTGAATCCTGGAGGTCTCAACAGCTCCAGTGTCCTCCCAAACCATGTCACTGACTGATGTCTGCTGTTCTGCTGGGCTTGTTGGTCAGGTCTTAGAGGAACCTAAGAAAGAGGAGTTGCCATTCAAACACTCCAAGAGATGCAATGAAACAAAGAAGAAGTTAATACTAAAATTCAAGTACCTCCATCACCTTTCAATAGTGGTGATGACTGATGTTTAGGGACACTGGACAAGACACCCCATTGTGCCACAGGATGCAAATTGCTTAGAGTGTGGACTCTGGGGCTGGAGTGCCTGGGTTTGAATCCTAGCTCTGCCAATAACTAGCCAGGAACCTTGGACAAGTCACATCACCATTCTGGGATCCATTTTTTTCATATTTAAACAAATAATAGCATCTACATAAAATGATTGTTATAAAGATAAGTGCATACATGTGACCTGATTAAAAGCACTTGGTATATCTAAGGCACTATATGGTGCTAGCTATTATTTGCTATCATGCCTCTGGCTGCAGGGTAAGCTTAAAGCTAACTTTCCCCTCTAGTGTCTATCATTATCTTTGGCACACAGAGATACCCACAGATCACAGAACTGTATTAGGGTTTCAAGCACCATTTTGGTTATACATTCCATACATGGAAATCATTAATATATGTGCATATGCCTTTTTCCCATGTGGTTGTGCTGTGTTTGATTTCAGTGGACTTGGTTACTAAAGGGAGTCATCCCTGGAAAATCAGCAAAATGCAAATTGTGTCCATTACAGTGACAGCCTTAGTAGTCCCTGATGTTCTGCAGCTTCGCTTTCTGCTGTTAGGTCCAGGCCATCCTCAGCCTTGATTGCTCCAGCCTCCGGACTTTGGCCTTGGCTGGAAGTATCTCAGCGTTGGAGTACGGGGCTTCCTGGCGGTTTCCTCCTCCTGGCTGATGATAGCACACAGCTCGGGCTACTCCTTCAGATTCCAGCCTCCAGCTGTAGCCCACCCACCTAGTGGAGCTGAGCTGCAGGCACTTCTGTAGCCAATCTTTGCACCTCATTAGCATTCTTTAGGCCACCTAATTGTCCTCTTCTACCAGTCCTTTTCCCTTTTCCGCTGAACTTGGGCTGGTCTATATCTCTGTAATGCCAAGGGTTATCATAGGGAAACCTAACGATTCTAGGTGCCTTGGGCAAGGAATAATTGAAGATTTAGCAAAATTCTAAGAGAGAAAAGGCTTGTAGAACAAACCAGGAGACAGATTTCTCCTGATTTTGAGTTTTCCTCATGACTGGTCAGAACTGAATGCTCATCTTTCACCTCTATTACGTCTTTGGCCAGGCCGGCTGCTCCTGCACTAGAAATGAATGGTTATATTACCCCAAATTCCTTCAACAGCACGTGACATAAACCCCATTCAGAATGGCTTAAGCCAAAAAGAAAATGTAGTGTACCAGCTGATAAATTGAGAAGTCTGGGATGCTGGATTTTTAGGCCTGACTTGATCCCAGGATGTGGCAAGGAGTCTGACATTATATATCCCGCAGTTCAGCTTTTCTCCAACTTGGCTTCCTTCTCAGGTTGGTTCTCCTCTACTGGTAACAAGGCGGCTGCTAGAAGCCCCAGACCCACATCCTCTTGGTCTAGCAAACTCTACAGAAAGATACTTATTTTTTTCAATATTTTCAACAAAGTCTTGGGGTTGGATATTATTGGGCTAACTTGGATCTCAGGCTGATCATTATACCAATCATTCTGTTGGGGAGGGGCTGTGGGAAGGAGGAAGCATTGATTGGCAAAATGAGATGTGGGTCACGTCTGTCCCCAGAACCAGTCCAGGAAGGAGGACCTCTGCAAGTGAGCGGGAGGGAAGTGAAGAGGGCCAGCCCCACATGAAACATAAAATGAGTGATGCTCCAAAGCAAAATCCAAGTACACTTCCGGGAAAAAGGAAAATAGACACAGGAGACTAGCAGTGGGACTTCACAGGGGGACAAAGAAACCTTGTTTGAAGTCATTGAGACTTTGCTGTTTCTCACCACAGCATATTTTAGCCTATCTTGACTGGAAAAAAATAATAATTCTTTTTGCATCCTCATTTTTTGCTTAAAAAAACCACTTTCACAAATTTCCTTTCTTTTCATCTTCAGCCCTTTGCTGGGTGATATAGCAAGTATTACCATTATTATTATGTTTATTTTACAGATGGGTTAACGGAGGCTCAGAGAGCATAAGTGACTGACTTGGGGTGACAGCTAGCAAATGACAGAGCATAACGTAATCCCAGGTTCTACATTGTCTCCTGTAGGCTAATGTACATCCATAGAATATTCCATGCAAACGCTGCTTAGTACAAACCTTCCCTTGTGTGCACATCCTTAACATATTTAATCCTAGGTGCCCAGGCTTAAATTAGATTTTCCAAAGTTGGTTTTCCAAGGGACCCCCAAAATAACAGCACATCAGTCTCCTTGTCTGCAGTACCCATCAACTGGAATTCTTCCACTGTGTTGCAGAGCACCTAAACCTAGCTATTCAACCCATTTAGCAATCCAAGAATAAACACCAGGAGAGTATGAGCTCTAATAGATTTAAGGGATTCTCTGGACTGTGGCAAGCAAGCTGGCTGTAGGACTCAGAACAGCCTGCAGGACCCCCAAAGTTTAAGGCCTCATTCCTTTATCTTTAGTCCCCAGATCTGTAGGTTCCACAAAGTTCCCTGTAGCCTTGTCTCTTAAAGCAGGCACCAAGTAGGTTGATATATGGATATTATTTATTACCACAGGATACATTTAGCCATAAAACAATTAAATTTAGCCTAATCCCCAGCCAATTTAATACTATCATGAAAAAATAAAACCTGCAATTCAACTAGTTAATGCAAATGTGAAACTTATCCAAATCCACAAGGTATATTGTGCTGCCCGTCCAACTATTGCAGAAGTCGTCTTTACAGACCTAAGATCTTCAAATACCTCTTGAATGTGTCCACTTTCTCTTTGTCTCCATTGCTACCGCTACAATTTGAGCCACCATCATGTATGCTCTAGGTAGTCTCCCCTCATTTCAATTCTTTCTCTTCCCACAGCAAATGTCAACTTTCTGACAAAACAAAACTGATCACAAATCGAATGCTAAGTAAAATTCAAAATCTTTTCTATGGCCCAAATGACCCTGCCGGGTCTGGCTTCTGCTTCCTTTCCCAGCCTGAGCTCTCTTTGTCTGTTTGACTTCAAGCTCACCGGCCTTAGGATGGCTTGGAATACACTATTCTCTTTCCTGGAAGCTTGGGCACTTTCTCACAGGCTCTAATACTCCCTGCCTGGGATGCTTTTCCTTCTCAGCCCCTCTTCCACCTTAGTAAACCTCTTCCTTATTCTTCAGATCTCAGTTTAAATGCTTCTCCCTCTAGGGTAACTTCTTTGCCTTCTTACTCTCCATACCCTGACATACAGTCAGATCATCTAGTGTTTACTCTCTAGAGACACCCCAGACTGCTCCCTGGTAGCAGTTACTGCAGTTGTCACTCACCAGTTGTGTGATGTTCCCCCTGTGGATCTTGAGGGCAGATCTATCTTGCCACCTTTGTATTCCTAGCATCTGGCACAGTGGCTGACCACAATAGCCCCTCCCAAACTGCCTGAATGAATGAACCAATGAATGGACCACACCCAGACCTTGACTCAGAATTCCTCTTCCCTCCCCAATGCAGGGCTCTGTGCACCAAACCTCTCTGTCACCTCCGCATCACTCCCTCAATACATCCAATAAAATATCTCCTCTGCTCTATTTCTGTAAGTTCAGCTTTCGGGCCAGCATGTTCATCTTGAAAAAAATATCTGAAAAACAAATGAATTGACAGCAGATGATCCATAGACAAACACCTAACATGGTGCCTCAGATATAGAATGCACTTGAAGCAGACAGTGCAAAGTGATGGCTTTGAACTACACAGTGCTTCAGTGCACTCGAAGCAGACAGTTCAAAGTGGTGGCTTTGAACTACGCAGCATCTATTTTATTTTGCCTCTGGTAAGAGAACTTTTTCTTTTTCCTTTAGGAAATTTCTTTCCCTCACTCTCAGCCTGTGAGAGTCAGCTGGAGTGGACATCCACTCCCTGGTGGCAGAGGAGGATGTGTGACTTGGGTCAGGCTGGTTGGTGTATTTCAAACCTCTGATTGATTCAAGCACAGGCACACAACCCAAGGCAAGCCCATGAGATTTAATGTCAGCACTTTTCTGGGACTATTAGGAAAGTGAGCTCTTCCCACTTTGGTAGACTTGAAACTAGTATGCCCTGTGCCTGCAGCTTCTGAGGGAAGGGTGGTGAGAAGGCAAGCATGTGGCCATAGCATACGACGAGCTTGCCTAAGAACGAATCCAACACAGAAAGCAGAGACAAAATTTGGAGATAGACCAAGTGTTGAAGACTTTGTTTGAACCACTAGAGTGGTTGATCCTACCGTACTTGAAGGTTTTCAGTTACATGAGCAAATGACGTTTCTTCTATTCTTGAAATTTGTCAGAGTTGGGTTTTTCTCACTTTCACCCAGAAGTATTCTGACTATGCCATAAATTAAAGAATGAACAAATACATGAGCACGATGAAAGAGAGCAAAACTGACCTTCGGAAGACCCTTACTGTAGTCATGCCTCCATAGCTCTCGGACTGTGAGACCTTGGACAAAGCTCTGAGTTTCGGTTTCCTTATCTATAGACCGAGGACGGTTGTTGGACAGGATCTTTAACATCCTTTTTAGGTTTAAAATTCTAGCATTCTGTGATACTAAGATGTCCGCAAAGCTTAAACACAAAGGAACTAGTTCATAGTGGTGAGAATGTAGTAAAGGAAATAATAGTGGATGGAGGGAACTTTCCTGGCTCTGCCATATCTCACTTGTGCACAGCTTCCTAGTGTATTTCCAGGTTAGAGAAATGAGGAACCTCCTGAACTGATGATAGAACCTACTAGAGTTTGAAACCAACAAATAAAAAAATAGCAACACCACAAGCAACATCGGAGTTTATTTCAGTGTGTATACACACACACACGTGTATATGCATATACATGTACTGTATATGTGTTATATCCATAGATATGCACATCTATGTGGGTGTATATATTACTTTCAGTTAATTATATGCAGGAGATATGTCCTTCCCTAACTTTAAGATAATATAAAAATATGGTCACTCATAATTAAGCATATATGACAATAATTATAAAAATTATAAATTCTAACCAGAGGCTAGTAAAGAAAGTAAATGAAACATCACATATTATGGCACATAGATAAAGGTAAAATGATGTGGCCAATATTCTGGTCATACTGGATGATAACACATGTAGATTTGTGGCCAAGATGGTTTCAACTTTTAACTAAATATGTCTATGGAAAATCATTTGAATCAAAGGTCCATTCTGCTTAAAAGAAGTACTCTTCTTACAAAAGGAGCAACTGCCATATGGAAATAGACATTGAGCCAAAGTCTAATCTTACATAAGTCAATGAAAATCCTCCCACAATTATTATTAATAGCACCCTGATTTATCCATTTTCCCCCCAGAGTTATGAAAACTGAAAATATCTGGCTTCACACATAAAACACATAAACTATCAAACTAGGATAATTCTCTATTTCTTCTTACTACTCATTTGTATGGCCATGAGACTCTTTCAAGGAATTATTTTCTCTTTGACTTGTTATTCCTTAGCCTGACACCTAACTTGAACTAAAATATGAAATCTTGCCCAATTTCCCAATAATCACAGGCAACCATACCTCGTTAGACAGTTATCTTTCAACTAGACATAGATTAAAAATTTAAAACCAGCTTTCAGGTTTTCTTTCAAGTTGTTCATATCATTTGTGAGGACATCCAGGGTATGTTAACTCTGGTCCAACGAAGAGCAATAGAAAAACCATGAAGTCGCTATGATGCTTTGATGGTGTCTCACGCCCCTCCTGAAGGCATGGGGGTGGCTGTTTGAAAACATTTTCACTTTGCATAATCCAGAACCTGATCTCATAAGTGATAAGGCAAGTAAAGTTTTCGGTGTGGTCTGTGTTAACCATTATTCAAAGGCTCTGAAAAAATAGGAAAATATAGCAACTTTCCCGCACCTATTTGTCAAGCCATAAATAAGAGGTTAGGTTACGGCATGTGGCACAAACCATTTTGAGAGCATTTTACTTTCTTCTTTCATGGGGCTATAAAATTATATGGTGCATTCTCAATTGACTTAGGAAATTGCTGGAGGAAAAGAGCTTAGGAAATATTCATTTCCTATGGAACACAGGAAATATGCATAGCCTACTCTATCTCTTTTTCCCTTAACTTTTGGGTTTAGGCCAATAGTTTTCAACTCATTAGCCTTTGACTTAGCGACTGTTAAGCACAGCTGTGTGGTTGTTTAGGTTGTTATTCTTCACATGTAATCAGTATATGCAGACTAAAGTGGAACTATACACAGTGACGGTGGCTTTCATTCATTCATTCAACAAATGTTTAGTGAGCACCTACTATGTAGGGAGCTGTAGCATCCACATTTAGGTGGTGTCGTCGAGAAAGGCCTCTCCAGAGAAGACACTTCTAAATTGAAGACAGAGAGATGAGAAGGAGTTCAGCCAAGCAAAAAAGAAAAAGAAAGAGGAGGGTGTTCCCAAAAGATCCGTAGTATAGACTAAACACCAGCAGCGTCCAAACAAAAGAATTGTGCCTTTAAAACAGCTACCAATGTTTAAATCACACCACTGTAACGACTGAAGTATGATTTGCCGTGGTAAGTGGCTCTGTGTGTTCCTGAACAACTGGTGAATGACAATGTCACAGCAGAAAAGCTCAGCACAGACAAGGTGAAGTGGATCAGAGCTGAGGCTCAAAAGTGACTGTCAGGGGCCATTTCATATTGTGACAATCTCATGAATTTCCTGAAACAAAGGTCACTTACATTCCAGATGAACAGACTGAAAGAGAAATATAGAAGGAAGGGTGGAGGGAAACCAAGCAGATGACACGGACAGATATTTCCAAAAGAGCTTATATGCAATTTTTCCTTCACTTTCTACAGTTTCTATTGCAATAAATCCTGTTGACAAGCTCTTTCACAGTTCTATAAGAATGTCCTAGTAAATAAAAACTTTATTTAAAAAATTATTGTATAATGCTTTTTCCTTGCATTTTAAGGACATGAGTAGGCATATCAAATTCCTATCTGTTATAAGGATTGATAAGCAGAATTGATTCAGTCGAGTTTATATTACCAAATATTTATATTTGGGGATTGAGTTTTTTCCATTTTTAGGTTAAATCCAGATGTTTTCAATCCATGCAAGATGACAACAGATATGTAATATATGCTTCAGTAATTCATATAAAGCCTAGCACAATGCCTGGCATGTAATAAGTGCTCAATGAATGTTAGCTATTATTGTTGATATGACATATTTACAGCAAACAAATACAAAATGTTTTCTAAGGAATGTTCACTCTTTTTTAAATCAATGATATAAGCATAGGGTGAAAAAAGTAAGTAGTTCAGAAAAACAACCATGACTTGCCGTACCCCCCTCCCATGCCTCAGATGCAACTAACTGCTTTTAACTCTTTTAGCTGTTCCTTCAGCTGGTTGCCTTCATATTTCAAAATTTTAGACCTACATCTTTGTATTGATTAACTAATTTGAGGCATTATCAATTGACATCTTTCCATGGCAGATGAGGATTTAGATCTCTTGTATCATTCACTCAACAGATAATTAGCTATGAGCTGGGCACTGAGGATATCACAGTGAACAAAACTGACAAAAGTCCTTGCCTGGAAGTAACTTATATTATAATAAAACAAGTAAAATGCATAGTTATATATCAGAGGGTTATATATTCAACAGAGAAAAATTAAGTAGGGAGGAGGACATGGGAGTGCTAGGTAGAGGGGCTTCCAGTTTAAATCGTTTGGTCAGGGAATGCCTCTCTGAGAACTTGGATATTTGAACATATGCTAACCTTGGGGATTTTCTTATGTTATTTCTTTGATAGTTTCTTCACCTTCATTACCTATATTCTATCTTTTTGGATACCCTATTAATCAGACGTTGAGCCTGATGGTGTAATCAGCCTTGGATTTTCTCTTATATATTTTTCTGTCTTTGTTTTTTTGTTCTGTTCTCCAGAAGATTTTATTGATGTTATCTTTCTAATTCTTCATAGAACAGGTATATAGAGGTTGTTTTTCTGAGACTCCTCAGGTCTCCCGGAAAGTCATCTCTGATGAACTCTAGGCTTAGGACAGAGAACATGCTGTTGACATTTTATGCCCAAAGAAATGGATGGAAGTCAATTGGCCCATGTAATCTCCCTGTTTTAGAACTAAGCCCATATCCCATACACTACTGTACCTGGAATTCCAGAATCTAAGTCTTCAGAGGATTCCTCTGGACAAATCTGATTTCTTTTGTCTTTATCTCCCTCTGAGTGCAATCAAAGAAACATCTTCCTCTGCTCTGTTAGAAATGTATGGAAATCTCTTATGTGCAAGTGACTTCCTTCCTGTTCTTTTTGTCCTCATAAATCTGTATCTTTTATATGCCTTTACTATGATTCTAATGGGATCTAGGGAAGAAGAGGAAACTAATGTATTGATTAATCTGCTATCACTGGATATCTGTATATAATTTTTTTAATCATTTATTGACTGTGATCATTTCTATCATATATACACATGTATGTACATTTTGCCATAGATTTATCCAAAATATATATTATATATGTGTATATATGCAGGTATATGTGTTTATACATGTGTATATATGTGTGTACATGTATGTGTGTATAATCTTTTTTCCATCATCCCACTCGTTTAGAGATAAGATATGTAAACTCAAGAAATATTAATCTCAAAGACATAAAGTCCTATATATTATGTTTCAGGATGAAATGGCATAGGACATGTTAAGGCCTGCAAGATGGCCAGAGTACAGATTTGTTTTAGGGGCAGGGAAATGGTTACAGAAGATGCTGGAGGAACATTTTTTTAAATGGAGCACATAAGCAAAGTTAAGCAGGTTGAAATTTACCCTATGCCCTATAGAAAGCCACTGAATGAGTTGAACAGAGAGGAATGCAATCAGATTTATGTTTGAGAAAAATCACTGGCTACAACAAAAATAATTTAGTAGGGGGCAAAACAGACGTGAGGATCAGTGAGCAGATAACTGCAATGATCCAAGCAAGAGCTAAAGGTGCCTGAGTGGAGGCAGGGGTAAGTGGAGACACAGAACAATCAATTTGGGAGATATTTGGGAAAGAGGGTTGATGAGTCTTGGTGTTCATTAAGAATGGGGGTAGGAATGGGGAGAGGAGTTCAGGATGATTCCTGGTTTTAGGAAGTGGGTGCTGGTGCCATCCACTGAGATGGGAAGCACAGAAGGAGCAACAGTTTAAGAAGTCGAGAAGGGGAGAGAGAAGAGACCAGAAGCCGACTACACACGCCAAGGCAGGCCACAGTCAACTGCAGCCCTCAGCATGGAAGGAGAAGAAATCTCATCTGAATGTAGATTGAAGCCATGAATGATATCTCCTGCAGGACACTGACTAGAGATGGTGATTTGGGGATGCAATGGTGAATGGGACTATCACTCTAGAGTCCACAGAAAAGACACCACATTTTCCAGAATTTGTATCCAGGCATAGGACGTACACTCCTCTTGAATACATTTAGAGTTGCATTTTTGTTGCAGGCCGTGCATCATGAGTTCAGTATACTAATCACAGCTATGTAAAACTCTGTACTCCCCAAGTTGGAAAATACACTTTTTATTCAAGCACACATAAAATATTTATAAAAACTAACCATATACCAGATCACAAAGAACAGCTCAAAATTTTTCAAAAATTTGATATCATTTATTGAGATTATATTTTTAAAGCATATTATCTTTAAATTAGACACCAACAATAACTGTAGAAAAGGAGAAATATTTGATTCACGTTTGATTAAATACACCTCCAAACAATGCACAGGTTAAAGAAGAAATGACAATAAAAATTATAAAATATTTAGATTTAAAAAATCATAAAGAATGTATAATGTACAGCTGAAGTGGTTCTTAGACATAAATTTATAGCCTCAAATATTTCTTTCAAAGGGTGTTGAAAATGAAAAAGCATTTACTTTAAGAAAGTACATTAAGACACTCGAGAAAAGTTAGATATCAAAGTAAGACCATATTTTTTTTATACCAAACATTATTAGGTAAATAAACTCTTATTTGCTCTGAGTAACATTTATATCAGCCAAGTAATAAAAATGCTAATTTCACTCACTCTGCCCTTTTTGTCTTTTTTATATCTGTATTGAACCAAACTTCAGTGGGTTAGTAGATATTAGACTTTGTCACATATACTATGTATATACACTATCTATATGTATATGCAACATGATTCTCTGTATGTGTGTATTGTAGTCCAACTCAGACAAGTTGCCTCTGGATAGAAAACAGCCCTGACGAAGCAAGAGTGCAGGGGGAATGAGACCATGGACCTGGGAGTCCAACAGCTCTGAGCTGGGTCTCCGCTTTACCTCGTATTAGCTGGGCGACTTTGGGCACATCTCTGTAACCGCTGAAAACTTCAATTTCTTTCTCGGTAACTCAGAGTTTGTGTAACACCAGTACCAGCCACAAATGACAGTTGTGACCATTACAAGTCACTGCCCACGTAGTGCCCACCTTGCTGCTGAGCAGAGGCAATGATCACTAAAGAGAAAGCTTTTAGAATTAGACAAAGAATAATACTTTATGGTAGAAGGGAGGTTTTAATTTTGACAAGCATTTCAATGTACATTTTTCAATGGGTTTGTGATATTCATAGGCATGACACAGGTTTAATCAGGCCTTATTCTGATTTTACAGTAGGTGGCTAGGTCCCAGAGGGCTTAAGCGCTTTGTCTAAAATCACAAAGCTAGTTAGTGACTATCCGGCACTGGAACCCTGATTTCCAGACTCTGTGGTTCATTGTTCTTCCTGTGGTGTGTTTCAACAGGGCTGCTACTTAGGGATCTCTTGTAAAGGACCTTCATTCTATTAGCTTAAGTAGGACACAAGTTCATTTATCTGTCTCTTAAGATAATAAAATAATACTCTATAAAAATGTAGACCTAGGATAAGAACTTTCTTACAACAAAAAGACCTGTAGAATTTATGCATTTTCTTTTAAAAATATACATAATTTACATAAAGATTTACCCTTTCTAGCATACAGTTTTGTGAGTTTTGACAGATACCTACATTCCTGTGAGTATCACTGCAATCAAAATATAGAACAGCTCCATCACCCCCCAAAATGCCTCTGCAGCACTTTGTAGTTGACTTCTCCCCTATCCTCAGTCACTGGCAACCACTGATCTATTTCTGTCCCTATAATTTGGTCTTTTCCAGAAAGACCCAAAATGGCATACAGCCTTTTGAGTTTGAGTTTGGGTTAGCATAGTGCATTAGAAATTCATTCATGTTGTCAAATTTATCTATGATCTGTTCTTTTTTATTCCTGAGTAGTATTCCATCATATGAATATATGAGTACTTATTTATACATTCCCCAGTTAAGAGATATTTGGGTTGTTTCCAGTTTTGAGTAATTTTAAATAAAACCAACCCAAATAAAGATATTTGGGTTGTTTCCAGTTTTGGGTAATTACAAATAAAGCCAAATTTGCATACAATTTTTCATGTGAATGTAAATTTTCATTCCTCTTGGGTAAATACCTAGAAAGTAGGATTGCTCTATGTTAAACCTTCTGAAGAAGTGTTAGACTGTTTTCCAGAGTGGCTATATCATTTGCACTCCCACCAGCAACATATGAGAGTTCTAGTTGCTCTAATTCCTGTAAGCACTTGGTATTGTCATGTTTTGTTTTGGTTTTATTTTGTTTTTTGTAGCCATTCTAATAGATGATAAGTGACACTGTATTTCACCAAGAGATATGCATGATGATAATAACCTAACGAATTCTATTCAAACAGTCTTCTAATTGACAAAGAGAGTGTTAACAAGTCCCTAATCAACAAATTTGCTAGTTGTCTTTCTTCCTTATCCAAATGGGTATATAGCTGAAATATATGTAAGTGTGCACAAACACACAGAGACATTAGTAAATCTCACCATTTTGGTAAGGGCCACTCTTTTGGACTATCAGAAAAGACTTTCATCTAATTCTTGAGTAGTATGTACTTATTTACACTTTTCCAAAAAGGAATAAGCAAGTACTTGTAAAGTATGGTGGGCAGAATAAAGACCCCCAGAAATGTCCATGTCCTAATCTACAGAACTCATGAATATGTCATGGTACACAGGAAGAGGGTATTACTGTTGCAGATAGGACTAAGTTTGCTACTTAGTAGACCTTGAGATGGGGAGATTGTCATGGATTATCCAAGTGGGAACAATGTGACTATAAAGGGTCTTGTGAAAATGGAAGAGGGACCAGGAGAGTCAGTGTCAGAGTGACGCAGCAGGAGAAAGACTCAACACATCACTGCCGGCTTTGCAGGTGGAAGCAAGTTTCCAGCCAGGGCCAGTGGGCAGCCTCTAGAAACCAGAAAAATGTAAGGAAACAGATTCTCCCCTAAAGCCTTCAGAAGGAACGCAGCCCTGTGGATGCCTTAATGTTAGCCCAGTGAGACCTGTTTTGGACTCCTGACTTCCAGAAACTCAAGAGAATAAATTTGTGTTGTTTTCAGCCACAGAGTTTATGGTAATTTGTTATAGCAGCAAGAGGAAACTAATACTGCACTTAGTTTACCTCAGAGGGAGAAAGACTATATGGGCACTAACTGGAATAATTTCTGAAAGGTCTTTTTTCCCATAAGCCCACAAAAGCCTGAATATTAATAAGCTTATGATCCTTGCTCTTGTTAAAGTTTCTCAGGGTGCAGTCTAAGGATATGAGGATATCTTAACCCCTCTCTGTTCTCCCTGTCCCTGGAACTTTGTCTACACTCATGGCTTCAGATACTATTTGTGTATGTGGATGATTCACAAGTTTTTATCTGTCACCTCACGCTCCTTACAGAGCTCCATTCTGGAATATCTTCATATGGATATCTCACAGGGATCTCAAATGTAATGTGTTCAAAGCTCAACACTTTCACTGATTTTTTTTTTTTTATTTTTTGAGATGGGGTCTTGCTCTGTCACCAGGGCTAGAGTGCAGTGGCATCATCACAGCTAACTGCAGCCTCAAAATCCTGGGCTCAAGTGATCCTCCTGCCTCAGCCTGCTGAGTAGCTGGGACTACAGGCATGTACCACCACACCTGACTAATTTTTCTATTTTTTGTAGAGACAGGGTCTCGCTCTTGGTCAGGCTGGTCTTGAACTTCTGGCCTCAAGCTGTTCTCCTGCCTCAGTCACCCAGAGTGCTAGGATTACAGGCGTGAGCTGCCACGCCCAGCCCCTGAACTCTTGATTTTTCTATTTTTCACCCACCATCCTCACATTCCTAGCCTGCCCTTCCATAGACTTCCCCAATTTCTAGTGAAAGAAACTAGTCAAAAAACATTTGACACCTTTCCTTCACATCTGATTACCAAGTCTTGTCAACTCTATCTTCAAAGACATCTCTCATCTCTCCAGTTCTCTCCACTTGTCATCACCTTAGTCCAAGCTATCATCATCTCTTCCCTGAGCTGCAGCAACAGCCTCCTAACTAATATCCCCGTTTCTCCTAGGGCTCCTTTCCAGTTCATTCTCCACACTGCAGCCAGAGCGATCTTTTAAAACATAGATGAGGACAATGCCATCCTCTGCTTAAAAACCCTTTATTTAACAGCTTCCCAATTGCTCCTACAAGAAAACCCAAACTCTTGCTCATGGCTTAACAGGCCTTGCAGAATCCTCCCTATCTCCCCAAATCTATCTCATGCCACCCCCCCCCCACTACTGTGCAACCACCTTCTTTTATGCCTCGAACATTCCAACCTCCTTCCAACCCCAGGGCCTTCATACAAACTGCTCCTTCTGCCTGGAACACCTATCTCCCAACTTTCCACAAGACTCTTCGTCCCTCAGATCTCACTTAGTAGACAGATCTCCCTGGCTCCAGTAGTTCTTATAGCATCCTGTTATTTTCTTCCCTAGTTGTTATCAAAATCTGTACAAAGTTCTATATGTACTTATTTGTTTAATTTCTATAATCCTTACCAGTCTGTAAGCTCCCGGCACATAGTAGTTGCTCAATAATATTTGGTGAAAGAAGATGAATTTCAATAAAGTAAATAGAATTTCTTAAGTTCTATTCTATCCTCTTCTGGAGATTATTTCTTTCTCTAGCCCGCACTAGACTATCTTTGTCACTCACTCCTGCCTTCTAGGCAGTGCCATATTCTCTGAAACCTTTCCTTAGTATCAAAATACATCTGTCCTATGTCACACTGCCACAGGGACTCTGCCCTCTTCTGGTCAATATGAAAACTGATCCTTTTTTTGTTTTGTTTTTCCTATTCTATTTTAATGGATGCTTAAGGTCTAATTTATTTTCTTTCTCAGACCATATTTTTATCTTAATTGGCAATTTCTGGAAAAACAAGAGCTTACCCCAAAATAAAGACACCAAACCCATTTCTGTTTAGTAATATATATATATATATATAAAAGTCTATTACCAAACTCGTGAGTGATGAATCCATGTATAAAATCAGGACAGTCTTTGTTCATTAGTTCAACACCTGTTTATTGACTACGTACCTGGTTGAAAAACTTAGGATTTTTCAATGAGTCCCAGATCCAGTAGGGGAGAAAGATACTGTAATTAAAAGAATGAACATATCCCCTCCATAGATAACTTCCTATCTCACCTCCCCCTGACCAGGATATTGGGGAGGAGTATAACCCCTGGGCTAAAAATTTAATCAGCTCCTATATGCCATGGCACACTATTAAGATCTTTTCATGTTTCCATCATGCCCAAGAGAATATCCTTTATGATAAAGGTTAGGGGAAGGAACAAGGGAAAGAGCTAATACTACTCTGCCTAATGATAGGGGGATGTTTCGAAAAACATTTCTATCTTACAGATTTAGGTAACATTATCTTTGAGAATTGTTACTGTTTATAGGTGTGTGTCCCAGTAGGTAATTGTTGGACAAGGGACAACACTTGCCGGGCAGGGTGTCTACAACTCACCCTGGTAGGGAGCCCTTAAAAAGGAATCTGGATTTAGAATACCCGTGTCCACTTTGGGCTACTCTGAGACGCTTGGAATGCCAGTGGCCACCGCAGATCACCCTGCTGAAGCCACCTCTCCCCACCACCTTGCCTACTCCACTCTCACTTTTGGGTATTAGTACAGGCTGAATAACTTGGACTTGGAGAAATGTAATGCCAAGGAAGAGGAGTGGACCCAGGAATACAACCAAATCCTGAGTGTAAAGGTAGGATTTCCCAAAGATGGGTGGAATTTCTCTCAAGGGATTTTAGAAGGAAGAAGCATGTTTTAAATTTTATTTTGTTTATTTTTGGGAGACAATGTTCTTGCTATGTTGCCCAGGCTGGAGTGCAGTGGCTATTCACAGGTGCCATCATAGCACACTACAGCCTCGAACTCCTGGCCACAAGTGATCCTCCTACTTCAGCCTCCTGAGTAGCTAGGGATATTGGAGTGCACCACCACACCTGGCTCCTTATTATTACGTTATATTATTAACATAATATTAATAAATTATATTATTACTGCAAACTTCCATGTAGTAGTTCTGTTTAGACGCACCAAGCACCCAAGCACAGGGCTCACAACTATAATCCTAGCACTTTGGGAGGCCAAGGCAGGAGGATCACTTGAGGCCAGGAGTTTGAGACCAGCCTGAGCAAGAGCAAGACATGTCTCTACAAACAACAGAAAAATTAGCCAGGCATAGTATCGTGAGCCTGTCCCAGCTACTTGGGAGGCTGAGGCTGGAGGATTATTTGAGCCCAGGAGTTTGAGGTTGCAGTGAACTGTGATGCCACTGCAATCTAGTCTGGGTGACAAAGGGAGATCCTGTCTCAAAAAAAAAAAAAAAGACAATAAAAAATGTACCAAACCTTCAGTATATTTTAAATAACTCATACATGTTTATATGGGACTGTTGAAGCAAATATAGAGGAAATGCAGTATAGTTATATTCATCAGAATCTTTTGGTTTCTGCAAATCAAATTGGCTTAAGTAAAAAAAAAAATGGATTCAGTGGATCATTTAACTGAAAATCCAGGTGCCCAAACTATGTATTCAGGGACCTCTCCCTTTCCTTCTCTTAGCTCTGTTTTCCTCTGTGTTGTCTTTATTTTCAAGTAGTCTCTCCCATAGATTTGTGGAATGGCCACTGTAGCTCCAATTTAGTAACTCCAGCAAACTCAGAGCTTCTATTTCTAAAATGTTTGAGCAACGGTACTGGGTGGACACTTACTTGCTTCACTTTTCCAACTTCAAACCAATCACTGTAGCCAGGGATGGCCAAGCCTGGGAGAAATGTCCCTCTCTGGAGCCAGAGGTAAGTCAGGCCCTCCACATAGACCAAATCTGAAAGGGGATGACAGATACACAGCTTTAACAAATAGATAGGTCATATTGCATCAGGTATTGATAAGGGCCCCAAATAAAAATAAAGCAAGGCAAAGAAATAAAGGAGGACAGGTTTGCTTTTTAGAGAGTCAACAGGGAATGAAGAAGCAAGATGTTGATTCCCTGGGGTGGGGATTCCAGGTATGGGGAATGACAAGTGCAAAGACTCTGAGGGTGACATCTGCCTGGAGTATTTGACAGATTGTAGAAAGCCCATGTGGCCAGAACACAGTGAGCCAAGAGTCAACGGTCAGAGATGAAGAGAGAGAATTAGACAGGGGACGAATCTGGCGTAGCCTTGCAGACCACTGCGAAGACCATAGATTTTATTCTAAATGTGACATAAAGGTATTGAAGGGATTTGAGCACAGGATTGACATGACATTACTTATATTTTAAGAGGATGACTTCCAACTGTTATAGACTTTAGGAGGGAGCAGAGCGTGGGGTGGGGAAGAAAGGAAAGAGATGAATTAGGACACACGGTGTAGCAAGAGATGAAAGATAACAGTGGCTTGGGCTACAGTGCTAGTGGTGGAAGTTGAATACATGGTCAGATCCAAGAATTAGGGGCAGGTATGGTGGCTCAAGCCTTTAATCCTAGCACTCTGGGAGGCTGAGGTAGCAGGATTGCTTGAGGTCAGGAGTTCAAAACCAGCCTGAGCAAGAGCAAATCCCTGTCTCTACTAAAAATAGAAAAATCAGCTGGGTGTGGTGGCCTGGGTGACAGAGCAAGACCCTGTCTCAAAAAAAAAAAAAAAAAAGGATTCTAGAATTAGTTTTGAAGTTAATGTCAATAGGATTAGGAGATGAGTTGTGGAGGACAAAAAGGAGTCCAGGATGATTTCAAGGTTTTATGTTAGAAGAAGAAGGGGAAGATTCCATTTAAGTAACAATACATAAGAATAGTGGCAGCATATTGCAACACGCACACACTCATACACACATACACGTATATTTTATTAAAGAGCTCATGACCCCGGTTACTTGGGATCCGGCACCAATGCCTGCACATGTTTTGTAACCCTAAACATCCGCTCTCAAGACTAACATCCTTCAAGCCCCCAGGGAAATACTTCTCCATATCTCTTGCCCCACATTCTTGAACTAACAAGCTTCTGACTGTCATGAAGGTGTCTAGGTTGTATCACTGCCAACGCTGGGGAGGATCCCTGCTTTGAGTGAGAAGAGGATTTGAGTGGTGGAAGCACTTAGGTAAGAGAGAAAGACGAATGAACTTGTCACACCTCTCCTCTCGCATAAATGGTGTAATTTCCCAGTAGGAGTGATCATCAGGTTTCTTGTTTCTCTTGATGTTCCAATTTGTGACCTTGGAGATGCTCACCAATGACCTCATTATTCAGAATAATGGTGTAAGTATTCAATTGAATAATTCAATGAATTAATAATTCAAAAACCATATGGCTTCTAAAGAAAACAATGTGCAACATTTTTTAAAAATCACATTACTTTTAGAGAAGAGCAGAAGACAGCAGAGTGTGCAGACCGAATAAAGACTGTTAAAAAAAAAAAAATCACATTACTTTTAAATTTATATGTGTAGGCCTAGATCTGACTAATGCGTAAAATGTATTAATAATGCTGATTCTTAACATTGGTAATTCGATGAACAATGAACATTAGATTTGCCATTAATTTTACTTTTATAAAAATATTTACTAAGATGTAATTAACTTTTCAAAAACTTAAATTTAAATACATGAAAATTAGGAGATGAAGGCTTGGAGCCATGTGCAGGCAAGCTTTGAATGTTAGGTCTGTAAAGTGACCAGCTGCATCTCCCTATTTCTGGGGAGTCAACCTACCACGGGCACCCCAGCACCAATGCATTGGTATGAACGGTTTTGGAGACAGAAAAGTTTTATTTAAATAATTTTGATTTAAAATGTTGATATACGTTAATTATTATATATATTTTGCCTTTCAATTTTCAAACACACAAAAAATTGAAAGTAATTTCAATTTTATAATCTTGACATTTATTCTGATATGTTTTTATGAGATATACTCAATTTCATATCCACTGAATACAACTATTTATTATTGGTTAATTCTTTAGATCATTACTGACAATATAACACAGATTAGATGAAAATCTCAGTATAACATAAATGACTTTATGAAAGTCAAGAAAAATACATTTTATGGGATTACTATATAAAATTTTATAAAATAATATGTAATAATGTAAAATTATATATTTTTATCTTTATTTTATTATTTCCAGCCTATAAATTAAGTAATGTTTAATAATGGCTGTTAAATTCAATTCAGTCATCCTCAATATTTTGACAACTTTCAGTTTTACAAACATAATGCATTTACTCATAGTTTTAATTCTGTTATCATGATGGTATATTTGATAAAGAAGTAAGATAGAACACGTTTTATCCAGTAATTGGTTAACTTGCTTTATTACTTCTTAAATGTTTTGTATGTGGATCGCTGGTGCTCCTGCCTGGGCCCTATAAATGTTCGGGGCAGCCTTGTTCACAGGGAAGAGTGTGATTAACCTCGAGGGTCCGGGAGGGCTTCATTGAGGAGAAGGTGCTGGATGAGGTCATCGTGGATGGTTAGGAGCTCATGCCTGGATGAGCTTTCCATCATGCAAGGGAGAAAGGCGTTTAGAGAACAGGAACAGCAAAATCAAGTGGTCAAGTTCTTTGAGGCACAGTAAGTGTGACATAATTGAACATAAAGTTGTGTGGGAATAGGGGAATGGTTGGACATGGAGCTAGAGCTATGACTCTAGAACCAATGAGTATCTCTCTTGCCGACACTCATCATTGCCTGCTTTTACTCATTTGGAAATCTCTTTCTGAGCACTTGCTGTGAGCCACGCACTAGCCTAGATGCTAGAGGTACAACTACAGACCAGGCACAGTTCTTGCTCTGCAGGAGTTTATATGGAGGGATTCTAGTGACAGTCACTGTGCATGTCTCAGGACGTACTTTGAGTGAAGGATCTTGGTACAGATATCTTTGCAATGCTACCCAGCCCAGGATCTTAAACCAAGTAAACACTCATATGAATATTTGTGGAATTGAAGTGAAAAAATTCTGTTAGAATATTTGAATTTATTCCTAAGTCTACTTATTAGATATGCTGTAAGAGAGTTGAAGTCTTGTGAACAATAAAATAATTTTAAAAAATAAAATAATGAATTATTATTATTACTACTATTAATAATAGTTGCCTTCTATCAATTACTTAGTATGTGGTGATAAATATGTTACAAGCTTTACATCTGTTGTCCCCAACTCCCAGGCTATAGCCAGTGGTCAGTGGCCTGTTAGGAGCCAGGCCTCGCATCACTACCTGAGCTCTGTCTCCCCCTTCCCTCCCACCACCCGTCTATGGAAAAAATGTTTCCCAGGAACTGGGCCAGCAGGAGGTGAACTGAACTGGCAGGCAAGCAAGCAAAGCTTCATCTGTATTTACAGCCGCTTCCCATAGCTCACACCACCGCCTGAGCTCTGCCTCCCCCACTCCATCCCACCTGTCTGTGATAAAATTGTCTTCCATGAAACCAGTGCCTGGTACCAGAAAGGTTGGGGACTGCTGCTCTACATGAATTATCTCTTAATTCTCATAGCAACCCTATGATGTATATGGGTTACCCAAGAGCCGTGAGATGAATTAGCCTGCCCTGAAATAGCTAATAAGTGACAGACGGGTTCAACATTTTCTTTTGTCTCACTTCCTTTATTATATGAATATGGTATATAATACACATAACATAAAAAATATCTGTTAACTGCTTTTGTTACTGGTAAAGCTTCCTGTCAACAGTAGGCTATTAGTAGTTAAGTTTGGAGGGAGTCAAAAATTATGAGCAGATTTACAACTATGTGGGGGGTCAGTTTTCCCAACCCCCAAGTTGTTCAAAGGTCCACTGTATTTCTCTGGGATAGTCCTGCTCTAGAGTCAGGCAGAGGTGGTTTAAACCGCCTCTCCCCCCTCCATCCACTTCCGAGCTCTGCTTCTTCAGGTAAGTTCCTTAATCATTTGTTTTCTGTAAACATGAGTTTATAACCTCACAGAGTTGTTCTGAAGATTAAATGAAGTAATGCATGCATCCTAATACTTCACTGACACATAAATATGTATTATTATTCTAGTTTTCTGGTACATGGGCCCAGAGAGAGGGGCAGGAGAAGCAGGTGGATATTCCCCGCATTCCAGTGCACACGTAGAGGTTGGGTGCCGGAATCAATGCATAGCCTCTAGCCAGGGAAAGAGACCTTGCAAAGGACCATTTTCACTTTTCAGAAATCCTGCCTGTTTCCAAGAAGGCTGCTCACTCTAAGGAAGGATTCTTGCCGGTGTTGTCTGGTGCCACCTACCTACGCCCCACCTCATCACAGGGACCCAGAAGACAGGCCCTCAGGACAAAGATGCTGATCTGTATTCTTCACTAGGTTTCCTTGGGGGCACACTTCTAGGTCATGTGTTTCCCTCCGCACTGTTCTTTGTCCCGTGAACATACTGCTCTTTTCCCCTTTTAGGAGGCTAAAATAAAAAACAAACAAACAAACCCAACAAGCTATTCTGCAACCACAATACTCACCGCTATGCTTGTAACCAGCTTTTTCTTGGGCAAGTGAAGGTAGAAGGGAAGGTTCATAGTTTTCATTTTTGAAAAGGCCTCAAAGATCTTTGCAAATCCTTGGTTCAGACATGTTTCTTTATGGGTACTTTTACAATGTTTTTCTTCATAAATTAGGAAGCAAGGACAGATGGGTTAATATAAATGCTCAACTTCTGAATAGGATTGAATGTTTGTTCATCTACTCATTCCACATTTCAGAAGGGTTGACACCAAATTTCCAGGAGCCAACAAGTTTGTCATTTTTCTTTCAACCCCAACTTCAGGTTCTTCAAAGTCATTCGTTTGTTCCTGGTGTGCCACAAATGCAGAGTTCTCCACTAAAATGAAGTTTTTGACTAATTGATAAACTCAAAACTTACTGATAAAGAGAACAACAATAAAAAAAAAGAGGTGTCACTGCCTGTTGATTAGATCTGTACTCAGAGAGCCACACACTTTTCTGAGTTTTAAAATCTCCTAGCCCATATCAAAGAGAAGAGTGTTAAGGCTTTGTGGAGGAGGTGGTTAGAATAAAAGGCAAGGGTTGAATATCTCTTATTTAAGAAATCAGGACTCAGTTGACTCTCATGATCTTTGTGAGTTCTACACCAGCCCTAGTGAAAAGGTCTCTACTCTCTTCCTCTTTCTTTCTCTCTCCGTCCCTTCACTATTCTGTTCTGTTTCCAGTATTCTCTTAGCTGGAAAATATTTTATTTTTGAGTTTTGAAAACAGGGAGGCATGGTATTAAGCTATATATTGTTTTTCATTGAGAAAATGTTTGAGAAAATGTTTAAGAATGTTTACTAGTTCCAAGACACCGTCCTGAAATGAAAGGAGATGCAAAGATAAATGAGCATCAGGGAGTTTCAGTCTAGAGGAAGAGCTTAGATGTGTATTCAGTCATTCGACAAATATTTATTAAGGGCTTACTATATGCCAAGCATGTTCCATGTATTGGGAAAACCTTGGAGAACAAAGCAAAGACATTACTATCATGCAGCTCATATTCTGGAGAAAGGAGGTAAACAATAAAGAAGTAACTATATAATGTGTCTGATATTATAGGACCAACTTAGTGCTGTTTGCCTAAGTTGCTTGCTCTCCAGTTTGCCATTGCTTGCTCTCTGCCTGCTGGGCATATGGCGACATCACCCTTCCCTTCCCTTCCCTTTTTGGAGTTAGGCGTGATCATGTGACTTGTTACCATCAATGACATAGGAGCAGAAATTACATATGACACTTGCAAGCAGAAGCTTTAAGAGTCAGCGCACAGTGGTGCAGTAACTGTGGGAGCCCATGCTGAGTGGTGTCTTATCGCTCTGAGACTCTGAGCAATTACCACGAGTGGAGCCCCCTGCTGGCCTGCAGTAGACATGCAGCATGACCAAGATGTTTGCTTTTTCACCCACTAACATTTGGGGATTATTAGTTACCCACAGCATAATCAGACCTTCTCTGATAAGACGAGGTGGCTATGTACTCTAAAAAATCAAAGCAGGATTAAGGGTATAAAGGATGATGTGGTGAAAAGTGGTTCCTGTGTCAGAAAGGGTGGTTGGAGAAGTCCCCTCTGGTAAATTGATATTTGGGCAGAGACTTGAAAGAAATCTGAATGCCAGCCATGAGGATATCTGGGAGAAAAGCGTCACAGGCAGATGGAACAGGCAAGCACAAAGGCTTGAGACAGGAGCATTCTGGGAGTGTTTGATGAGACCAGTGTGGCCAAACCACAGAGAGCAAGGAGAAGAGCGGTAGGAAGTACATTTGGCAAGGTTGGTGGGGGCTGCAGGTGAGGAGAGCTTTGGGGTCCACATGTAGTATATGTAAAGATCAAGTGCAATGGAAAGTCAGAGGCGTGTTGGATGATGGCAGATGGCATTAGAGCTGGTCATCTTCGACTCTTATCTCTACCTCACTACTAATGTCTAACTCATCACTGAATCTTAATTATACCTTGGATCTCTTCCCCAATGCCCTGCCCTCAACCCCACTGCCACTACTTTGGTTCCAGCCTTATTAGCCTTTACCTGAACCACCATAGTAGCTTTCTATGGCCAAGTTATTTCATTCTTGTAGCCCTCAAAGGAATCTTCTGTGTTACAACCACTTCCTCCAAGAATGGATCTTTGAAAACTCAAAACTGATCAAATTACACAGCCCTGGTTAAAACACTTCAGTGGCTGCACATCCCCTAATGAAAAACAAAACAAACCCAACTCCTAGCATGGAATGTGAGGCCCTCCTGTCTTAGTCTGTTTTGGGTTGCTGTAAAAGAATATCTGAATTTGGGTAATTTATTTTAAAAAGAAGCTTATTTGGCTCATGATTCTGCAGGCTGTACAAGAAGCATGGCACCAACATCCGTAACACTTCTGGTGAGGGCTTCAGGGAGCTTCCACTCCTGGCAGAAGGCAGAGGGATCCAGCATCACATGGTGAGAGAGGGCGCAAGAGAGAGGACAGGGGGTGCCAGGCCTTTTTAGAACTCACTCATTACCTTGAGGACAGCACCAAGCCATCCATGAGGGAGCCTCCCCCATGACCCAAACACCTCCCACCAGGCCCCACCTCCAACACTGGGGATCAAATTTCAACATGAGATTTGGAGGGAACTGATATCCAAACTATATTACCTCCCCATATGCCAACCTCTAGGTCCTCGTCTCCCGTCTTGACCTTATCATCACCCACTCCTCCTCCTCTCCAGAATGATCTCGGTCCTACAGCTCCCTACACACTACATGATTTCATACCTCCATGTCTTGGCACATGTCATTCTCTTGGCCTTTTCCACCCCTTATCTGCCAGCATCACTCGAAACCCTGCTTCATCATGGCCTCCTTTGCAAAACTTTCCATGGCACTGTCCCCACAACAGACCCAATGAGGCTCTCTCTCCTTTACCTTAGCATTTTAGAGACTACATCCATGGTTGCACATATGACCTAGTGTATGTTTATCTGTTTATGTAGCTGTCTCCTCTTTGAGTGTGTACATTCCTTGAGGATGAAACTGTGCGATTCACTTCTTTTACCTGGGCTGGACCCTGTACAGTTCTCCCTCCACCATGGGGTTATTGTGATGTCTCCTTCACAGGCACTTTCTGAAAGATTTTTCCAAACCTTGCCTCCCAAACCTGTTCTGGGCTCAGTTGCCCACTCTTTGCTTCCAACTCTTGTTTATACTCCCTGTGAGATACTTTGGACTTAATGTTTTAGACCCATCCATATTTCCAGCCTTAGACTTTGCATTGGACACCCAAAGCGTACAGTCCTAGGTCTGCTTGGATCAATCCTGGTACCTGGATGGCTTCCAGAGCCAAGGTCCTGTTCCCCAGTTCAGCCAGCAAGTGGGCATCGCTCACCTCTGTGCACATCAGCTGCTCTACACCGGATTGCAGAACTAATCTGACCTCACGTTGCTTGACCTTCCCTCTTCTTCACTGTGCACTAAGGAAAATGGAGGTGCTTTCCTCAATTCTCCCCCAACTTCCCTCAATATGATGTAAAGTTTCAAAAGGTTTGAAAGGTGAGTGGCAGCAGCTTCCTGTAGCAGTTTGGGCGGCCCCACCAGGGCCCATCAGATTTATCTTACCCACCTGCCCTTCCCTCTACCCTCCCTGTCTCTTTTCTCCCTTGAGTTACTGGAAATGCCTTCAGAATCATCACTTAGCAATAAAATTAGTAGAATTTGTATAAGCCTGTCTGAAACAGGGATACAGAAACCAAAAGAATGAAGTTGTGTGCTTTCTTTTTTTTAATACTTGGCAATTATTCTCAAATATGCATTCTGATATGGGTGAGGGGTCAGAGTCAAAATGAGCTCTTGTCAGACTCTGTTATGTTAGCATGAATCTTCTCCTGGGGCCATTTTGCCTCAAAGAGTATGTTTTGAATATTTTCTGTCCTGGAAAGACCCACAGGAGCTGAGTAAGGCTGGTGGCATGCAGGGGCCTGGGTGTGGGCTGGAACAGCTCTTGCCTGCCGGCTCCCAAGTTTCTGGGAAAGCAGCATAATAGTGGTAGGAAGAATTTCCAGGCAACACTGACTTTAGAAAATAAAGGTGAAAGTGAAGGGAAAATCAAGCTCACAAATGAAAATGAAAGAAAAAGTGGTCTTATTTTTTCTTTAGCCTGATTAAGCCTATCACTTCTTTGTTGACTGACAGAAGATCCATCCTAAGGATTTCAAGCTTGTGCTGTCTATGGTGGCTTCATATATAGAAAGTATAAGGAGTGCTCAGGTCCTTGCTTAGAAGAAAGAACACCCAAGCACATCAGAGATGTCCTGGTTAATTAATCCCAGATCTCACAATGGCAACCAAAGAACTGGCCATTGCCACATAGGCCTCTTACACTAGAAGTCTTCTTGGTGGGCTAAAAACATCTATGTACATGAAGCCTTCAAATGGTAGGTGACTGAGTGCTTGCCATCTCCTCCGTTTTATTTTTTTGGTATGTTTTCATGACTTATGATATTGCTTGAACGTACTTTATTATAACCAGAACTAACCTCCCTTGAATTGTAGTTATGAGTGAGGTTTATTCAGAGACCATTGAGAATGGGTAGGATTCAATTAGAAAGGTGTAAAACTGTGTTTTCCCACAGAGCCCCATTGCTCCTAATGTTTGAAATAAGGTCTTAACCCCAAAGTTATGTGGTTTGTGGGTCACCCCAGTGAGCACCAAGGAGATTGAAGAAGCCGGGGACAGAGTTCCTCTGAGAATCAGTCAGAAGTCTAGGCTTGTATTTCTCAGACTGCACATTGAAATCACCTGGGAGGGTTTATTATTTTTTTAATTCCCAGCTAAGGAAGAAAAGCTCAAGATGTCTTTAAATGGAAAGCTGTAGCCATTACCTGAGTGGTTGCAATACAGTGCCTGCCTCAACTTTCAGGTAAGAGGGAGATATTAAAGGTGTTGGATAGGATTCTCACCCCTCTGCAAAGAAGTCTTCATGCTGCCTATGAAGTCTTCTCTTGCTCGAAGTGCTTCCCAACTGCCCCAGAGATAAAATCCAATGTGTAGCATTTCTGAAGACCAGAGCCCTTCCTCCCATCCAGCTTCCTTACCTACCACACACTCACAACACTTCCACAGTCCCTGTTTTCTCTAGGTATCTAACCTCATCTACACAGCCATGTACCTGAGCAATAGCCAGATGTCAGCTAACTATGGTCCTTTGTCCAAATCCAGCCTGCCATTTGTTTTTGAAAATAAAGTTTTCTCGCAACACAGCCATGCCCTTTCCTTTGCGTATTGTCTATAGCAGTTTCTGTACCACAACAGCAGAGCTGAGTGATTGCAACACTGATACTGCCCACAAAACACAGAAGTATTTGCTGCTTGGCATTATACAGAAAGGGTTTGTGAATCCTGGTCTAAGCCTCCTTGCCCAGTGGTTGATTTAGGAATGAGAACATGAGCTATTTCTGACCAAACAAGTATAATGAGATGTCTGCTGCAATTTCTTAAGAAGACAGAACAGGAAGAGACATCCTGTCCATCCTGTGACCATTGCCGTATCTGGATATGAGAGCCAACCCACTGCAGATGGAAGCGAGGAGGTATGGAAAGAACGTGTGTCTGTGATGATATTGTTGAGTCCCTCTGCAGACTACCCCACTCTGGACTTCTTAGTACCTGACATACTAAACAGCTCTATTGTTTAAATTAATTTGTGATAGGGTACTCTATTATTTGCACATTAAATATCCTGAATCAAATATAAATCATTAAAATTGACCCAAGAAGAAATATTAAGCTTAAAAATACTGATAAACATTTAAAAAATCAGATTATTGTTAATAATCTATGAAACAAAGATCAGGTTCAAAGAGTATAAGGGGTTTTACCAAACCTTCAAAGAACAGATAACTCCTATTTTATACAACAGTTCTAGAGACCTAAAAAGGGAGAAGCTCCCCAGTTCCTTTTATGAAGCAAGAAAAACTTTGATATTACAACTTCACAAGGGCAATATAGTATGATTAAAATTTTATCATAGGCATAGCTATGAACATAGGTACACAAACTTTTTAATAGTCATTACTTTACCAAAGAAACTAAGGAAGAGAAAGAGAGAGGGGAGGAAGAGAGAATGAGAGAGAAAGATCTAGTAGAATTTGGCTGTGAATCCATCTGGTCCAGGGTTTTTTTTTTTGGCTGGAATATTTTTTATTACTGTTTCGAACTCACTGCTTGTTATTGGTTATTGATTCAAGGGAGAGAGGAAAAAATGTTCCACCTACCCTTCTCACTGGCTCTAGGCCTCTTGGGGTTGATCTCTACCAATACCTTGCTCCTGTTCTGCTCCACAACTTCTTCCCAGGGAGTCTCCTGAAGGTTCTGGCACCCTGTCCTCAGATCCACACCTGATCTCTGTTTGTTCATGTTTTTCTCTTTCATTTAAAACTTCTCCTTCTTACTGAGACGCTCTGGCAGCTGGTGTCTCTGGTCAGCCATCTTCCAGTTAATGACTTTATAATCACCATTAAACCTGTCCTAACAATTCCACAAAAAAGGAAGGCAAATGTAATCATGAGGTGCAGAAGTTAAGTAACATTTCCAGCCTCATGCTAAACTGACCAGTTAGATCAGTTCATCTGTAGGTCAAGGGCCTCGAGTCTTGTTTGCTGCACTCCTGAGATTGGACTAACTGGGTCTGGCTACTGCTCTAGGTCAAAAATACACGACCCCAAACTGCCAAGCTAAGGAAGAAATCAAGAGTTAGAGTAAGATTACCAGGCCAGTGCTAGACATACAAAAATGAAGATCTGAGACAAAGCAGACACGGCCAACAGGAAGCAAGGAAGGCTAAGAGCTTTGGAAGTCTGAATCCGGCTTTCAAGCCATGGTAGGACAGACCAGAGGTCAAAGGGGAGGCCCAGGGGAAATTCAACCCCTCAGGCTTTCTGCTGAAGTAGGATGGGGTCAGGGAGGCCAATTGTCAGCTTAGAGGAAAGAGCCTAAGGCTGAATATCTGCTTCTACCTGGGGTATCTTATACCCTTTCTGATCTGGATTCATAGATTAAGTTTTGCTTACTCAATTTACTCACTCTGCTTCTCTTCAAGGTCCAGACCTGATCAGCAAACTCAGCTAAACAGTTAATTTTGGTGAAATAAAAAAGCCAAGACAGTCGATTGAATCGACGATGTCAGTAATTTGTCAGATGTTTTTGTGTCCTTTGAACAGAACCTATTCATGATCACTCTTGCTTAATGTTTTAAAATATGATTTTATATTTAAAAGGAAACATGCAGTATCAAAAAGAACAAATTGTGGAGTCAAACTGGCTTTAGTAAAAAAAATTAATGCTGTTTCTGGACACATGACTTTAGACAATTAAAAATCTCAGGCCGGGCACGGTGGCTCACGCCTGTAATCTAGCACTCTGGGAGGCCGAGGCGAGAGGGTCGCTCAAGGTCAAGAGTTCAAGAACAGCCTGAGCAAGAGCGAGACCCTGTCTCTACTAAAAATAGAAAGAAATTAATTGGCCAACTAAAAATATATAGAAAAAATAGCCGGGCATGGTGGCGCATACCTGTAGTCCCAGCTACTCAGGAGGCTGAGGCAGAAGGATTGCCTGAGCCCAGGAGTTTGAGGTTGCTGTGAGCTAGGCTGATGCCACGGCACTCTAGCCTGGGCAACATAGTGAGACTCTGTCTATAAATAAATAAATAACAAAAAAAATAAATAAAAATCTCTGAATCTCAATGTCCCAATGTATAACATGGGGTCAACAATGTCTGCTCCCTGTGAGAAATAAACAAAATGATGTTTGTAAAAAATACATAGAAGGCACTCAATAAATAATAATAATGATCATTTTATTATATTTCCTGCTTAAACTAAAGATTAGACATTCTATAAACAATCCATCTAGTTCATTCAAGAAATATTTATTGAGCACCTACTGAGGCCACAAATACTCTTCTCGGTACATGAGATTCAACAAAAAAGAAAAAAAGTCTCTGTTGTCCTAGAACTGTCATTCTTTTGAGAGTCTTGTATATTATATGCCATTCACATGGCAAGAGATGCTCCTTCCCCTGAGTCCATAGTAGAATTCCTCACCCTACTTCAGCTCTGCTGGTAACAACTAAGGCCACTGAATTAGACCCACGAGGAGAATAGTCTCTAGATTTCCAAACACCTTCTGCCCCAACATAATAATATCCTACTAAAGAACAAGGGCCAGGTCTGCAGAATGGATATTCTCTATTGAGAATAGGAACTTGAATTTTGCAGACCTCCTCATATAGTTACACCAGTAACATTGTTATTATTTCACAGTAATCACATGCTGCAGGGATCAAGACCCAAACGCCAATGGAGAGGGCCTGGGTAAATGAGTTAAGAAGCCCCGTTTTATGGTTGAAGAGTGGGGAAAACTGTAAAAAAAAAAAAAAAAAAAAAAAGTTAAACTGTCTCTATATGCAGCCACTGATATTTTCAGTTGATACTGCCAGAGAACATGCTGGTATGGTCAGATCTGATTTTTTAACAAAAGCTGAAATCTGAATTTTTATATCAAATTCAACGATTTTCCAAATAAAATCTCTCAATAGTACTGATTCAGCTCAGGAGACATAAGTGTATAAGCCTAATAACACTTTAGAAGACTATATTTTTAAAAAGCAATAATGCAAACAGTCTTTAATCCTTTTTCACATTCTACACTGAAAGACACTCTTAGAATTGCAAAATGCCAAGTGACAAAGATTTATAATCTTATTTGTTTGTTGTTTTTATCTGAAACCACAGTTGTTATCCAACATCTAAGAAGGTAGAGCTCAACCAATAGATCCTATAATTTTTGAAGAAGCTACAATAAGGCTGAAATGATGGTGGATTGCAGGGAATAGGTTGCCATCACTCCAGTGTCTCGTGGCCTCCTCTCACTCTAGCATTAAGACTGGCAGACTTATTTGTAGCTGCAGATTTTACATCCTCTCTTGACGTGGCTGCCATGAGAACTCACATCTGTGAAGTGTTTGCCAGCATGTCAAGAGTAACAACAGGACTCTTGAAGCCATTTCAAATGTCATACCAATCCTTGAGCATAACATCTTTAAAAAGATTGTTGCTTTAGAGATCTTAATATTAAAAAAAACCCAAAAAACGAAATGCAATACTTTCAGCCACTTAAAAGAGGAGTTATTTTTCACTAAGCGAAGTTGAACTTTTTAAACTTCTTTACCAAACAAGCCTCTTTTTGGTGGTGAGCAAATAAATTAGCATGTGGGTCCTAAGTGCTCTTAAAATCGTTTTGCTATAGATCTGTCCACTGTTTATAATTCTTGAATAAAGCTAAAAGTAAAGAAAGCCTTCCTCTGAAGGTTTATGAGCATTTTTCCATGAAGCAGAAGTCAAACAGAAGATCAAAGTGATCTAACAAAATGCTCCAAACTTGGGATAGAGTGGGCTGCAGGGCAATGAAGAGAAATCAACTCTTCCACATAGTTTGGGAGATATGTCTTGTTATTTAAAAGTAAAACAAAACTAAATCATGATAGTCTGAGTGTATCAAACTGACTTTTCAGAACGATGTTGTTAAAAGCATCCGTCTTTGATATTTTACCCAGAGTATCCAAGACATTTTAAAAGAAGTTAGTCAACTGTTTTGCCAAGTGGCAAATCAGGTGAATTTCCCACCCTTCTGTGCTTAACAGCTGTTCTTCTCGAGGCTTCTCTGAGTCTTTCTGCAAAGGGTGGATTTTTCCAGGCTCACAAAGGACTAATGTACAATCTTGAACTATTTTGAGAAGTATAGTGCATTCTGTATATTTTGAATGCTAATTAATTGATGCTTAGTTTTTCATATACTACCAATTTAAATCCCCACTAACCATTTACTTTAAAATAGAAAAATAAAACAAAAGAAATAAAATGAATATGTTTGCTGAAATGGCATGAATCTACCCAGCCATGATTAAATCCTCAATAAATCTGCTTCTAATCACCCATTGGTACTTAAATATATAGTAACTACTCTATTAAATTTAATTCTCTTGGTTTAATGACAATGATTCTAAATTTAATGACAGTTATTTGAAATATATACCCACAGATTATTAACAACATTTTAACAAGATTTTTAAACCATGGAATGTGAGTATGAATCCATCAGATGTCAATAAATCAATTACTATTTAATGCAGAATGCCTGAATTGTTAAGTCAAAACATACCCCAAGTGAGAATGTTTTAAAAACATTTCAGTGAAAAATAATTTGCCAGGGGGAGAATATCCATCTGTGAACTGCTAGTACTATTTCAGAATGAAATTAGGGATATGTAACTTTAAAAATATATTTGTTTTGTATGAAAATATGCATTTGGAGGAGCACATTAAATTTTCTTGATTAAGAGTTGATTTTGTCCAGAATACCATTTTAACATTACAAGTCAAGTGGCTTTACTTTTCTGTTGCCAATTAAATATGTGCTAAAAATATTACACACTATTTTATTCCGGGGATTCACGACCAGGTTCCTACAAAACATTCCTTTATATTGATATAAGAAAAACCTTTTTCAAGTTATGGTGCTCACTAAGTCCCCATCCCTTAAACAAAACAAAATCCTTAATCCAAATAATTCTCTTTCTGGCTACTGGCACAGTTTGCTTCCTGTCAGATGGACTCTGACTGCCATATCTTTCTGGTGAGCATGAATGGTCCATGTCATTCTTTCGTGAACTTTTCCTTCCAGGTATCCTCTCTCACATCACTGGGGCATTTACTGGGACCAGAAGTGTAGATTGGCAAGTTCGTGTGACATAAGAATCCCAACCTATAAAGCACATCAGTAGACACTTTGTAGCATGTGTCGTTTATTAGGGTTTCCATTAAAAGTATTACATTTCCATACTTTACAACCATAAAAGAGTAAATAATTTCAAAGGATTGCTTGATAGGAGACTTCTGTTTTAAATGGAACTTGGAAATATCTGGGAAATCACTGGAATAAATGTACTTAATAGACCCAATGCTGTGAAGTTCTTTTTAACTGTTTTCTTAAGTACATAAAAAAGATATACCATTTCCTCCAACGTTTTTTGAAATAGATTTTTGTTTGGGGTTTTTCTCTGTAACATTTGACTTATAAATATTTCTTACAATGCTTTCATTGTTTTCTTTCTTTCTTTCTTTCTTTCTTTCTTTCTTTCTTTCTTTCTTTCCTGATGTTGACTTCTTAACACCAATAGATTCTGCTCCCTTTACTGCTTTAATCTGCAAGATAAGTTAGAACTTAAAACCAGAAAGTAGCATTACATGCCACTGAAGAAAACTGCTGCACTACTTGATAAGTTGGAAAAATGTATACTAAATGTTCCTACTGAGATATTTCCTTTTTTAAAAGAAACAAATTCCATTCATGGGACTAAGCAAACATCATCAATCTGGGCTGTATGGGAAAACCAATACAGCATTCTTTGCATGGAAATTAGAGCAGGTCAGTTTCAAAACAAAATCATTTTAAAAAATATTGCTAATAACAAATATTTGAAGACAACTTAAGTAGTCCATTCACATGTTATAATCCAATTATAATTGTCCGGATTAGCTGTCTTGATCCTCATTCTCCAGGAAATTACACGGATTTCTCTTTCATTTTGTCTGTGTTGGCATGGCATTAGATAGCACACTTTCATTTTTCAGAGTTGCATTTCTGAGCACCAGCTAAAGTTCATCAGTGACGCTAGGTATCAGAGATGAGCTGATAAACAGATAATACCTAAATTGAAAATTGTTTGATTATCTAACTGTACAAATTAGAGGTCTCGGAATAGTGGAGATTAATTTTTTAAAGCCAGAAAGTTGAAACCCTCAATAATACCTTCTAGAACCAAGAAGAATGAACATAGCATGTTATCAGGTGGGTCAACTTGGTGAACAGGACACTAGTAACTGACAGTAGCAACTACCAGATTTGCGTGCCAGACTCTGTGCTGCATTCTTGGCGCATATCACATCATTTAATTCTTACAGCCCCTCCTCATCTTTGTTTTACAAATGAGGAAATTGAGGCTCAAAGAGGTTGAACAACTTCTCCAAGATCACAGAGTTAATAGCATAGCTGAAATTTTAATCCAAGTCTAGCTGAGTCCAAAGTTTATGCCACTAACTGCCATGTCTAACATCCCTTCAGCTCTTGAGTTAGTTAGGCTAGAGGAAAGAGCCCAAACCTAGAGAGAAGGTTGACTTTTAGGAGGTGAGAATGCAGTCCAGTCAAGAAGGAAGTCTCCCAACACCCACTCACAGGGCCAAGGCCGTGTCCTGGTGGAGTAGGTCTGGCTGCCAGGGATGGAGGACGGGAGGTGCAGGGGCAACCTCTTGGATCTGGGGGAAAGAATTAATTTTTGAATGCTATCAAGGGGAAATGAGTAAAAGCTTTGTCCCTTTCTGGGTACTGAGCCAGGCTTAAGTGTCTGGGTGGTGGAAAGCTGGTGGATCCATCTTGCTGAGGCAGGCAAGTAAAGAGGAATGAAGGCAAAGAATGACAACCAAGGCACGTCTTAATGCGATCAAAGCCTCGCTCTTCCCATCAGCATCATGCAGCCTTACTGCATGAGGACACTTTTGGGGGGCAGCTGGGAAAGGGAGCAGGAGAAGAATCTGGGGCAATTAATCACCTGGCCTGCCAAGGAGATGCAGTTCAGAAACCAAAGGGAAAAACAGGGCTTGCTTCCACAAAGCACTCAATCTCCTGAAAGAAACAGCATAAATAGAGTCATATCTGCCATTGAAGGTTTCTAAATGTTTAAACTAGGCAGTAACACCACACAGATGGAGAAACTAATGCTTGCGGAAGTTCATGATTTGTACCGTAGTCACTCAGTGAGTCGGAGATAGAGCAGATGTAAACTCCCAATCTCTGGACCCCCAGATCTGCATATAAACCATCAAAAATACAAACCTTCTAGCCCTGAAATCTGCCCAGCCCTTTGTCTGTGTGGTCCCTGTCAACCTTCGATATTGCACTACACAGAAGGGGTTTCTTTCCCCTTGTACAGTTTCTAAGTCTTGGTTAGCTACACGACCAGGTCTCTGTGCTTTTCTTTTGTTCTTTCATTCATTTGACAAATATTGCTGGAGTGCTCACTATGCGTCAGGTACGGTTCTAGATGTCGGGGACACAGTGGTGAATAAGACAGAGACCTAGTCCTCCTGGAGTGCAGATTCTAGGAGGGGCAGGCAGACAACGAACAACAAGCAAAGAAGAAGATGCCAGAGAGTCAAAGTGTTACACAGAAAACAGCAGAGTGGAGGGGGCAGGGAGTGACAGCAGGAAATACCTTAGATCAAGTGGTCAAGGATGGCCTCTTAGAGGAGGAGCTTTTAAGCTGAGACCTGAATGCCAAGGAAAAGCCAGCCACGTGAAGGCTGGAGGAAAGGCATGATTTTTCAACCAAAACACCCTCAGACAGACTTTCCAATTATGCACTCTTAAGCCTGTTTTTTCTTCAACTCAAGATAACTTAGATTACAACTGAATGAAAATGTCATCCTACTAGGACTAAAGCGAAAGACTTTATTCTGAATTTTAAGGTTTCATTAGTAGCTTTGATATTTTGACTATTATTAATATTAAATTCCCTACGTAATTCACAACAGATGAAGACCCAGCAGTCTTATCAAAGACGGTAATGTACAAAGGAAGTGAGAGTTTCACAGAAGAGCTCAGTGGCAGGACAAATGTCTCACTCTGATTGTGCTCAAATCAAAAAGTAGATCCCACGTACTCTGTGGTCTACCACTGCCACCATCTCTCCCCATTTTATCCTAACTGGTCTGCAAGTATCCCAGAAACCACAGGGATCCTTTCAAAAAGAAACTCTGATCACATCTCCCCACTGCTCACCTCACTCTGAATTACAACTTTCTGCAATTGTGGATTTTTGCAGGCTGAGTTATATGCCCCCCAAATTCCTACAGTGAAGCCCTACCCTCCACGTTGACTGTGTTAGGAGATTGGGGTCTTTAAAGAGATAATAAAAGTAAATGAGGTCACGAGGGTGGGGCCCTTATCCAATAGCACTGGCATCCTTGCAAGAGGAAGAGACGCCAGAGATCTCTCTATCCTGCACATACATGCAGAGAAAAGGCCCTGGGAAGACACAGCGAGAGGGTGGCTGTCTACAAGCCAGAAAAAGAGCCCTCACCAGAAACCAGCCCTGACAGCACCTTCTCGTGGACTTCTCTAGCCTCCAGAACTCTGAGAAAATAAATGTGTGCGGTTTAAGCCCCCCAGGCTGTGGCACTCCTCCAGGGTAGCCGGAGCAGACGAATGTGTGGTTAGAGACCATCTGCCCACCTTACTTTTCTCTCTGACTCTTCCCTTGCTTTGTTCCAGACATGCTGGTGGCCTTGTTGTCCCCTGTGGCTGAGACACCCGTCCCCAGATACCCACATGGCTCTCTCTTTCTCCTCCGTCAGGGCTTTGCTCAAATGTCCCTGCACAGTAAGACCTCTCTGACCACATTTATTTAAAAACGTCAACCCTCCCCACCCCCCCGCCCTTCTTTCACGGCTCATTCCATCTTCATTCTTTATTTCTCTTCACAGCACTTATCACCTGCCAATATAATAGAGTAACTTATTTACTGTGGTGTGTTGTGTGAATCCTCCCACTAGCAGGTAAGCTCCACGAAGGCAGGACTGTTGGCTGTTTTGTGTCCTGCCAGGTGGGGACAGAGTGGAGGAGTGTGTGGGTGTGTGGTGGACAGAGAGAGAGAGAGTGTGTAGGTCATCAGTCGGATTACGATTTGTCTCACTGGGGCTAGTTCTTTTGAGTTCTTTGACCAACTTTTCTAGATATGGACTTATAAATGCTAACAAAAATAAAATAACAAAAAATACTGTAAAGAGTTCAAAGTGCAATGCGGAGGTACTACTGCCCAGCACCTTGCAGAGGGCCTGTCACCAAGTGGAGGTTTGACAATTACCTTTTCATGTTACCATAACCATCAACTCCATAGTCTAGTGTCCCCCATTACTATTGTCTGGTTATGAAGAGGTTTTTCATCATCTGGAAACATCACAGCTCATCGCAAGCAGGGTCTTATGTGCGGCTAGTGCCTACAACAATGCCTGACTTGTAAGAGACTCTCAGTAAATATTTGCAGGCTTAATTGAATGAATTCTTTTTTTAAAAAAACACTTGCCAGTTTATTATAGGAGACACTACAAAGGCTACAGATGAAGAGATGTGTAGGGCAAGGCATGTGGGAAGGATCAGGGAGCTCCCACGCCCTCCCTGGGTGCACCACACTCTGGAAACCTCCCCATGAGCTATGTGGGAGCTCATCTGAACTCTACCCTTTGGAGCTTTTATGGATGCATCATTACATGAATATGATTGATTAAATCATTGGCATTGGTGATCGACTTAACCTTCAGACCCTCTCCCCTCCCTAGAGGCTGGCGGTTGGGGTTGAAAGTCCCAACCCTCTCACCCTGCCTTGGTCTTTCCCAGGACCAGCCCCCATCCTGGACCTACCTAGGTGCTGCCAGCCACCACTCATCTCATTAGCACACAGAAAGACACTTACTACTTTGGGTTCCAAGGATTTTAGGAGTTGTATGCCAAGACATGGGGACCAAATACATATTTCACAATAATACAGTCCACCACCCCCCATCTTCCAACATGGATCCCTTACAAAAGGATATACAACTCCAAAGATGCTGGCCAATTACTGAAATCCCATTCAATCATTAATAATTGTCATCCATCGTTATATCATGTGAATGTGTCGCTCAGGGCTAGGCTACTCGAGTTTGTGGGCTTCCATTCAGTCTTGTCAGGTTCCAAAAGCCCACGTGGTCTCAGCAAACATGTAGCTTCACCCTTCCAGGAATCTGGTATAACTGAGCTAAGACAATGTCATCTCTTGCTCAGAGCCTCTTTGGAGATATTGATGTAATAATATTGGATTTCCTCATTACATAACTCGTTCATTCATTTCCTCAACCTCAACTACTATTCCTCTTTTCTCTTCATTTATGGCCAAACTATTCCACCTTTGCTAACAGAGCAGAAAATCTGAAACTCTTCTACATAGACCATTATAAGGTATCCTATGATTCTGTAAATAGGCTTTCCTTATTCTGCTTGGCTCCGAGCATAGTGTTCAAATCGGTTGGAATGCCAAAGCCACCATATTTTCATCTTTGGGAATAAGAAAACTCAGAATTTCCTACCTGGCAGAATGGGAAAATGTTACCAAAAAACATAGTAATAGCATTTCACAGTATGCATTTCACAAGCTGCATAAAACACACAAAGTACATCTACCAAAACTTTGTTCTAATACTTAATTTTTAAGTGAACTATTTTTAATGCAATAAAGATTACTGGGGTTTAAAAAAAAGATTGAGAAGGAGCTGTGTGTAAAACAGAAACTCTATCTACAAATAATTATCCCTTAATTAATCCTGAGAGTTGGGATAGTATTCCTTTGTTTGTTGGCCTTTTTTTTGTATGTAAGTGATTTTCTTAGAGTAGAAAGTTTAATACTGGAAAGCTGTGTCATATACATGGGAGTCACTTTCCAGATAATTGCCTGTCTATTGGTCTAGGGGCTTTTATCCTCTCCACACCCTCCCCAACCCCACCCATTGCCAGCCTCTGATCATGCTCATGAGAATTCCTACCAGAGAGCAATGCAAACCAGTTGACTAAGTCCAGGTAAGTAAAAATCACATGGGGTTGGTAGTTAAAACTTATATTATGCTCTGATACTTCTCTGTGGATTTCCATGAACCTGGGACCCTAACCCACTGAGCTGGATAATTGAGCATATGACTATATACATCTTTGCCGATGGTAGAATGATTTCTCCCTCAATCTAATAAAATTTATGTTGCTATATCTTTGATATGCTTAGCATAACAATTTTTTATTTTGGGAGATTGCCTGTTTAGATTTTAACATATTTTAACATATTTCTTATTGTGTTTGTTGTTTAAACAAAATCAAAAAATTACCCCTTATCAATGTGGCATTTGTTTAAAATTTTATTTGCCCAGCAAATATTTTTCCAGTGCTATGTTAATATTAAAACATTAGAAACACCAGGATAAAAATACTTAGACATTCCTCTTTTAGACATTGATTTTTAGTAACCAAAAAAGCTGCCTTTGGGACAGAGAATTCAGGGAAGTGAAGAAAAGAAGTAACAGAAGGAGTTTCGTGTGGGCTGAGGCCACTTGAGGGCATTTGGGCACTTTTACATTCCATGCTATAAAGTGCTAAAAGTTAAAAAGTTGACCTGTCTTTGAAGTTTAAAAAACAAAAAAAAAGCAGTATGAATAGAGGAGGTACCTTTTATATCTGCTTCAGAGTTTATTTTGTATTTTTTTACATCCTTCTGATAATAGATTAGAAAGAGATCAAAGTTGAAATTATTAGTTAATAATAAAATTAAGTCAATAGATTATTAAATATCACCTCCAAGTTACCACGAATTAAAATACAGAGTTTAAAAAAAAAAGAAAAGGTATACTATATATACAGTGGGATTATATGAATCTCCAGACCCCCATTTCTACAAATAGCTCTCTAAATATTCATAAATCTAAGTAACTTCCTACTAGGACATCTCTCAAACAAAGTGTGGCTGAACACAGCTGAAATACCTAAAAACAGGTTTTAGTATCTACTTTGACTGTCTGGAATTTATTAGGAAGCAGAAATGCCACCAAAATGGAAATCACACACAGAGAAAAAATCCCACCATGCTTTTATCCAGCTAGGTTGGAAGTGATGTAATAAACGCACCATAATTTATGTACATAAATGTGTGGGCAACTCATCCAGTGAGTGGCAAGTGCAGAATTCCAGTGGAAAAAAAGTAGTGTACACCAAAGAAATTTGATCAGCTGCCAAAAACCATTCATCTCTTCATGACCTTTTAAATATATAGATGCCAAATAAAGCTTGTCATTTTATTCCATCCCTCAAAGCAATACATTCTTATTTATGAAGTTATGAGAGAATATAACATTATACTTTATTTGATGTACAACATAACATACACAGAGTGTACGGCAACCTTGAGAAGATGTCATTCTTAAAAATAAGGACATTGATAAATCAACAGCCATACACCTCAAGGAAAACAGTTTAAGTCTAACCATAGTCCTCAAACTTAATGTGATTGTGATCCTCATTCATCTTTCCATGGTCAGCAACCCACATCACAGAGACCACTGTATGTGATACATCACCAACAGCCAGATTGTTAACCAAGGGAGACTTCAAATAAAGATAGCATTGAATTCTTTCAGATGTGGAGGCATGACAGAAACCTTCAGAACTAAGGTCGAATATGCTAAGTATCACACCAAAAGAACACATTTGTGTAGTTGTCCAGAAAAACTAGGAGTTGCCGGCTGTCGTTAGTTACCACAAAACTATAGCACTCCATGTGCTAACATTGTTAAGTGATAAACTTTTGCATTGACGTGGCTTTACCAGAAGCCACTTAGCATGCTTCACATTCATAGCTTGATAGGTTTCCATGGAGAGCTTCCCTTAAAGATATTTCCTTCTTCGGATTTCTACAATTCTATATCTTACACACCTCAGCAATAAAACACATGTGTTACTTATTACCGCTTTTGAAATGAATAACCAATATTTCCCACCTTGCAACATTATTTCAACAGAGTCCAGATCAAAATATTTCTATTCATCTGGACATGAATTGAAGAAGTCTTGCAAATAAGAATTTAAAAATTTACTCAAATAATGCTATAGCTATATTATTATTTTTGCCACTGCAACTTCAGTAAATATTTATAATGAAGGCTGTGTGCATGAGAGAGAGAGAAAATGGGGGCGTGGAGGGGAGAGAGAGAGTAGATCATTAGTCAGATCAAGATTTTGATATCTGAAAACATACAAATGGCCAACAAGCTTATGAAAAATGTTCAACATTTCACCAATTATCAGGGAAATGCAAATTAAAACCACAATGAAATATCACTTTATGCCTGCTAGAACAGCTGTTATCGAAGAGAAGAAAGATAAGAAATGTTGCCGAGGACATGGGCAAAAGGGAACCCTTGTATGCTGTTGATGGAAATATAATTTATTACAGCCATTATGGCAAACAGTATGGAGGTGCCTCGATAAACTAAAAATAGGATTAGTACACAATTCAGTAATCTCACTTCTGAGTATATATCCAAAGGAAATATGACAGTATGACAAAGAGATATCTGCACCCCATGTTCATTGCAGCATTATTCACAATAGCTGGGATGTGGAATCAACCTAAATGTCCATCAACAGATGAATGGATAATGAAAATGTGGTGTGTGTATACACACACACACACACACACACACAGTGGACTATTATTCAGCCTTAAACAAGAAGAAAAGTCCATCATCTGCAACAACACAAATGAATCTGGAGGATATTATTCTGAGTGAAATAAGCCAGGCACAGAGAGACAAATGTCATGTGATCTCACTTAACAGGTGGAATCTAAAAAAGTCAAACTTACAGAAGTAGAGAGTAGACTAGTGGTTGCCAGAGGCTGGTATGGGCTGGGGAGTAGAATGGGAAAATATTGGCCAAAGAGTACATAGTTTCAGTTAGGAAGGAGGAATACATTTTCAAGATTTATTGCGCAGCATGGTGATCATAGCTAATAGTAATGTCTTGTTTATTTCAAAATTGCTCAAAGAGTAGATTTTAATGTCCTCGCTACATAAAAATGACAAGTATGTGAAGTGATGCCATGTTAATTAGCTTGATATGATCACTCCACAACATATCCATATATCAAAACATCACATTGTACTCCATAAACAAATGTGATTATTATTTCTCAATTCAAAATAAAAATTTAATTAAAAAAAGATTTTTGCCCACTGGGTGTAATTCTATTGAGTTCTTTGACCAAGTTCCCTAGATGTTGACCTATAAATGCTAATAAGATAAAATAACAAAAAATACTCTGTAAAGAGTTCAAAGTGCAGTGAAGAGGTACTACTGACCAGCACGTGGAAGAGCACCTATCACAAAGTAGAGATTCTATAATAGTTTTTGAACCGAATAGTCATTGTTACTATAATCATCATCTCTACAATCTAGCGGCCCCCCCCCCAATTACTATCATCTGGTTATGAAAAGGTTTTTCATCATCTGAAAACTTCACACATCAGCAGGAGCAGAGTCTTATGTACTGACATAGACCCGCTCATAGCCACCAGCCCTGCTGGCCTTGAAAAATGAATTTCCCCATCTTCTCCAAAGTGGTCCAAAAGCTAAGACCTTGTAAGAAAGTTATGAAGAGAAATAATTCTTCCCTTTTTTGTCCATTTGGAGAACAGACCAGAGTCAGAGTATATAACCTAATCTCAAGACTCCTGAAATACGTGAATATTGGATCTGCAGAGAGAAGACGAGGTGTCAGAACTCATGATCATCCTTCCAGGTTCAGACTGGGCTGCAGCACCAACCCATGCACAGTGTTTCCTTTGTAGGTCTGTGTTTTCCAGGAAGCCAAAGGAAAATGAAATCAACAAAACCAGCACCATTGACCAATTATTCAGGGGTAGTCCTTTCTCACTTTCTCTTGGTTAGTGGCTATTTCTGACAGTTCCTAAAACCGAAGCAGCCGGTGTCATCACTATGGAAATACAGAATATAAGTGGCACTTAGAGAGGAGCCAGTGGGGGGGACCATATATTAACAAGTGCAAGAATGGGAGCAGACACGGAATACGGAGACCCAGAATGTGCCGAAAGATGGCAAGTCACACTCCGAGGTCAAAAACGGGTCCAGCTGAGAGACAGAGAGAGTAATGTCTCCTCCACAAAGCCTCCTCTCACAGAACAGAGAATTCCTCTGATTTATGCCTGTTTTTGACAAAACTGGATGGTTCCTGCCATCCATGAACACTGGAAGGATCCCATAAGGGAGGTAAACAATTAAATAGGGTGATTTTTAAGAAGTTTCAGCATCCCAAGGTGTCCAAAGTGCACAGTCAAAAGTCACACACCAACACCAAACCTTTGTGTGTGCCTGAAGGCTACATGCCACCCACAGAAGCCCCCACTCAGATCTGACATTCCATCCCTCCGTCCAACTCAGCTGTCAGAGAACCTGATCCTCTGGTCGGCGGCAACAAAGCCCATTCATGCCAGTTTGCTGCTGCTCAGTGGATTTTAGCTCCATTTTTAAATTACACATTTACGTGAACTCTTCTCATGCTCACCACTCAAAATTAGTAATTTCTTAAGATTCCAAGCTCATAGATCATCGAATTCACATGGTTCAATTACTGAGTAATTCTTAAAATCTTCATTACTAGAGTGTGACACTTATCTAAAAAATCTAGAAAGTGGGGAGAAAAAGACGTGAGGGTCATAAACTACTATTGAAACAGAATCATAACTTTGGATGTCAAACAATAGGGCATTGTAAATAATACCCTCCCCAAAAGGTTCTCTCTAATAGCTGCAGCTGAGGAAAACATATGATAACAATAATATGATTTCCATAACCCAACAGTCCTTTCACCACTTGTTCCATGTGGGGATGATATGCAATAGCTCTGCTCTGCATTTTTTGTTAAAAAAGAAATTCTTTCTCGCAAATAATAAATTTATAGCCAGGGAATTTCTTTGTGACTCAAGCTTCCATTTCTTTAACTTACTGCTTTTAGGGACATAAATTCTATTAGTCTCTGTGTGGGAAGTTCGTTAGGGCAACTTGGGATCAGTGGGAATTGGTAAATGTCTTGTAGTTTAAGAGGAAAACATGCAATTCATTTCAGAATCTTTTCAGAGCTCAACAGCATTCCTGGCCATTTCAACTCAATATGTGAATCCAGACTACTTCAGCCAGTACTAAAGTAGGCGATGGTCCACATTAATTCATTATATTTGGGAAAAGAAAGATCAATTGAAAAAATAACACGGCGTGCATGAATGTGTGCGTTGTGTCAGCCAGCTGTATATGTATTTCGGAATACCTTACCCTTATTTACATTTTAGAAACTGTTTCATTCTTTATTTCAGTGTTAAAATCAATTCATTCTTCTAGTGTTTGAATACAAACAGGGCCCGTACGATAACAGAGATACTCCACGTATAGAGTTTATTTTACTTAAGCAAACACTTCAATGATTAAAAAAAAAAAAAAAATCAACACTGCCCAGGCAATTAAATATTCTCTCTCAAAAGAAAAGAATACATAATTATATAAGGAAACCAAACTATTTGAAAAATACCAGAATTGATCTTGTCTATATTTCAATAGTAAGTTAATGGCCCTGAACTTAAACAGTCTAATCTTTTCCCTTTTATTTAGAGACCTTTTCTTGAGAGAACATCTTGAGAGAACATCTAAACTGTTCCCTACACAGCACTGGCCCTAAGCTCACTGTCACCGCACTGCCATAGGTTAAGCACAGAAACGTTTACAGTAACCTGACAAGTAATGTTTTTGCCTGCTAAATCTAATATTAAATATTACAGACTTGCATTTTACATGACTTGGGGTGTTCTTTAATTTAATTTTTCTAGAAATACATTTTTGTTATATTTTACAAAAGTATCAGTTCATGACGGATGATTGGAAATTTAAAAACTGGTCCTTTGCCACAGATAGTTTGAGAAGCTCTACTCTAAGCTACAAAGTGATCTGGATAGTCAGGTAACTATTTTGTGAATTAAATATACATCACACACACGCACACACACACACACACACGCCTTATCTATATAACAGAACAGCCAACTCAGCAGAAACAAAGCTCAAATCTCCGTGAACTCACTTCCTCAGTGTCTCCAGATGTGCCACAGCTGAGGATATTGTTCAGAAATAGGAATGGTTTGATTAAATGATTGAAGCAAATGGATTTGTTCTGCCTTGGTCCTTTTTCTTCCTTTCTTCCCTTCTTTCTTGCCTTCCTCCCCTTCCCTTCTCTCTTCATTTCCTTCCATCCTTCCTCCTTCCCTTCCTTCTTTTCCTCCTGGCTCCCTCCCTCACTCTCTGTCTTCCTTTTTTCCTTCCTTCCCTTCCCTCACTTCTCCCTTCCTTCCTTCCTTCCATCTTTCCTTCCTTCCTCTCATCTTCCTTGTTTTCCTTTCTGTACATAGACAGTATTTGTTTCATCTTCTTCTCTCTTTTGAAAGAGTTAAACCAAGAGCCCCCATTTGAACACATCAACAATATACATTGACAAAACTCACCAAGGTGGAGGAAGGAGAAAAAGAGTTTAAGTATATACCGAGAAACAAAACTATGTCTGGGAAATGCAGGTAGATTAGGATCTAGAGACAAGTGTCCACACAAACAAAAGAAATATTCCTTCATGAATTCCCAGGGGACACTTTTTTCTGAATTAAGTCTACCTTTTAGTAATACATTTTAATTCTCTAGAAAAGGAATTTTCAATCTGAATTTTTGAAGAACTTGTCTCGATTGCTCTCTCATGAAAATCCAAAGGAATTTCTTCTAAAAGTCACAGATGAACATTCCTTTAGATGCTTTAGGGAAGAGAACTGGTGAAGCCATTTCCCTGTTGCTCTTCTCACCCCAGCTTAGCTGTTGCGGAGCTCAGGGCTTTCCTCTGGCCCAAGTCATTTCTCCCAGACTCTGAAATATGGATGATTAAAAATAGGACACCAATACAACCACGTTTTCTCCCACCACGCTGCTTCTTGAAATGTACTCAAGACAATACAGATTTGTTCTGCCTCACCTGTGTCTAATGTTAGACACATGCCCAAGACTCTCTGACAACTTATGTGTTTTATTTCACAGTAAAAGAAAGGTACTGCCTAAGGTCACGAGAAAACACAAAGAACTGAATCTGTATCCCTTAAGCTTTGTAATTCATCTGTCTTCTTTGTCTGTTGTGAAAATTGAATTCCCTAGGTTGGGGGTTTATGCTACAATTTTGTCTTCTGCCTTTTTCTGTACTCCCCCTCCACTCTCCCCACCATTCCTCACTGCCCCCCGGGGTCTTTGGCTCCAAATCAAAACAGCTTTCAAGTGGCCAGGACCAAGTTCCAAAGCTTCTACATTTCCTAGAGATTGTCCTTCTTTCCCAGATTTTTCTAAGCTCCAATCTTTGTAGGAGGGCATGCACCCCCAGGTGGGGTTCTGACTGTGAGTATTGTGCCTGGGCCCCCACCCAACTGCAGAAGTTTATTTGAAGTATGTTACTCTTTGCCTGCTTCTTTACTTGAGGCCCAATAGTCTCACAATGTCATTTTTTCCCCCACTACTGTAAATCAAGGGACAGCTGTCTTTGGACTAAATTCCAAATAGTTGGTCTGGAAATGAACTTCGCAGTGGGTCCCTCCTCCATTCTGGCTGACATTTGCCCATTAATTTCTTTTTCTCTTTCATCCATTCATTGGCTGATGAGTCTATAAATACACCTCATCTGCTTTTACTTTGCTTTTTAAGAATAAACTAATACCAAACACACTGCCTTAATTACATCCACAGGCAAAGCATAACAAGTTTAAATGTTGTCACAATATAGTTTAAAAACTTGACATTGTTAATTATGCCAGCTGTGATAAAACTGTGAAAGGAAAATCTTAATTTGAATGTGTAAATGAGTAATTCATCTGAAAAGGCATTTGTAACATTAATAAAGGAGAATACCCAGAAACCTACTAAGCAAAGGAAGGGAGCTGAACAGGAAACTAATAGGTAGATTGGTAAGGAAGCAAGAAAACGTGGCCCCCTTCCTCTTGGTCATAACACCTCTGAAATTGAGCATGTCAGCCCTCCCAATTCAGATCAGGCCAGGGAGAACACAGTTTCTCACTCTGTTCTTGAGTGTGCACATAGTGAGGTGGCTGCCGATTCATAAGGAACTGACTCCTAGGGGCATATCAGGAATGACAGCCCAGGAGGAGTTCTGGTGCATTCCCAGAAGACAGTAGGTTTTGGAAAATTCTGCCTTTGTGATGTAGACAGGATTAAAGAAAAGGATAAGGTATCACTCATATGTTCTTAATAGAAACTTACTTCTTTTCAAACCTTTTGTTGTGAGGGTATGGCCGATAAATTTCAGATAACAGTGGCCCATTGGGATAAATTAACATTCTAAATGTATGTAAAGAAATTCTTGTTTTCCTGAGGTATTCACACATAAAGCACGTTCTTAATCGACAAAGAGCAATGGGGAAATGAACATTCGTTTTTGATTGGGAAATAAAAGTGAATGGAAAGTTTCTCAGGTATGAAACTATTATATGCCCAAGTTTTCACACACAAAGAGCTGCAAGAAAATCGCAGTGAACGTACATTGAGCCATGTTTGAAAACTGGTGTATGTATCAAAAAAGATTTAAGTGAGCCAAAAGAAGAAAAGCCTTAGAGGGCTTTGACATTGATGGAGAAGACTAGGAAGAGTGCTGATGAGGTGTTTTATTATTTCTATGAGAACAATTCAAAATAAATATGATTGAACTGTAGAAAAATCAATTTTGGCAACATATAAAAAGTTTCATACTCTAGTTGGAACCCATCCACCACTAGAAAAGTTTACTAAAGGAGATTACAGAAGAATCTATTTTCTTTGAAAAGAGAATTCCCCTTCCTTGAAAGAAAAGAGGAAAACCAATGTCTAAGCCAGTAGTTTTCTAACTAAGAACCACTGGTCAATATTAAATCAGTGCTAGGCATTTTTACATAAATATCTTTCTGACTCTTTGCAACAACTCAGCAATAGATGTAACTCTGGGAGAAATACAGGTCGTCTCCAACTGTCGCATGTTCAACTTTCACATATCATGTGTGACAGCTATAAACTGCTCACTATACACCGGAACCACCCTTCTATACATCAGTTAATGGACAAACTTTTTGAAAGACTTCTTGGAGCCTGCTTGCAGCTAAATTCAGTTGGACAGCAATGGTGTCATGCAAACAATGCTATGGATTCAACAAATCATTTCATTTCTCCCCTGGGCACATGGGGCAACTACTTCTCCCAGTCCTCTTGCATCTAGATGACATCTTGTGACAATTGATAGCCAATGAAATGTGAGCTAATGTGATGTATGTACTTCTAGTCTTGGTCCTTAAAAAGATGCATGAGACTCTCCTCATTCTCTCTGCTCATCAGCTGATGAATACAGCAGACCCAGCACAGGCCTGCCAGGGAGGCCCTCATAGGTACAAGAGCCACAGAGGAAAGATGCCGGGATTCCAACATCTTAAAGGCGAACTGCCCAAGCAGGTCAAGTCCACTGGACTCTATGTGAGCGAAAAAATTGAACTGAATAACTGAGGTTTGGAAGTTATTTGTAAAAACAGTAGTAATTAACAATAACTATCCCCAACAAATAACTTCTGTGGATAGAGTGATCCAAGCAAAGATCAATATTTGTGCAACTATTTGAATATTTTATTGCAATTTGTCATTATCTTTCTATTAAAATGGTAAAAGACAAATAGAAAAATAAAGATATAGCTACTAGTAACAGGAGTTAATACAATCCAGAAAAAGATGAAAAGATGAAATCACTAGGCATGTTAAAAGTGATGTCTTTAGGCGAGGCACAATGGTTCACACCTGTAACCCCAGCACTTTGGGAAGCCGAGGCAGGAGGATCGCTTGAGCCCAGGAGTTGGAGATCAGCCTGGGCAACATAGCAAAAAATAAATAAATAAATAAATAAAATTTTAAAATGACATAGCTGGCATGGCAGTGCATGCCTATAACGCTGGCTACTTGGGAGACTGAGGTGGAGGATCCCTTGAGCCCAGGAGTTCAAGGTTACAGTGAGCTGTGATTGCATCACTGCACTCTAGGCTGGGTGACAGAGCAAGACCCTGTCTCTAAAAAAGTAAATAAATAAATGATGTTTTAAAAGTGATGTCTTTAACCTCAATCAGATCCTCACTTAAACGGGCTATTTGTTCAATTGCAAAAAAAATAATAATAAAATTAGAGAATATGTGTGAGATGCTAGAATATAAATCATTCAAATATTGTGTCTAAAAAGCAAAACTTACGTGGAAACAAGATCCCTCACCTCTTTTTATATTAAATCCATTGTTTCACTGTCTTACAATCAACCTGCTGGCATGTTTTCAGGATCAAAAGTGCTTATTTCCTCATTTTTAAACATGAGAAACTTAAGAATCAGACAAGTTGAACAACTCCCCCAAAGTCTTGTTAATAAATAATATAATTAAGATTCATTCCAAGATTGGCATCAGCCTAAAGCTTTGTTCTTTTCATTATACCTTACTGCCTCTCATCTCTGTAAAAATGTGGATATCTGCCTATCTTTGAAGAAGAAAATATATAAAATGATTTTCCAAAAAAAAAAAAGCTTAAAAAAATGATCTTACAGCGCCCCCTTTGAGCACTTTGATTCTATGATAAAGATATTCCCATAAATTTGCAATCTTGTGAGTGCAGGAGCCTTGTGAAAAATATCCTGTGGCTACTCAGGTGGAAGAGTGACCATACATATGGCTTTGGTCTGCTATGGCATGCAGCCTCTCCAAAATCTCTAGGAGGTATAATCTCTAGGAGGTATCTTTGTTAATTTAACGTGGGAAATAAAGTTATAACAAGATTAAAGGGTATCTTGCAGTTTCACACTCTACTCTGTTGGCAGAAAGCTCTGCCCCTGTGCCAGCATTCTGCCCCAACTGGCCATGTCCCAGGAGGAGAGGATTCCCTCAGCTCTCTACACTTGCTTCCTCGGCTTAACTCGGACTCCCACAGACGGGTGGTTCCACCTACAAAAGATTTCCCAAGAGAGAACTGGCAAACAGAAAGTTTGAAGACACCCTACCTCTTGTAAAGAAGAAAAAATAAATACATCATAAGAGCATCCTTTGTCACCATTGCCATATCAGAGCAAGCGTGTATGAGACACCTTAACTGGGAAAATTATCTTTCATGGACTATCCAACAACTTTGACCTTATGCAGTATTTTGAGAGCCCACTTTTACCATACCTCAGTTCCACAGTCTTTTGGACTCAATAAAATGTGTATACAGTGGTTAGACTTTTGCTTATGGATGATATCAATGTAAAAATAAGCCTTAATAAAGTTGCCAGCATACACCTACCTCTGTACCCATAACCACTTCCATGGCTCCAGTTCGGCCAAGATTTTTGCTTGGTCGATGTTTCCTGTGAGGGTTCCCCTCCCCTCCCATTCACAGTATGGCCCGATGGCCTGCACAGGGACAGAAGCAGCCACTTGGAAAAATTGTTAGGTGACCCTCCAGAGTCAATCAGAACTGGAGGCCATGCATTGTTTGAAGCACTACTGCCACAAGCCCAGGCCTCTCTGTTCATGTTCCTAAGCTCTGTCCAAAAATGGAAAATGAGACACGATGATGGATTGAGAGTAGGAAGAAGGGAGGGATCTCAGGGTGAGTATTCATGTCAACACAATGGAATTCTATGAGCAAAATCTTGCTACATAAATCACTCCTGAAGAGAAAGTTGGGCACACTGGGAAGTGTGTTGGGACTTCCAGGCCACAGAGAGTGTGGCACTACCAGGAGGTGTGTACCCAACAGAAGCCGTAGACCAGTGCTTCTCGAACTTGAATGTGCATATGGATCTCCTGGCCATCTTGTTAAAATGTAGATTCTGACTCAGTAGTCTAGAGTGGGGCCTGAGATACTCCCTTTCTAACGAACTTTCAGGTGATGATGCTTTGAGGAGCAAGGGTGTAGAAAATAAGAACACAAAGTCCAATTTCAGAACATACCAGAGGTGAACCCTTGGGCTTCTCTGTTTTTATCAGTGAAATGGAGATTGTTTATGTTGGATGTTGGAGATGTTCATGTCAGATTTTTGTGAGCATTAAATGACATGATGTCATTTATCTGGCACATAATAAGGACTCAATACATTGACTACCATATTTTTACCACTTTGAGCATTTGGGAAGTTTCCAAAAAACTGATGCCACTTGTTAATTTGGTTATTTAATGGTAAGACTAAGATGTGCAGGATGAAGTGAAGTACAGTGGGGCAGGTGGAGGGGGTGAGAAGAGAAGCAAATCTGGGAGGAATAAAAAGACAGATCCCCAACTATGCCTTCATTCATGCTCAGATAGAAACCTGCCCAGTGACAGATGCTTCTTTAAAATTTCATCAGGAAAGGTATTTCCTGGAGAAGATGAGGGACATGCATTGTGGTTTCTTTTTTTATTCCAGAAAATAAAGACATTGAAGTGAGACTGCAGCTACCCAAATACTGCATGTTATAACCCTCATATTTATGATTCCCACAGAACATTTCCACAGTAAGGATAGCATAAACTTACCACCTGAATAAGAGCAAGTAAACCAAATAATTTTGACGCATACTCAGAGTACTCCATCCAAATTTCAGTCAAGTGCTTTACTCCTAAACCTTTTCCTAGTTCCCCGAGAGGCAGAGAGTATGACCTCACTTGTGAAAATAATATATGAAAATGACCCCCAGTTTAATGGGCATTGTTGAGTGCTTACTATGCCAAGTGTACACTAGTCACATGGAATATAAAAATAAATAAGATATATGGCTCTTGCCCATGAATAGCTCTAACTTAGTTGAGAAGACATATATTTGAACAAAATGTTGAAGTACAAGTACAACAGAGATACTCACTGAGTATTATGAGGTCCCAAGTGTAGAATACCTAAAACAGTAATTGCACCCTGGTGGCCCAAAGGTTAAAAACAACTCATAGGTATGGTATATATTGGGGTCTTGGCTATTGGATGATTTAAATTAGTTGCTAACACCTAAATAAAGGAAGAGTTGGGCTCAATTCCCTCCCAGCAACAATCGACTGAAGTTGAATAATGGATACTTCCTTTAAGTGAGACATATATTCTCCAATTTGTTACTGTCCCCCCTATTTCTTACAAGTGTACCTGTGTACACTTTACTCATCTACCTTATCAATCTAAGCCTATATAGGGAGTACAGTTTGTCACTCCTGACCTAAGAAGAGATGGTAGGTAAGCATAGAATTTCTTCTTAGAAGGATGGATAGATGTGGGGGAAAATGAAAAACCAGGGGAAAAAAACATAACTTTTTTAATGTATATTTACCCACATATTTACCATGTAGAGTGGTCTTTATCTTTTTGTATAGGTCAAAGTTCCCATCTGGTATCATTTTCTTTCAGCTAATAGAACTTCTTTTAACATTTCTTCTTAGTAAAGATAGCTTGCTTTTTATTGACCTGTTAAAATTTTTTATTTTGCCTTCATCTTTGATAAATATAGATACAGAATTCTAGGTTGGCAGTTTTTTGGGGTTTGTGGGGGTTTTTTTCTAGCACTTGATGAGACAGACGTCTGCTATAATTCTCATGTTTACTCCTCTTTAGCTAATGTATCTTTCTCCCTCTGGCTGTTATTTAGATTTTCTCTTAGGCATTGATTTCAGAAATGTAATTATGATGTGCCTTGGTGCGATTTTCTTTATGATATTTCTGTTTAGAGTTTATTGAGCTTCTTGGACTTGTGGGTTTACATTTTCAATAAAGTTTGTATGATTTTCAGCCACTACTTCTTCAAATGATGTTTCTGTTTCCCACATGCCATATTTCTAGGACTCCAGTTACACATATGTTGTGTGGTTTAAGAAGGTCCCAGAGTTCAGTGGGGCTCTGTGTGTGTACTTGTATGTTTGCTTTGGGTTTTGTTTTTAGTCTTTTTAACCTGTGACTCATTTTGGACAATTTCTATTGCTATGTCTTCAGGTATGGTGATCTTTTCTTCCACATCATGTAATATGCTGGTAATCCTACCTAGCCTATCTTTTATTTCATATATTTTCATCTTTATATGTTTTACTTGGATCTTTTTATATCTTTTACTTAATATAAAAGATCTTTTTATATCTTTTTTTTCTTCTGTTCATGTTCTCTTTTACAACCTTGAATGTAAGGATAAACTTGTTTAAGGTCCTTGTCGACTAATTCCATTATCTCTGTCATTTCTTGATCTGTTTCTGTTGATTAATTTTTCTCTTGTTATAAATCATATTTCACACTTCCTGGTATGTCTAATAATTACTTTTTGAATTACAGATGTTATGAATTTTATTTTGTTAGGTACTGGATTTTATTATTTTCCTTTAAAGAATGTTGAATTTTATGGCAGATCAATTTGATTCATGAGAGTCTTGCTTTTAAGCTTTGTATGGTGATTCCAGAGAAGCTTTTATACTAGGACTAATGTGACCCCACTACTAAAGTATGGCCTTTCTGAGGACTCCACCAAACGCCCTACATATTTTGAGGTTTCTTCACCCAGACTGGAGGAAACACAAACTATTCCCAGTATTATTCAGCCTCGTGTTTTCTGGTAATTCTTTCCCAGGTTTTGGTAGTTTCTTTACATGCATGTGCAGATCAATAATAGCCAAAGACTTGGCATGAACCCTCTCTGAAGCTCCCTTTTTATTTATGACAGTTTCTCCTTTTTGGTAATCTGCCATGGGAATTCAAGCCTCCTGGGTCTCATCAAACTTTGATCTCTGTTTCCTCAACTCAGCAAGACCACTAGACTGCTTTGGTTATCCCACCTGGGCAGTGTCCTGGAAACTGCATCCATATGTAGACCATGACAATCAAAGGGCTCATCCCATTCATTTTCCCACTCACAGGGATCATAATCTTATTGTCCAGTGTCTGACACTTTGTTTGATTTCTAATTGTTTACAACAGAAGGGCAATTGCTGCAGCAGGTAATCATTCCTGGGCAGAAGCAGAAGTTAACATAGTTGTTAGAAAGTGAAGGCAAGGAGAACATTTCAGGCAGGGATGATCACATAAACTGAGACAAATAGGTGAGAAACAGCAATTATAAAAGCAGGAAATTAACAATAATTGCACCATAAAGCTAAGGCTGGAAGGGAGCGGCCAAATGTGAGGCTGGAGATGGAGTCCAGAGCCAGCATATGGGGCCTCTGGGGACATAGGATTAAGAACTATGGAATAGGAAGGAAGACAATGAATGGTTAAAAAACCTGGGTTCAAGTTCTAGCCTATTAGTAGCTACGTAACTTTGAACAACTTTTTGCGCTTCAGTTTTCTCATTTGTAAAATAAGAGGCCTTCACCAGTTCTTTCCCAAGACTTTCTTTCAAGGCAAAATTTCTATAATTGAGTTCAGTAAAGGTAGAGGACACTTCAGGCTGGGACCTTTAGAGAAAATAAGTTATTAATATCAAGTATTTATTGATCACCTGCTACATGCCAAGATTTGTGCTCAGAGTTTTATATACATGATTTTTTGTCTTTAAAACTAGGCCCATCCCACAGAGTAGGAAACAGACAGATTAATAGCTTGTCAAAGGTCACATGGCTAAAAATACTGAAAACAGGATCTGAACCCAGCTCTGGATGACTACATTTTGCTGCTTCTTAGGGCCAGGCATCAGTATGTCTTTAAAGCTGCTTGGGTTAATTCCTATGTGCATTGAGGGTCAAAAGCCACTGATTAGAAAGATTAAAGGCAGGTTTGAAACAGTTACCTTAATGATACCAAGTGACAGGGCATGGTGGCTCATGAGTATAATCCCAGCACTTTGGGAGGCCAAGGCAGGAGGCTCACTTAAGGTCAGGAGTTTGAGACCAGCCTGGACAGCATAGTGAGACCCCATCTCTAAAAAAAATGTTTTTAAAAAGAAATTAGCCAGGTATGCTTGCTCATGCCTATAGTCCCAGATACTGGGGAGGCTGAGTTGGGAAGATTGCTTGAGTCCAGGAGGTGAGCATTAGTGCTACTGCACTCCAGCCTGGGTGACAGAGGAAGACCTTGTCTCAAAAAAAAAAAAAGTAAAATAATAATAAGTAACACCTTCAATAATGCTTCCCCTCCCCATTACGCCAATTCGGCCACATAGTAATTGTACCTATACTACTACAGCCCAACCTGTATAAAGGGCTGGAAGGTGGGTGGGTAGCCCTTCAGTTTTCTGGAAGAGGATGCATTCAAGAGGTGACCTCCTTGTGGATCTTCTTAGTTCATCGAATGGTCAGCTGTATTACCTAATCATCTTTGTGCTTTTTGCAGCAGTACAGATTAACGGAAAATATATTATTATTAATATTTATTAATGTTGGAGCAAATTGACCCTACATTTTATGCAATTTAATTTTGGGAGCATTGATGTCATTACAGCAAGATCAAAGGAAACAACTGAAATCTTACGAAGGCCCAGGTACACTACTGAGCACATATATTATCTCAGTTAATTCTCACAACAACATCATGCAGTTAAGCACAGTTATTATTTCTGTTTTACAGAAAACTGAGGCTCAAAATTACCAAGCGAAGAATCCAGAGCTGAGCCCAGGCAGTCTGGCTCAGAAGCCAAAGTTTCCAGCCCTTCATTGCATCGCTCCTCTTCTTACGGTGGCTGCCAGAGAAAGCACGCTGTTCTTTTTCCTTTCTCACTTACAAATAGAGAAACAAGAACAATCAAAAGGGCTGAATAACGTTGTCCTGTCATCCTTTTAAAATGTAGACTAGAACAAAAAGGAAACTCTTGATACCCTGAGACCGAAACTCTTACCTTCTTCTGGTCTCTTGTAGGCGAGACCTCACTCGGTTTTGGCAAGCGGGTCACTGCTCCAAAGCGACGTGCTCCTATGTCTCTGCGATCTGTGTGTGGTCTCAGTAATGTGCACGTGTTATGGGCCGTGCCACAAATCTGGCTCTGCCTTCACCAGCAAGGATTTTACTACGCAGACCACGTTAACGTGAAAAACCTGGAACAAAGAGAAACTTTGACTGGCAGCATTGTTTTCACAGGTAAACGGGTTACAGGATGTATCACCCACTGATAAGGAAAACAGTTTTAAAACATTTTCCTTCAGGGAGAGAATCACCAACATCTAAATCCAAGATGAGTGCTTAAAAGATCTAGGGAGGTGAGAAACCAACAAGAGTTTGGATGATAACATAGGAGTCTCCATTCAAAGTTCCTGGAAACTTTCACCCAGATTTAAGCAAATGAGCACGAGTATGTTGCTGATAGGAGACAAAATGTTTTATGGAAAGTAATTTTACCCTAGATGAGTCTTGATTATCCAGCAGGTAACAGGTTTTAGTAACCTTCTCCAGGGAACAAATAGATGTTTTTCCACCAGCATGTGAAGTGACTTTTCACACTTCTAGGAGAAAAAGGTAGGGGAAAAAGTGGCTTGCTGATCTGAAAACCTTCCTAGCAGCCTCCCATCATAGACTTTTTCCCCTTGTTTCATTTAGATTATTAGTTTAAACTTCCCTCAAGCAAGCAAACAAACAAAAAACCTCTTTGATCGAGCTTACTACAAAGTATGAAAATTAACATACATATCATTCCACACATACCCCCAGCCCCACGGGGGAGGAGCCTCCAAGGACAGCAGAAAAGCAAGCCAGACCCCAAATCATAGCAAATAGCCCAGAATTAACAGTGGATCAACTTTACATTTCTCTCATTTTTTACTCAAGCAGCTTTGACCCAACATAAAGATTATTTGTTCTGTGGAACCCCAAAAGTGGTGAGTACAGCCCCAGGGCACGCTCAATATCAAAATTATTGTGGGAGGGATTTCCCCATGGGGCAGGCCTTTGGACTAAGTGATTCTAGGTGTTGGGTGGAACATCCTGAATGTGTAGATGAAAAGGTCCATTCAAAGATGGAGGAAAGCCTGCACCTGACCTAGAGACATTGAAACACTTTCAACACGGTTTCTAAAGTGGAAATATGGAGTAGCTGCTGGGCATATTCCAGTGAATATTCACTATTTGGGGACAGGTGGTAATGGAGTCTAAACATCCCTGAAGACTGTGCTACAGCTTCTCCTAGTATTCTCTGTGATCTGCCAGCAAAGGCCAAGTTCCTGGACTCTATGTATAAAATGTGGGGTCCATTTGCTCCAATATTAATAAATAGTAATATATTTTCAGTCAATCTGTACTGTAGCAAAAAGCACAAAGAAGTCTAGATAGCACAACTGACCACTGGCTGAACTAAGAAGATCCACAAGTCACCTCTCAAACATATAACATATCCTCTTCCAGAAAATTAAAACATTACCCACCCATCCTCCAGCCCTTTATAGACATTGGGCTATAGTACAGGTATAATCATAGTGTGTCTGAATTGACCATCTTCAGCAACCCAAACCTTTAAGTCCAGATTTCCTACTCAGCAGATGGGAGATCTTTGCTGGGTCTCTAGCCTATGGAGTCTGAGCAAAGTGGTACCCACCTGCAGCAGAACAACATGGTGCTTCTGGCCCCAGAGAAGATGTTACAATGACAGTGGGGCAGGCCCCTGCCTGCCTACATCATTTTGACAGCCAGACTCCCATAATGCTATTTCTCAGCCCATATGGGAGAATCAAAGCAGACCTGATTTCAGTCAAGGCCAACCAGCAGGACCAAATCGATTCAAATTTCTCACATTGAAACTTGAAAACCCTCTGAATGCAGTCATGTGAACATTTTCTTTTGGTCTTAAATTTTAAAAAAGTAAAAATCATTACTAAAATTAAAAACCTAATAACTGCCTTAGTTCTCTAAACTAGTAGCGTGAGTTTTACAACTCAGGCTGTGAACAGATGTGGGACCTCCAAATTTACTTGAAATCTTTCTAAGACCTGCAGAGAGCCTTGGACTTTGCTGCCACCAGGACACGAGTGGTCGTTGCGAGCATAAGAGGATGCAATTTACCCTCCTTTCCCTGTGCAGACGACAGGGCAGGGCTGCAAGGGAAGCGGTATGCGTCCAAGCTGCTGATGAGAGCCTTCCTGTGCGTTTCATCACAACTGAAGCCAAGCCCAAAGGGTTATGTCAAGGAAATCACATTAGACAGAGCCCTTTCAACATCCAAACACCCATGCCTTTAAAAGCCTGAATAGAATTGATGATTTTTCCCCTGAAGCTATTTGTTCATAAGGAGCATCAGGAAAATCATCTTTCTTTTCTCTTGTTTGCAAGCAGCACTGGACGCAAAGGACATGCGGGAATCGGTAGGGAGGATACGCTGCTAGCAGCTGACATTAATGAGACAGCATGAAAGTGAATGTGAGCTGTTGTGCTACTCTTATTTTTGGCTGTCAGTGGTAAAAATTGGAAATAATAAAATAAATACACTTGGTGGTGGTAAGAGTGGGTTGGGGTTGGAGTGGGGAAGAAATTCTCTTTCTGGTGCTTTCCCATCGCTGAGCAGCTAGAAACTGCTGCAGAACATTTCCTTTGCCCTTCCGGGTCATGGTCTCTCTCCTTTTCTTGTATAGGAAGTAGAGTGAGATGGTTAAGGGAGTTCTAGGCCCATCTCTCCCACCACACTATTTGTAATATAGTTGTGCTTATAACTTTGGTTGGTAATAAAAATGAGTAACATTTATAAAGTACTTACTATGTGCAGGGGACTCTTCTCAATGCTCTGTGTTTGTCTGTTAATTGAGTTAATCATCCCAATGATGATAGTACTATCTTCACATCATTTTATACCTGAGACAGCAATTGAGTCACTTGCCTAATGTCACACAGCTCAAAAGTGGAGGACCTAGGATTCAAATCCAGACAGTCTGGCTGAAGAGCACAAGTTCTAAATGATGACCACTATCTGTCTATCACCTCACCTGAGCCCCTGTTTTCTCATCTTAAAAAATGTAACCTGTACACCTCACAGAATTATTGTGCTGGTACCTTGAAATAATGCATATATGTATTTAGCACCAGGCCTGGGATATAATAAGCAATCAAAAGATGTCAGCTGTTATGTTTTTGCCTTTCTTTCCTTGTCCTTTCAGCCGAGACACAAAGAGGTAGACCCAGCAGGGAAGACTTGAAGAAATCATGCCAGTTTCTTTTCTTCCCCACCCAGGAAGTCCTGTGTTCATGTATACTGTTGTGCTACATAACTAATACTCAAAGGAATAATATAACGAGGCCATTGAGTGCCAAGAATATGTTAGGCATTATACGAATCCGTCATTCTACAAAACCTGTTTGCTTCCCAAGCCTGCCCAGTCTCTGCTGAGTGGGTTTAAGATTACTGGCAATATATCCGTTACAAACCCTTTTAGTCAAGAGAGGCTGTTACTTTGTCTTTAAGACTCTGTCTCTGCAAGAATACAGGACTCTTTGATTTCAGCTGCAAGGGTGTTTGGGAAGCAGCCAGAGTCTGTAACATTTTGCGTCCTTAAAGCTTTTATGCATCTGTTGTTTGGCCATCACAACTGACTGCATTGACTTGGTTGGAATTACAACTCAATTTACACTCTATATTTTCCCTTTACTTCTTCGGCATCATACAGGACCGGAGATTTAACAGCATTTCCTTGACTTTCTGGCCTCCTCTCGAGACTTTGATTTATTTCTACAAGCCATATAACAGCGTTCTTGGCAGCCAATAATAAGTCTTCAATTGGACACTCTAATCAGGCTCTTTTCCTTGGCAACAAGCTCTAGCCTCCTCCTCTTCTATACTGCAGGCAGAGAGAAAACTCAGCAAAAAATGTACTCCGGTTTTAGAATGAGGCAAGAGCTAACTCAACAGGTGAAAGAAAGCCGACTGCCATGAAAGTGGGGAGGGTGGTTCCTCTAATAGAAGACTCTACCGCTGTAGGTACTTGTTTCCTGAGGAAGCCATAAGGCCAAAATAACTAGTTACAACCTGGGGCATTGAGTGTTTTTCCTGATGCTCACTTGTCACATGATTTAAGGCAAGACTGTTTGCTTCTCTGGGACTCAGTTTTCCCATCTGTAGAATAATATTCTCTGGCATCTTTACCACAGAGTTTAAAGCATTTCACCATATGTGACCTCGTTACTTTTCAGAATCCTGTAAGAGTCAGGCATAGATACTTTGCTTTAGGACACGAAAGAAAACTGAGGAGCAAAGAAATATTGTGACCTAGCCACAGTTGCAATGTAGCTGGGATAAGAATTCACACTATCTTAATGCTAAGTGCTATTGTTTTCCAGAAACTTCTTTGTCAAAAAAATGAATTATTAACAGAAATAAAGCACCTTGTTTGCAAGTCACTTGACTTGGGTATTTAGATGAACATAGGAGGATTTGAAAATCCAACCTAATAGAAAACATTAATGCTCAGCTAGGAAAAGCAGTGGTCAAACAGAGTTTAACATTATACAAATATTCCATACGTAGGGCCTACCACCTTGAAACACTGACTACTTAAATCCTCACAGTATCCTTGTGAAATACATTGTTAGTCGTTATTAGTTCCATTTTACAACTGGAGGAGCTAAAAAAGAGAGTTCAAATGGCTTCTCTGGGGCCACAGAGGAAGTCAGTACTACATGGGAGAAATTCTTGCATTTGCTCTCTTTTTTCCTCACCCAAATAGAGAAAGCAGGTTTTCTGGAGACGTTTTCACAGCTGAAATCATTCCTGCAACTAGAGGCACATTTTCGTGACATTAGCTTTGGGGTACAGTTGTAACTATAGCACTTCTAAAATTTTAAAACTACCAGTGAATGTAAGATTCATATTAGGAAAACAACCTTGAGGTTATGTTCCTCTAATTGTAGTCACTGGACTGCCAGGAATTTGTGAGGACTCTAAATCATTCACAGACAATGACACTTTATTCTCTCATTCGTGAATTAACTGTATATTGATGGCATTCAATTAAAAGCTGATATCTTTTCATGCATATCCTAGCCGAAATAGAGCCAGGCTTCCTGATGATTCTTAGCATGTGGATGTTTGTGTGTGTGTGGCGTGTGGTAGGGAAGTATTCGTGTGATGGCAATTAGACATTTACCGAGCATTAGCTGTATATCAAGCACTGTGCTTATTTGTTGGGAAATAGAAGCAAAAATATTCTCCTTCCCCTCAAGGAATTTAGAATTTAGGTAAGGAAACAAAACACACATGTTATATATACTAGGCTCTGGTAACACCTAGAGTTTAAATATATGTTATGTTTAATTTTGCTTAACCCCATATTACTTTAACTTTTTGAATCCTGAATTTTTTTTTCAGGAAGCACCTAATAATACCACTATAATTAAGTCTTTACATTTAAAAATTAATTTGTAATCTCTCGATCAATTTTCGGGTTTAGAATTTCCTAAAAAGCCATTGTACTTAAGTGTTTATAAAACAATTACATCATCAAAATGTAAATAAAGACTGCTTAATTCACATTTACATTCCATTATTTTATGCTAAGTTTAGGCCTCCTGTCTGCCAGGTTCTGTGCTATATGTTGAGCATATAAGAAGGAATCACACATGGCACTGCCCAGTGGTGCAGTGGAATAGAGCCGTGTAGACCAATGATTGCAATGCAGTGAGCTGAGTGTGGGTTGACAAACCTACGATATATGACCGGTGCCTAGAGACCTGCCATACCAGCGTGTGGTCCACAGGAGTGTGCAGAGTGAAGGAAGGCTTTATGGAGGAAGTGATGTTCAAGCAGTTCTGAAAGAACATAAGGTCCCCATGGCAAGAAGAGGATGAGGACTTTTCCAGGCAAAAGGAGAAACATGCACAAAGGCAAAATGGCATGATTTAAAAGTCTCCTGGGGGTCTACCCATCAAGTGAAAACCTCCTGAGAAGGGTGAGAAGTGGGACAGTGTCTATTGGGGCTTTGCGCAGCAAGCTGGGTCAGACGCCAGACTGCTCCAGCTCATGACATCTGCCACCAGCATCATCTCTGACCTGCCGACTCTGAAACATCTCTAACTTCTCCCGTCTTACCTTCTTCCTCTGGCAAATAATGGTAGTGCCTGCTTCTAACTTTTCAAGCACGTTAAAAAAAAGACCTTGAGCTTCGTGGGTAAGACCCTATAAACAGCCATATGTCATCAGTGTTGGTGCTGTCTTTGTCAGACATGAAAAAGCCTCCTAAAACAATAACTTTTCATAGAAGTCCCAGGGTATAGTTGCTTAGTATGTGTATGGGCCATGTCTCCAGCACCTCTTTCTTCTGTTGTGTAGCATTTGGCTATTTCACTGTTGGTTAACATTTATGCACACAATTGGTTGTGCAGTTCCACTCTTTAGGGTACTGTTAGTGTGTTGATAAATGTTGAAACAGAGGGGTGCAATAAGATTTGAGAATAATCTGTGGACTTTCTTTAGTGTGATTTATGTCTCAGAGAATTGACATAAATGTTTGTTTTATTTTATGGGAAATTAACATTACTCTCAAACTGTTCCCTTACAGTGTTTTTTGGTGGAAAACACTTTTGACTGGTCTTCATAATTATTGGATGGCTACTGTTCTGCTGAATTTCCTAAGTAGAAGGAGAGGTCCCTAACAGCAAGCAGTCTGCTGTTTTGACATTATTTGCAAGGGACAGTACTATAATATATAAAGATAGTTATGCTGTGGCTAAAGACCTATCTTAGGCTAAAGTCCTTGAACAAAGAACAGTTGTATGTCTTTGTTTGAAGTTTTATGGGGAAATAGTTATTGGAAGCTTATGTAGATATGCCTCAATTGTTAACTATCCTTTGAAAATATTTTTAAAAATTTGAACATTTGCTAGGTAACAAAGCACATTTTTAAAAAATCCACATTGGTGAAATTCATGTATATTCACTTATCAAATCATTACTGAGTTGCTTCATTTGCATAGATATAAATATAAATTCTTGCCACATTATTTTTTTTTAAGAAAGTAGCTATTGTAATTACTCAATGAGAAAATCATAATAGTATTGTGTTACTATATAGAGAGCAATTACTAAATATCAGGCACATACTAAATGTTCAATGTATATATTATCTCATTTAATTCTCTTGGAAACCCCTTGAAGTAATTTCATTATCCTCCTTTTTATAGGTGAGGGATCTGAGAATCAGAGAGAGAAAGAAATTTGTCAAAGTTTATTAGAGCTAATAACACACAGAGCCAGGTTTTGAGCTCTGGAATGTCTAATTCAAAAGGCTTTTCTCTTAACCACTATGCCCCCCTTGTCTTAGGTAATATATTTCCTAACAAGAGAGCTACTTATTGCAGATACTTATCCCTGGTTGGCAAAATGCTAACAACACATCACTTTACAGATTTACAAAATATTTTTTCACAGCTAGGTGTGGTGGCTCATGCCTGTAATCATAGCACTCTGGGAGGCCAAGGCAGGAAGATTGCTTGAGCCCATGAATTCAAGACCAGCCTGAGCAAGAGTGAGACCCCGTCTCTACTAAAAACAGAAAAAATTAGCCAAGTATGGTGGCGCATGCCTGTAGTTCCAGCTACTTGGGAGGCTGAGGCAGGAGGATCAACTGAGCCCAGGAGTTTGAGGTTGCTGTGAGCTAGGCTGATGACACGGCACTCTAGCCCAGGCAACAGAGCAAGACCCTGTCTCAAAAAAAAAAAAAAAAAAAAGTTGTGTATGTTAGAATTTGCAATTGCTAACAACAACACTTGAGGTAGGTGTTATTAATTCCTTTATTCTAGAGCTAAGTAAATTGAGGCTTAAAAGAAAAAAAGTCACACAATTAGTATGAGGCAGAATGAAGACTAGAAGCCATGTCCTCTGACTCCAAGTCCTCTGCCATTATTACTAGGTTATTTTGTACCCCGAAAAGGTAGAAAGAGAAGCTATGGAAAGTTTGTCCTCCACAAATACGTACACATACACTTAACAAGTAAGGAGGTACTGCTATCTTTGTGTTAATACAAATAAACTCTAATTAAAATATTTATTGATATTAATTTTTTTTTACAAAAACTTAGTAGTAATTAAAATCATTAACAAGACTAACAATTAGGCCAAAAGAATCACGTAAGAATAATCCTCATGAAATGTTAAGGTTTTATTGATTATAAGGTATATTTTTCTTAGTTTGTCTATTTAATAACCTTTCAAACACTGGAGATTTTTTAGAATTATAGATAATGGTTTTAAATCTTTTTCACTGTGTGAAAATAAAACGAGTAACTCATATCTACCTGTTGTAATCTGAAAAAGGAGAAATTTTCCAAAATGGATGGTTAATGACAATTCTGAGAAGATAATGAACTAAGAAGAGATCTTTGGATCTTGTTAATTCTTGAAGCTGAAATTTTAAATTTAAAATGGAGAGGAAAGAGTAAAATTCTATCCCCCTGAAGGATGTTTAAAGCATAATATCATTCAGAAAGTCAGTGCCAACAACAATTTATACACAAATTCTGCTTCTGTGGTTTGTATCTGGAGAATAAAACAAGTCCAAAGGAAAAATTCCAAAGAAGGTTCAAATTTATTCTCCAACCTCTGAGCCTAGTTCAAGTTTGCCTGTATGGTTTTATCACTTAGTTCACACAGACAAATTAGCACTGGAGATCCTAAAAGTCTGTTTAAAAAGAAAAAATCCTTTGCTCCTGGTATCGATGCAAGAAAACACTCTTTCTCATATATAGTATGTGATTATTTGGTTCCTCACACATTCAGAATGTGTGAAAAGAGAGAGGGGAGTGTCTTTAAAAGAATATCCTTCTAGCACATATTGAAATGTTGTTCTTTCAGTCAATGATGGGCAAATGGGGACTTCTAAAAACAAAGAAACATAACGGTATCTTTCAAATTGGTCAGCAGGGAATTTAGCATCGAACTATGCATATATCCAGATTACTGTGGAGTTAACTTTCTGTAGTTACTTCTTTATAGGGAAAAAATAATACAATAATTTACATTTTAAATCATTGGGATTTAATATTGCCCTTTACTATAGTAAAATCCCACTGGGAGGGGGGAATCTTGTCATGATATTCCCTCAGGAATAAATTTTTATAGTTATAGCCAGATAAAATATGATTTGCCTGTAAGGTGAAAGCTACTACTACTATATCCTACCATCTGCATTATATATTACTGTGAAATTATATTGAAATAAGAATTAGAATAAGACCAATTGTCTACCCAATGAAAGCACTCACAAATCTAATAGTTTAAGAAAGGATATGAGAAATGTAAAGTACAAAATGTATATTTTGCTAAAGTCATATAACAGAATGATCCAGGAAAGAGCATATAAATTGCCTAGAAGTCCAGAAGTTCACAGTCATGTGTAAACTCCAAGATGGGTAGAATCTCACTGTCCTGGCATAATCACATGCGGCACCAGTAAACATACCAGGTACATTAGTATGTGAACTTTATCTAATAGCTTTCAACACTTCAGAGGCCACTGCCAATCAAACTATTTAATAGTTTTAAAAAATACATTAGCTTCTTTTGTCTTGGTCAACCTAGTAAAGTTTTTTGTAATTTTGTTCTTGGTACCATCCACAGCTTAGTATAGATAGATCTGAGATAAGAAAAAAATCTTAGAATTCTTTTGTTTACCTCTTAAAACAGACACCAGATTCCAAATCTGTATTTTCATTCAAGTTTGCTTATTTCCAATTATTTTATCTTAGCATCTTTTCACATTTTGTAGGTGAAAATTTTCTTCTTGATTTAACATTGTCAAGAACATGTACATTATATGTGAGGATTTCGAAGCTGTCTCCTAAATTGGAAAGTATTATCTACATCTCCCAAAATTTACCATCCCAAAAGTGTTTTAAAAATTAAAAAGTTCAAAAAAATCAGGAGGCATCAATTTTCCCACTTTAAATATTTCAAATGAATCTAATTTTTAAATGAGTTTTTAAAACCACACCAGGTCTCTCTGGCTGAACCTCCTATGACCACCTACTCTGGGTAGATGTAATGAAGTTGAGATATTGGGGTACAACATCTGGCAAGGACTTGTGAATTACAATTTTCTTTTACAACTGAAAACCATATCCTGGTCAGGTCTCAGTGGGGTTTAATGCTGTCAGAGCACACAAGGTTTGTTTTGATCTGTTATGGAGGAACACACATAGCTTTCAGTTCACACTAATAACATCCCTGTGTCTGGTATACACCAATCCAGAGGCTACTAATTAAAGGTTGGAATTAACCAAACACAGTTTCACTACAAAACATGTGAAACTTATTAAAACTTAAAAGTAACTGCTGATTCTCAATATAGGCAAAACTAAAGAATGTAGGAGTCTTGTGAGATTACTTAAGCAAAAATGTTTAAAGCACATTCAAGATGCTTCAGGTCTGCCTATTCAGTACCCAATGTGTTAACATAATAGAAAAATGTGCTAAACTTTTAAGATTCTGAAACCAAGAGATGAAAAAGGTTTAACAGGGAAGCAGCCCATTTCTTTCACCAGAGTTAACTTCCACTCTGAGTCTTTGGTCTAACAATAGTTATATATATGCAGTTATTGGAACAATTACCTTACCATTTTCTCACCAGAAAACTTGGTTGATTTGGAAATGAAAGGAGAGCTGGGACCCATGGAAGATGACCAGAGGTGATGAGTTTCATCAGCTAAGTTTCACAATTCAAAATAAGACTACAGATTCATTTGATTGTTAAATTTTTTTATCTACGTGTAATATACATTCAGAAGAATGCATATTTCATAAGTGTATAGTTTACTGAATTTTCACAAACTAAATCTATCCATGTAACCAGCGCCTAGACCAAGAAACAGAACTTTATCAGCACTCTTAGAATTTTTTTTAAACTTAGCAATGTATCTCCACTCACAGTGGGCATTTGTTAATAGATTTTGCCCTGTATCATGAATTTAAAGAATAATGAAGCCCTAAATCTGGAAAGCAATAGCGAATGACAACAGCCAGTGTTGACTTCTCTGTGCTTGTGGTTTTAATAGAGCTACTGTGTCCAACATGACATGTGACAGCAACTGCTCCAGGTAGATTCAAGACAGGCAGAGAAGGCTGGGCACGAGGGCTCGTGCCTGTAATCCCGGCACTTTGGGAAGCTGAGGCAGGAGGATCACTTGAGACCAGGAGTTTGAGACCGGCCTGAACAACAGAGCGAGACTCTCATCTCTACAAAAAGAAAAAGAAAAAAATCAGCTGAGTGTGGTGGTGTGCACCTGAGGTCCCAGCCACTTAGGAGGCTGAGGCAGGAGAATCGCTTGAGCCCAGGAGTTTGAGGCTGCAGCGAGCTATGATCGCACCACTGCACTCCAGCAGCCAGGGCAACAAAGCAAGACACTGACAGGAAAGGAAAGGAAAGGAAAGGAAAGGAAAGGAAAGGAAAGGAAAGGAAAGGAAAGGAAAGGAAAGGAAAGGCAAGGCAAGGCAAGGCAAGGCAAGGCAAGGCAAGGCAAGGCAAGGCAAGGCAAGGCAAGGCAAGGCAAGGCAGAAAGAAAGAGAGGGAGGAAAGGGAAGGAAGAAAAGAAAGGAGGGAGGAAAGGGAAGGAAGAAAGGAGGAGAGAGAAGTAGGGGGAAAACCCTTCAGTTAAATTTCTTTCCCTGGGAGATGCACTCAAAGCACTTAGCACTTAGCCCCCAAAGTGGTTTGGGGGCTAAGATCCCAGGCTCTAGAATCAGAGAGATACCATCTCTATAACTTAATAGCAGGGAGACCTGGCCCAAGTTATTTAATCTCTCTGAGCTTCGGTGGCCCCATCATCTTTATTTAGAAGCATCAGTCTCACTGGGTTACTGATAAGATCAAGTGAGTCCATGGGAAGTGCTAAGCACAAAATAGTAATAAAAAGATGGCATTTATCATTATTATTATTAATATTATTGCAATCGTCAAAAGCTGATTCATTCATTGGAAAAGAAGTGGTTTGGTTTTCTCCCCTGATGAATATCAGTTCACCCTCCTCTTGTGGATTTTGTTATCTATCTCTCAGCCTATCTGAACCAAATTCAAGACGAAAGGGTGAGCGAGCCCCATTGGTGAGAGAACCAGTGTACTCCATCCCTTCTCTCTTCTAGATTTACATAATCTAGGAGCATTAAACAAATATCTTCTAACATTTCTTCCATACCATGTTTTCAAACTTTGGTGTGCATAAACCTCCCCTGAATTTCCGGCTCCCCATACCTAAATATTCTCTTCTAGTAGATCTGGGGTAGGGCCCAGGAATCTGCATGTAACCATCAGTACCCAGGTGGTTCTGACATAGGTGGTCTCTACGCTACCCTTTCAGAAATTCAGACCCAGTGAATCTCAGGACCTCAGAGACGATAAAGAGCATCTGTTGAAATAGAAGAATGTTCACTGATTTGATTTTCTATGCTACATAGGCAGTATTCACAGCTGACACTTTACAAACATTAAAGGAATTTTCCAAGGAATAAAAAAATTCTCCAAACATATGGGTGGCTGGTCTTCATGTGGGATAGATCCTTTGTATAGCATTAAAAGTCCTAAGCAGAAATGAGATGCCAATGAATTTGATTGAGTCAAATCAATGCAACTTTAAAATTTATGAAAGCAAAAATAAGATTCCTGCTAATGTATAAATGTAACATTTTTCTCATTATGGTTTTCTATTTCTTGGCATCTGACATTCTTTATTTTTTGACATTTTCAGTTCTTCTAATTTTTTTCTCTAAACATAAGCCCATCAGCACCATGGCCCAAGACATTTTGATAAAAAATTTCTTTTACGTGTATACAGGTAGAGACATGTATGTGCACATGCATGTGTGTGTGTGTGTGCGTTTGTATTCATTGAGATAAGCACAATGCTTTGCTGAATGAGTAACTCTTTCTGGCCTTCACATTTTCCTCCATTTTCTCCTTTTCCATTGTCATCATCATCTTATTCAGTGTGTATTAAATTATGTCCACATTTGCTTAAAATCTGTATCAATTAACTATGTTCAATTATAGGTCTTGCATAAAAACACTTTGATATTCTTAGGTAAGATGATTGTCCAGATTATAAATTTGGTTTTCTTCAGTTGAGTTCAATAAGCATTTTTAAAGGACCTACTATGTGCCTGACTCTGTTAGGCTGGATTGGTTATTTTTACAAGCTGATAGGGAAATGAAAACCACATTGTGGTGAAGCACAAGTTGGAATGAGGACAAGATGACACTTACCACAACCAAAAAACACCAGTAGCAAATATGAGTTGTGACTAGATCACTCAGCTCCCAACATATTTGAATTTACTTTTGTAGAACAGATCATTTTCACTTCCCTTCCTGGACACCACAGATCGCTGCCCAGAGAGCACAGTAGTTGTAAATTCTTCCTTTACACACAGTTCTAGTCTGCCAAACCCTGGCCTATGGTCCGCCATTGTCAAATTTGCCTGCCTTTCTAAGAAGATCTGAGCAATCCATTTCTAAGACAACATCTGCTGAAAAAAAGAAAGAAAAGATTTAGGGCTAGACAAAAATATAGCAATATTAGTGCTTGTCTTGAAAAGTAGGGATGATTATGTGTGATATTAATATTTGTTAACGCTCTTCAAGTTTTCTATAATTAAAATATAACTTTCATAATTGCAAAAAGTAACTTTAAAAAAGTAAAATAAAGAAAAGTGTATCTTCAGTTGGGGTACCCTACTGTTAGAAAATATGGTATAGTGCCATTGCAATTGGTGCTATTATCAGATATTCTTATTTATATTTTAAATTCAAATGCATATTAAATTCAGTAATGTAGTTACTTTGAAAAAGGACCCTCAACAGAATACACAATCGCTTTTTTCTTGGATGTCAAGATTTCAGGCATGAGTGAGATAGAAAATGGTCTTATTTTCTTCTCTACCCACCCCCCAGTTTTCTAAAATAAGCATGAATAACTTTTATAATTAGAAACATACCAATAAATGTTATTATTTGAGAATAAGATTCTAGACTCACTGAAGCCCACAGATATTTAGGCTTTGCCTTAATTTATTTCTACAGTCCAGGAATTTGCCTGCTTTCAGTGTGGGAGACAATTTCTTAAAATAACATTCAATAAATTCATTTGCTTTCATGATTTTATAATTAGATACCTTATAAATATTCTTGATTTTTAAGTCTATTTGGTGTTGGGATGAATGGAATCCAAGAAGCTGTACAATTAACGAAATTCAATCTCATTTGGCTATGGCCTTTTAAATAAGCAAGCATCAGATTTACAATGTGGGACTTGTGAAAATGTCTCATTACCTAGGATTATCATAATCCTGGAAATGACAAATTTTTAAATTTGTAGATTCATTTCAGGACCACAGAGAAGGCTGAAAGAAGGAGCCTATATTTATTGTGACCAGGTGTTTCTGGCCCACTATCTTTAAGAGCCAAGACCACATCGCTCTATCCCCAGAGCTCTGTTCAGGAAGGCATAAAAGGTATGAATATTTAAGAGGGCCTGGTAAAATCTTCACCCTGACTGCTCAAAGTGTACCTCTTCCTAGGGGTAGAACTTAGCAGCTTCCAACTACAGGTGAGAAGTACTGAGGTTTCTAAAACCAGATGTTGAAGTCAGTAAATTCCATGTATGTCTAACATATCATTCTACTGAACCAAACAGGAATGGAGGAAATTGAATTCAGTCAAACAAACAGACATGAAAAAGCAAATGATAGAATTGGTGAATTCTAGGCCCAGCCTGGTGGATCATCATAGAATTTCTATGTTTCCACTTCAAGGCAGTCTCTAACGTCAGAGACACAATTTAAGACGCACAGTAGTTTAAAATAATACTAATCAGGAAAAGGAGAAAGATGTACACATCTGTCTGTTTTAATTTACAGGATCCATATTCATAAGCCTAAAAGAGATTATATGCTTTAAATACAACTAAGGGTAACTGTCTTCTTCAATGGGGGCATCACTGAGAAGAAAGTTCTCTTTCTTTTATTTATTTATTTATTTATTTATTTAATTTCCTCTTATTATGGGGGTACAAGTATTGTTAGGGATACATATATTGC
>VBSM01002616.1:7816599-7838838 GCA_008086735.1 Cheirogaleus medius | reverse complement strand
TAATTATCCATTCATGAATTGACGGGCACTTGGATTGTTTCCATGACCGTGCAAAAAGTTTCTGCACACCTAAGGAAACTATCATTAGAGCAAATAGACAACCCACAGAGTGGGAGAAAATATTTGCCCTCTACACTTCTGACAAAGGCCTAATAACAAGAATCTATCTAGAACTTAAAAGAATTAACAAGAAAAAATCAAACAACCCCATTAAAAAATGGGCAATGGAAAGGAACAGAAACTTCTCCAAAGAAGATAGAATAACGGCCTGCAAACATATAAAAAAATGCTCAACATCTCTAATCATCAGAGAAATGCAAATCAAAACCACAATGACCTAACCCCAGCAAGAATGGCCTGTATCAAGAAATCCCAAAACAACAAATGCTGGCGAGGATGTGGAGAGATAGGAATACTTTTACACTGCTGGTGGGACTGCAAATTAGTGCAGCCTTTGTGGAAAAGAATTTGGAGATACCTCAAACAGCTAGAAATAGAAATACCATTCGACTCGGCAATAGCATTGTTGGGCATCTATCCAAAAGAGCATAAAATTTTCTATTATAAAGACATATGCACCTGAATGTTTATGGCAGCACAAGAAAGTTCTCTTAATATTTTATTCCATAATGTTTATTCCATTAACATAAAGATAATAAAGATAATTATCTTTAAAGATTTATTACTTTAAGCAGCAGAGCTCAGCTCAATGAATGGCCCAGTGAAGGGCACATGAGCAGAGTGTTCTCCAGCACTGAGACCAAAGGCCACTGGTTGTCCTGCAACGGTCTCTACCTCGGGCTTGAGCAAGGCCCTCTCTGTAGACAAGGACATGAATGGTAACGGAACTTAGTGGTTAAGGGCTGGCACTATTCTGGAGCCAGACTGATTATGTTCAAATCCCAGGTCCCCTACTTTCTAGCTCGTGACTTCGGGTGACTTATTTCGTTTTCTGCCTCTATTGCCTTGTCTGCATAGATGAGGCTAAGAATTCTACTGTATCATAAGGCTGTTGTAAAGAGTCAATGAAATCAATCCTTTAAAGTTCTTAAGGCAATGCCTGATACATAGTAAATTGTCTATAATTATTAACTATATTCACAAATACAGTCAGTGTGGAGATAAAAATAAGAGAAAAATCAAGAAGGAAGAAAGAGCAATTGCCAGAGAGCATTAATGGAAATCATCTTAGAAAAATTAGAAAGTATATGCATGGTTCTAAGTTATGCAGTTTTAGAGTTTTCTTTTCTCTTACATCTGGATGAAAGTCTCTGGAAAATTTGAACAGAGCCTTCTCTATCATCATCCAAACTCTCCCAGAAACAAAAACCCATCTCCCACAAGGCTGAGATAGCATCTTAAAAGAAACAGCAGACGCTTGTGAAACATGTTCACCTATAAAAATAATGGCCCAAAACTTGTTCTCAATTTCACTTAGAACCCATTGTGTTAAGAAGTGAATCTCTTGGGGACTGAATATCAATTGCACATCTGTGTCCAAAATATTTTTTAATCGCAGACCACCAGTGGGAAATGGCACAGAAGAAGGAGGCTCCCTAATGAACGGGAAGCACAATGACAAGAGTCTAATTCAACAGATTTCTCCAAGGCCTTTCCAACAGCTATTACAGCAGTCAAATGAAGGGAAAGGTAACAGCGGATTATTACCTTTCACTCACCATTTCTCCCTCTGCCAAGAATTTTTTAAATGTCACAGGAATATAATTCACATGCTTCACAGATTGTGAACAATTTTCTCTAAACCTTCAACCATGTATCCAGCGGCACCTAAGCTCAATATTATCCGAGCGCGACAGCAAATGGCCAACACACCATCTGTCCTGCCACTCCAGCTCCCCGAGGGCATGAAGCAGAGGACTCCCTGCGGCATTTGACCACAGAGGTGGAAAAACAAATGCTGCTGGGAGTGGAGCAATGTGAACATACTGTAGCTCTGCCAAAACATTTGAAAAGCTGGGAGCCATCACGCAAAGTGAGTGCAGGGAGAAACTCCTGTTGATGGTCATTTTTTCAACTTGGCAGATTGAAGAAAGGGAAGGAGACTCTCGAGCATTGACGCACCAATCGTTCACAAGCCATGGACGCGTGGACAGCCAGGATTGCCACTTTTCAATCTTTGGATGGCCAGAGTTTAACACACTTCCCAACATACACGAAGAATGATAATCGCTAACAGTGTGGAAAGCTTACTATATGCCAGGCACTGTGCAAAAAGCATTACTGCAGGCATCATCTCATTTAATCCTAAGACATCTATTTTACATTTAAGAAACTGAGGCACATGGAGGTGAAGTCTTTTACTTGATGTCACCCATTGACCATTTTGACATTACATACTCAATACTCAATATATATTGGAACAAATGAGTGAATATATTTCAATGTAGGAGTCTGGTTTCTCAGAACACAAGTTCACTACATTCACATATTGCTAGAGCTGAAGAGAAAGGACACCATAAGGGTAAGGATCTTTGAAAAGTACTTGTATTGCCTAATACAAATGTCGAAGAAGCATTAATCGCACACTGCAGAGAGGCATAGTGATCATCACACACCCTCCTCCTCCTCATTATCTTTCTTACTGTTGTTGAATTTCCCACAAATATGTTTACATGGGCTTTTAACTACTCCAGATGCCCATTATCCAGATTGGGGTTTTGTTGGAGCCAGCAGTTTATTGGTCTCCCATAAATGGTAGCAATGCCCTTATAGTAGCAGTCATCTAGTCACCCGGGCGCTCGTTTGTTCATTCATTCATTTCTACAGATATTCATGGAGTATCTATTGAACATCAGGCCTTGGGGGATGTGGTGGTGAACCAGACAGAGTCCTGCTTTCAGGATCTTACAACCTAGCAAGGAAGCCTCATGGTAAAAAAAATAACTGCCCAACAGTTAACAAATTACAATTGATTGAGAAGAGGTAATAGGACTTGCAAAAAATAAGTTGTTTTTAAATTTACAATTGAGATGCATGCTATCAAGGAGATACATCACATGTGAGAGATGTAACAGTGCTACCCGCCCATCCTGGAGGAGTCAAGGAAACCTTCCCTGACATGATGTTTAAGCTGAGACCTGAATGGGAAATGAATGCAAGTTGTGGTGGGTGGGGAGAGGAGAAGGGATAAATAAAAATGTCCCAAATAGAGGGAACAGAGACCCTGAGGCAGGAAGGAGTTGGATGCAGTATGGGTATAAGTTTTCATGATTAAATAATAATTAACTCTATTAGTTAGCTGTAGAGTAGTATCTTTTAGATACCATATAAGCTAAGCACTAGAAAATAGGATACTTCAAAACAGACCAAAAAAAGTATTCAAACCCTAAACAATCACACACACACACACACACACACACACACCATTGGCCATGGTATCAAAAATTCTCTGGAATTATTTACTCTAGAAGCAACCTCTGAAGTGTTCATGAGTCCACCATGAAGATCGTATGACCTCTCTCAGGCTCTACCTGCCCCATCTTCTACCATACAGAATCCAGCGTGAGAAGACAGAGGGAGAGGGGGTGAAATAGAAAGAATCCTGTAGTCTCTGGCTCTTCCAAAACATCCATCTGATGATTATTCAGGTCTTCCAGCAAAGCAAAGCAGGGTGGCGGCTGGCCCACCGCATTTCCATGTTTCCCCCACACACTTCCTTCCCTTGAATGCCTCCACCCACCTTTAACTTAGACTTAAGCATCTGCCAAAGTAAACAGGGATGCCTTAAACAGAAAAAGAAAAAGAATAAGAAGGAAAAGGCAGAGAAAAAAAGAAGTAAATCCCTCCAGGACTTCTTGCAATTCGAGATTCACACAGCAAAATTATCTGAATGCCAACCTGACTCCTGTAGCTTTTCAAAACACACAAACAACCCCCTCCCCCACCCAGCTTAAGTGGCATAAAAAGCAGACCCACCAACTGACTGCATTCAAGGTGTGTGGTCCAGAAAATCAATCGGTTTAGAGGACAAAGCCCACACCTCTTCTTTGCAAGTCCATTCAGTTTCCTCTATTATTGTTTTCTCCAGGTAATACCTGCAACCTAAGTAGGATCAGTAAAGCAAGTAGCCCTTGATAAAGTACAGGAAGTACAGGAGGGAGGGAGAGAGAGGAGGGAGGTGCAGAAGAGGGAGTTGGGAAGCTGTCATTGTCCCGGGACCCTAGAGCCTTCTGATTGCTTTCGTGTACTCTCAAGGTATGGGTAATGAAGAATGGGGCTAAGTATTACTAAATTTTAACTTAGGAATTATTAAAAGGCTGAATCACCGGTCAGTCAGCATTTTTCTAATTTTGAATCCCTAGAGACTACTCTGACTAAAACTGTCCCAATTTGGCATAGAAATGAGGTAAGGGCCTCCCAGCACACATGGGCTTTTCAACAATCTCAAATCTATTTCAAGAGGCCAGGCGTGGATTTTTAATCTTGCCCACCTCTCTACACAAAATCACTCACAGTTTATGACTGGCTTTCAAAAGTGAATTCTGAAGAAACTATACTGTTTAAGCTTATCCTTAGTTCTGAGTTTTAAAGCAATCTCATTGTTCTAACCAAACAAAAAAGTTTCGACATCAGCGAAATAAATAAATATTACCTGAAAGGAAAAAAACATATAAGCTATAGGTCAAATTCTCTTTTCTTCAGAAGATTGCCTTTCTGTCAATAGTTCTTAAAGCAGGAAAAGTCAGAACCTCAAGGGTCATGTTCTCATTTTCATTTTGTCCTCACTCAGTTTCCACAAGAGCACCCCCTACATTGCCCAGTTGCAGGAAACACTGGTTTTTTGTAAACCTTAGTGTGAATGGTACAACGTGGAAGAACTGTTTCAAAAGTACATCAAGGATAGGGGCTGTAGAATATTCTAGAACACTGGTCTGATGTACATCAGCTTCTACATTTAAACAGTGCTACTCCCAACTACTTTTTCCAAAAATAATTCTTTTTTTATGTCACAAAAGCCCTGTGCAAGGGAGGAAAAAAGAGGACATGGGGAAGTAGGGCCAGATGAGAAACAAGTTTATTAGAAACACACATTCAATCATCCCTCTGAGCCACTATTGCCCTGATGAAGCCTAAAGTCCGTTCCCTTTTTGCATCTTCTCAAATTGAAGTATTTTCCACTGAGTGCCATTTCAGATGCCCTCGCTGTGAATGCTGTGAATATTACACAAAGATTCACAGGACTTTCAGAACCTATAACTATAGTTCATTTCACAGTTGAAAGCTTGGACTTTGTGCATCAACTTAGTTTCCTGTTATTTCCTCCAAGCTTTGGCTCTTCAAAGATGGACAACCTAGGGGCAGCAGCACTGTTTTTACTGATAAAGTTAAATTGACCCTAGTGACATGGAGCAATTTGAACTAACAAAGAATTCAAACTCGGAAGGATAAGGAAAGGTGCGTGGAAACTAATGCCTTAGCTTTTGAATGCTCTGTTCCCAAGCTGGACTCCCGGGAGTATCAAACTTCGAGGACACTTAATATGCCGGTGAAGGTGTACTACCTCAGCAATGCACTGGTTACTATACAGGGAACAAGAGAAAAACAGTTTTCCCCGGAAGTGCTGGAGAATTCAAAGGTATACATAATAGTAATGTTTGATGAGGGTGGAGAAAGAGCTTTTTTTTTTCAAGAAGAACTTTCTTTGGCACCACAAAAATTAAAGGATTTTCTAACCCTGTCTTCTTTTCGTCTTTCCCAGAGGAGGAAATTGTAAAGGCCAGCCCTTGAAAAATAATATAGTAAAATCTAACTTTATTCCCCTAATCTCTTAATAATGCTGCAGCTGGCCGTGATCTATTCAGCATAACACAGAAATAATGTATTTGTACCAAGCAGACTTGAAATGCTTTAAAAGAGGCAAAACTATTTACTTGATTGATTAAGTTAAAATGTTTACATAAAAGTGTCATATTTTGACATCAGTCATACAACACCACATCTGGTACTTCTAATTAAATTGTGTGAAAAAGACTACATTTTTTATTCAGTCACAACAATATGGCTAATGGGAAGTACAAACGTGTTCGTCATGCCCAGAGCCTGGGATCCGCAGTGATGGCATGTGGCTGCTAAAATCCCCAGATTGGGATTTTGTAAAGCTTTCGTAGCCTCCAACACATGTTTTGCCTGAACAAAGACTTAAAAACTGGGCCCCACCTCTGTGAGTCCACGGCTATTATTTTTCCCTCTTTTGATTTAAACCTCTCCAAGCGCCATCAGTGAACAAAAATGGAAGGAGAATTAGAATAAAGTTGTCTTAAGGAATTGGTGCTCAGAGCCTAGGTAAAGCGCTTTGTTTGGTTAAGCTTTATTCCTGCAGATTAGGAAATAAACTCAAGAAACGTTAATGAGGGAACAAGGGAGTCAAACCCTATTATTCATTCAGAACAGTGGCTCAATTTTATCTTCGTTTAAGTGTGGAACACTTACATACCTTAGGCATGGCCTCCTCCTTACTCAAGCACTTGATTTAAACCACCGATATTTTTTTTCTTCCAAAATTAAGATGAAATATTTTACATATAGCAAATAAAGGAAAAAATGGCTTGGCTTGTTAAAGCATGCTTATTTCACTTTTAATATAGACAAATAATACTTCAAAATCCCCTTTGTATTTTTTTAAGTTAAATTATGTCCACCCCATGTGCAGATTCAATTTACTGACTTAAGTACACAACCAAATCTAACCTCCCTGGGAACCATCCATTTGCTTAAGAAGGTAGAGGAGACACTGCTGTATTTTCTCGAAGAGATTCCTAGCATTTTTTTTTCCTCCTTCGTTTGGCCTTAAAGACTACCTTGAGAAATGTTGCCCAGCAGTAAAAGGAAAATGAGTTCAAGCTTCAAAATCAGGAAATTTGGGTAGTAAAATGTGTATTATAAAGTCAATGTTGATCGAAAAATAAATCGAGCTCTTTTAAATGGGTTGTCAGCCCTGAGAAGTAAAGACCCTGTGACTTCCTATAGAATTATTCATCCTTCCCCAGGCAAATGCTGCCTCCAAAAGACTCTGAAGCTGCAAGAGGATATGTTGGCCCAAGATGGTAAAGTATTTGAACACGCATATGGGGTATGCACTTATTTACCATATACTATGTTGAATTGAAAGAAAATAAACGTGAAGGCAGGAACCATGAACAAATAGAGGGCATGGTTTTCCATAATTGCAAGGAGACTTAGGTAATGCTCTATGCGGTGTTTGATTTAAAATGTTAAAATATTAGCAGAAGTTTTCTACAGCAGAGTGTTCCTATCACAGTGAAATGACTCATAAGAATGCTAAATTCAAACCAGATGGGCACAAACATTAACCGAAAAAAAAAAATCAGATATTTTGGGGTCATAAAAATGAAGACCTTGTCTGAGTTAATGAAAAATGAACTTTCAGTGATAAAAAAGAAAACATGAGAAAATATTAGTGACTTTATTTTAATTATACAAGCCACTGACAATTAAAAAAAACTAACATTTACAATACTTTCTGTTGCCGTTTTTAATTTGAAAAAGATGACGACGGTAATCTTGAGACTTCAGATAAACAGGGACGTCAGTGTCTCCTCTCCAGCCAGAGACAGAGACTCATTAGTTCTGCTGTGTGCTGCGCTAATAGTCCACCAGGAGCTCCTCGCTTCCCACGGAGAAGTCACCCTCATTGAAGATTTGTGTGGTACAGAAACCTCCAACCGTCAATCCACGGCACGATGCCAACCTTTGCTCTTCCCTCAACAGACCACAGAGGAAAATTCTCATTGCTGGGTCAGACACCCCACCAAATCTCCTCTGGTCTCTTAAAAATATGTTTCCTTGCACTTCTCCTTTTTTGTTTCTTCCTCCAGAGCTTTTTACCATTTGCAGATTGTCTGCAACATGTGCTGGTTTTAAATGTGTACATACCCTACAAGAAGAAAAATATGTGGGCTCAGAATTAATATTGTTTTTGACTTATAGGGAAATTCCAGTTGTGTTTAACTTGGACTGTGGGATCCGGGAACTTTACAGAGAGGAGAAACGAATATGTTTTGAGCAAAAAAATGTGTATGGGGAGTTCCCTACTGTTTTGTTGCTGGAATCTTGGACAACACAGGGGAAAATGACAAGCACATAATTTAGTCTGGCAGCCATACCACTTTGTGCTGTGAGCCTGTCACTTCTTACTAGCTAAGTAAGGGCTGGCCTGCTTCGGTGCGAGGATGAGAGACCTCCCAGGAACAAGTAGGTACTTCAGGAAATGGTGTTTCACATTCAGTAGGTGGCCTCTCCTCTCGGGTCCGTGTGAATCGATGCCCCGCGTGGTGTTAGGGGCACTATGCTACACTGAGCTGTTTACCTTTTGTATGAAACTTAAAACCACAGACCTAACCATTTGTGGTCACCAGAGATCTTACGGCAGACTTTCTAAGAGCAGTTGTGTTAACTCCAGAATCCTGGCCCGAGTCCAACTAAAGTAATTACATTCTGCCTCCCTAAAATTCCCCCTGCAGTTTCAATTGAATATGATAGTCTCAACCCTCTGTCTCAAAGCGTTGCCGGGCATGATGCTAGCATTCCATGCAGGAACAGCCTGTAGTTATGCTGGAAGAAGTGATTCCCTAGTCCTCACCAAAGAGGGTGACGCTTAATTAATTAGTGCTCATAAAAGCATGTGGAGTTTAAAAGTGCTCACAGTACACAAAGTGGCAGGAATGTTCATTTGCCTGTAAGAGCCAGCAGTCATTGTGATCTTAGACTGCTTTAGTGGAATTATAAATTCAGAACAAGGGAGTTAGAATTGGAGTCCCAATGCCCTCTGACCTGGAAATATCCTATCTAGAGCAGTGTGTTCAATTCTGGAGATGCATTTAAAAGGGGTTTGCCACCTGGGTAGAACACATCCTCAGAGGCCACCAGAATGATGAAGAGTCTAGAAATGATGTCATATGAGGGATGGATAAAGGGACTTGGAGTGTTTTAGCCAAAAAGGAAGGAAGGAAGGAAGGAAGGAAGGAAGGAAGGAAGGAAGGAAGGAAGGAAGGAAGGAAGGAAGGGTAGAAGTCACAAAGAGGAAAGCCTTTCCTCCCAGCCCTGGCCTAGAATGTCTTTCTCTACCACCTCTGTGCATCGATTCAATTCTTGTCCATGCACCAAGACCAAATTCAAGTCTATCACCAGATGAAATTTATTCCTCCAAGAACTTTGTCAGTTCTTACTGTCTGTAACAGTAATTTGGCCTTTATCACAGGCTCTCATTGGATATTTCATTGTTTCTGAATATCTGATCTCATCAACATGTTTCTAAGATTTACCAGAGCAGGAATCATGAATGAAATTTTTCCCTTTCTGCAGGAGTGGTGAGAAAGCACATTCAGCCCAGTCCTTCACAACCGCTATTTATTAAGAACCTATGACATGTGTGCTAGGTATACAAAGATGAACAAGAAAAACCTGCCATGAAGGGTAACCTCCCACTGTATGGCATAAACTATAAAATAATTCATAAAGAAAAGAAAGAAAACCTCCCACAAAATTGGAAGGTTCAGTAAAGAGTTTGATGAAGAAAGAATACATTTTTAATAAGCCCAAGTGTCAAGGGGAAACATTTTACAGGGAAAGAAACTTAAGAGCAAAAGCCCGGAAGTGGGGAAGCAGGAGTAATGTTTGGGAATTATGTAAAGATGTTTCTTGAAACAGAGAATATATTAGGGGAGGAGCAGGAAACAAAAGGAAAAGCCAGTTGGAAATACATTTGGGAGGGCTCTGAAAAACTGGTACTTGTGGTGGTTTAATTATGTCCCCCAAATTTCATGTGTTGGCAACTTAATCCCCAAAATCATATGTTGATATTTGGAGGCAGGGCCTTTGGAAGGTAATTAGGATTGGATAAGGTCATCAGAGTAGGGCCCCCATGAGGGGACGGGTGGCTTTATAAGAAGAGGATGCGACCCGAGCTGACAGGCACGTTGGCCCCCTCTCGCCCTGCAATGCCTTTGCTGTGTTACCACGAGGTGCTCACCAGAAACTGACCAGACGTAGCCCCTCAACCTTGGACTTCCCAGCTTCCAGAACTGTAAAGAACTTCCTTTCTTTAACCGTTACCCAGTCTCAGCTATTCTGTTATAGGAACAGAAAACTGTCTACGACAGTACTTAACTCTGTAACAATTGGCTATTGACGGTCTTATCTCTGCTTTCAAGGGGGAGACGATAAGACGAGATCTAGGCTTTAGGGTGTTGATATGGCAGGGCTGGGTCAGGTGAGCTAGAGCGCAGAAGGCTGGAGTCCAGACCAGTGCAATTACGGGTCTAACTGGGGAGGAGGCTATGGTGCAAAAGATGTGGGGATGGGGGTCTCTTTCTGCACGTTGTAGGTGACCCCATGCCAGGTCCCCATTGTGACTCTGAGGAACGTGGATTACCCTGACTACTTTCCCCTGCTACCGCTCCCGACCCCTCACCCACAGAAGTAGGATTATGAGCCTCAGCCCCACCCACCAAGTCTTGGAAATCCTAGCCCTTTATCTGTCTGCCCCCATAACCCAGAGCAGAAGCTCAGATTAATAGCCAGGGGACTGCACCCGAGTAGGCCTGTGTGCTGGGGGAACTGGACTTACTCTTCAGTTGCTATGCATGGCTCCAGGTTTTCTCTTTCCTCAGTGGAAGACCCTAGCTATGAGTCATGATTCCTCACAACCATTTCCTCAGGGAATCTGGTGAGGAAGGAACATGATTAGCAGGCCCTTAGAGACTGCTGTAGCCTAAGAGTAAAAGAAGAAGAAACTGCTGCCTGGCAGGAACTGCATCCCAGTCCTTCATGCTTCTCTTGGGCCCAGAGACATTTCCTTTACAAACAGTGCCGTCTGTATATTCGGATGGATAATTTTGCTCTTGACCACACTTTGAGGAGACCACAGTGTATTTTGCCTTAAATATAAGCCCAACATTTTACCAGTCTCGCAGTGTTTATATTTCACTTCCAACAAGGTAAAAAGGCTAAAAAAAACTTTTTTGAATAAAATATTTTTAAAACCTGAATGAAATCAATAATTTTTTTTACCTTTTTGGCACAAATTGTGACTTGCTCCAATGATCTGGCAAATTACTATCTCTAATGTCTAGGGACGTGTTTTGGCGGCTCCCTTATTTTGAGGAGAATATAGACAGTCCAAAGATACAATCCGACTAAGTGTTTTATCAAGTTAAGAGGGGGCTGGTGACATACAATAAGGGTGTTTCCAAGAGGGCTCAGGACTAGGGGGGAAATTATCCAAAGCTGTGACAGGTCTTGTACCAGTACTCAGACATGACCAGCGTAAATTTCCTCGCAGAGAGTTGTGGGAAGCTGGAAGGTCCTCCTATTCCAGCACCTTCACTTTACAACTGAGAAACACTCAAACTGAAAGAGAAATTTTCTTAAGCCTTATTATAAAAAATTAATTTGTATATTAGCCTGTCATGGTGGTAGGCACCTAACAGTCCTTGCTACTCAGGAGGCTGAGGCAGAAGGATCGCTTGAGCCCGGAAGTTTGAAGTTACAGTGAGCTATGATCGTGCCAATGCACTCCAGCCTGGGCAGTTTGTAGGGACAGATTAGTTACAAGACAACTATAAGTCATAAGGGTGGGTTCATTGAACCTATGTTTTGTTGATCTACAAACTACAAATTCTAATGCAAGAGGGACCAATAGATAAAAATCCATTCCTTTTCTGAGTCCTTGAGCATGCAAAAGCATTCAATGATAATAAAAAGAGAAGGATGTTAGGATTTATCTATTCAAGCTGTTTGTCTTTTCTTATTTCAGTCTCTTAGCATCCCTGTGAAGACAGCATTATCATCTTGCTGTGAAGGTGAGGAAATTTGTTTGCCTAAAGTCATATAAGTTGTAAAATGTGAAAATGAAATATATCTGGCTTGCAAGCCTAGTGTTTTCAGTTGCAACATAGTTTTTTTTTTTTTCTGTGTTGATTTCACATAAATCCTGAGTTTGCATGTTAAACATCCAATTATGATTTCCATTTTGGGAATGGTTCACACCCTAAACCATGCAAGGGTCTTGACATGGCTTATCAGCAACTGGCTTAATCCCTCTCACCTCTGCCAGTCTTGGTATCACCAAACCATAGTGCAAGGATTAAAATTATTCAAAAACCAGATGCAAGGATGAGGGAAAGATGTGCAGAGGGGAATGCATCCAATCTCATCTCCCTCTCCTAGTTCAGAGCTCCTCCTTTCACGCGTTTGGCCATGTGAAAGATATTCTGTCCTGCTTAAAAAATGGAGGTACAACAATATTCCATTCATAGAACAGCTGGCATATCTTCTGCTGTTTTTGAAAAAGAAGTTTAACCCAGAAAGTCTATAGTTTCCCTGCACTTGATCATGGGAGGCAGTCTTTCCTTTTAATGGAGAACAGGAGGGCAAAGACAAGAAATACAGGAATTTTTTCTGATATCTTCAAGGTGGTAGAAATTGTTTTTCATGAAAGATACATTGCAATGAACTCTGTAGTTAATTCAACCATTTTTTTTTAAATCCTTATTGGGTAGTTATTACGGGTTAGATCAGGGGTGGGGAACCTTTTCATGTTGGAAGGTGTATTAATTTAGCTGTAATCAAATAAGGCTGCATTCAAGAAACTTCAATTAGATACAGTTAAAAATGTACATTATTTTGTAAAAAATCTAACTACTACGTACTTAATAATTTCAAAAAATGAAAACTATTTGTTAATTTTAAGGTTAACTAACCCTTTAATGACTTCATTGTGTCTGCTTTGTGTTGAAAAACATTTGAATATTTGGTTGCAGCATGGAGGTCCGCAGTTTCAATTGATCCCCTAGATGGGTATCAGTCATTTGTGACCTTGAGGGCATCTTGATTTGCTTAGGTAAGAATGTAGATTCGCAACAATAAGCAAGAAAGCAAGAGAACATTTATTGGGCATGTTGTCGAAGGCATGGGTACTCTACTGCATTTTTCCATATTTCTGTTGTATCTTCTTAGCATCAAACAATGACTTTAAAATATCATCTACTGAGAACACAATCAATTCTATCTGTAGTTCTTCAGGTGCCTTGGTGATATCAACTTAGTAAGGCTGAAATGCTAATTTGAGTGTGATGTCATGACTCTCAAAGTCAGTGAAACTTTCATTGTATTCTCCAATTAATAGGTCTATAACAGCTGCACATTCTTCTCATGATTTGCATATATCATCCTGCTCATCAATAACCTTTGCTAACTGGGGAAAATGTGCATCTGAAATTTCCTTTTGAAGAAGAAGTGTTTTGAAAAAAAGATAGTTTCTTTTGAAATGCTTGGATTTTTTGCCACATATCATATATAGACTTAGTTTTGCCTTGCAAAGAAATGTTCAAGTCATTTTGATTTGGCATGATATCACACAGAAATGTTGCATTCCTTTGGAAATCTTCTCTCAATAATTCACATTGCTGATTCTGTTCTTCATAAAATTTAACTATCTGTTCCTGCAGAGATAAAATTTTGGCTAACACCTATCCCTGCGATAGCTAACACACTTTAGAATGATATAACAAATCCTTAGTGGACACCACATCATTCAACTTTAGCATGTTATGAAACTGACAATGTTGTGCTGTATTTGCACAAATATAGTTAACGATACTTATAACTTATTGCAAAGTGTCACTTAAAATAGTAGTTTTAGCACAGAGATTTTGCTAACCCAATATACGTTGAAAAGAAATGAGAGGATCTGGACCTGTTAATATTTTTTTAATCTGTGCAAGAAACCCTTCATGTTTTCCTGTCATGGAAGGTGCACCATCTATACATATACTCACTACATTTACTAAATTCAGTCTAACTTCAAAACATTTATCTTGAAAGTTGCTGAAGATGTCTATTCCCATCAAAAGAGTGCCCGAAGCAAGTAACTCTTCATAGCAAAGGAAATCTTTTGTTATGACCCGAATGCAGTATAAAACCTGCACTGAGTCAGTAGTATCAGTTGATTCATCCAAAGCAATTGAATAATATATATTTTGCTTTTGAAGTATTGTATGAAGTTATTCTATTAAGTTTAAGGCTAATTCATGCTGCTGATCAGTTATGGTTCTCCTTGAAATGGGCAGCTGTTTGTATGTTGAAACATTATCAGGATCTAAACATCCTACAACTTTGACAATGCATTCTTTCACGATTTCTGCATCACTGAATGGCTTCCCTATTTTCTCCAGTATGTAAGATACTTTATAAGTTGCTTCCGCAGCATTATTTCCAGGTCTTATCGTTGCTTGAAAGAATTATCTTTGCTTTTGTTTTTGCTTTTCATCTTTTAATTTCTGCAATACAACATTTTGTGCCTTTCCCTCAAATCTAAAATTTGAGGGAAATTTCTGGTCCTTATGAGTGGTATAATGCTAATGAGCACTGAATTTCTTTAATGTTGACATTGCAGTGTCACAGAGCAAGCAAATCATCTTACCTTTAGCAGAAATGAAATAATATTGCAATTCCCAGTCCTCATTAAAAAATCTGTTTTCTTCCTTCAGCGTTCTCTTGGTCTTCTTTGACATAGTGGGCTGTTAAGCAGACAATTAAAAAATACTGTCGAGCTGTGCAACTATTCACAAATTCCACTTCAAACAGAAACACAGTGCACTGTCGTCAAAAGCTGATAACAGACTGGCATACTCAAACCTCATAAACTCTCACCAACCAGCCTCATGTGATAGTGTCACCAGTCAGGCGGAAGAAGTTAGAACTAAATCATGAGCGTAGCAGCAGTCAATTTAGCCCTGTGGCTCACTAATGTTCTAATTGTGCCGGTCAATCTGGGAGGATTATTTTGTTGAAACTTATTTTATTAATGTATTTTAAATATATTCATTTTAAAAATAAAATAAAATATAAAAGACAAAAATGTATTAATAAAAGTAAAAGGACTTGTTCTATAAAGTTTGGATTCAGTCAAAAGGCCGAACTTAAAGACTTTGAAGGCCACAGGTAGGCTTAAGGCCGCAGGTTCCACGTGCCTGAGTTAGACACTATCAAACTTGCAATTTAGTCTCATAATTGAAATCTGAAATAAACAAAGGTTTAGGAAGCTTTCCCTCATGAACTGGAAATGTGAGCTTAGCAGTAAGCTATATATTTCTATTGAGTGATACAAATCATTAGTTAGCTTTTATATTTACCAAAAAAAATGAAAAAATAAAAATACCATGAATACTAAAAATAGTTGCAAAAGAACTAAGACACCCAAAAAAACTTCTGAGCTTGGAAAAATTTGCTGCCCATTTTTAGAGCCCTTGCAGTAGATGGAACAATCTATAGAAAAGTTTGAGCTTTTATTTTATATGACAATAACATCAGTTAATCTTTAAATTAGTTTAGTGCTTATTTGTACAAATGCTTAATGAATGATGCTTCATGTGATCTGATCCTCTAACAGTCCCTGAGGTAAGTGGTATTAGCCTCATTTCGCAGATGAGGAAAATCAAGGCTCAGAAATTTCTGCAAGAACACACTGTAGCTGTTTTGTGGAACCTAGACCTGGACTCTGACTCACTCTAAATCCCCTATTCAAATTGACTTGATGATTTCATATCTGTGTGAATCGAAAACTGTTCATATAAAAATTGGCTAGGTGTGAAAGCTCACACCTGAAGTCCTAGCACTTTGGGAAACTAAGGCGGGAGGATCACTTGAGGCCAGGAGTTCCAGACCAGCCTGGTCAAATACAAAGATGAGCCTGTAGAGACCTCTTCTCTATAAAAAATTTAAAAATAAAAAATAAAAAGTGTAAAAAGTATGGCCTCTAGAAAATATGATTTGGGAGGTTGAAGCAGAGGGAGAAAAAATGCCTTATCATGAGTTGAGGCAAATATTTAATAAATCTTGGGTTTCAATAAAAATGTTGAATGCTTTAAAATCCCTGCTAACATGTTTGAGCTATTGTTAGTTAAGCGTCTATATTGTCCAGTAGTACCAAGGCACCCTATGACATAAAAGAGACAAAATTCATAGTGCAGAAGGATAGAACTAATTTTTTTCCTTAGAGAAAAAGAAATCAAATTTCTTTAAATGTCTTGAGTCATGGTGTAACAGCATGTGCCCCAGATGAGAAAGGAATTTTCACTTTCAGGAGGAACTTGACCACCCACTGAATAGGTGATTTTATCCCTGCCCTGAGGGATTCTCTTCCAGCTCTGCCTTTGCAGGGTGGATGCCCCTGCTTTGTTTTTGATGAAGTTGAATTCTAACGGGCTGCAGTTCTTGTACTGTGTGTACAAGGCCTGTTAAACTATAGGATTTTTATGAGGATGGCCTTCAATAGATCAGATTAGTGGCTACTTGGTTGACCATTTGATCCAAATATAAGGCAAGTTCAAAGACAATGGAGACCATTAGCAACCTGGCAAACTTTGGTTCTAAGAGAGCTTCAAGAGAGAGTTCCAAGCTTTCTTGGTATAACAGCAATGCTAAGAATAGCCCTAGGTCATTAATTGTCCATGGTTTAGGATACAATGGATCTGACTGAAAGGCTAAATGGCAGAGTTATCACTTTGGCCCTTCGATCCTCTATAGCCCATGCTACAGTTTGACCTTCAAAATGCTCTAGAATCTGGCCCCAATACCCCTTTCTACCTTCAGATTACATCCTAACCTTGAACCTCCTCTCTACTCTTCCTCATCTTGCACATTCACCTGTGTTTCCTTTTCCCTAAAATGAACTGTGATGAATAACATATAAATCTCTTCGATACAAAAGAATGAAACTCACTCAAATTAGCTAAGAAAAAGAAAAGACATTTAATTGGCTCATAAAAGTAAAGAGTATTCTATCATCAGACACGGTTGCATGCAGCGACTCTGATAATATTAATAAGATTTGTTCTTTCTACCTTTTGAGTCTGGTTTCCTCTGTTATCTCCATCTGTGTTATCTCCATCCTCATGCAAGCTCTGCCCTCACGCTGGCAATACAGCTGCCAGGACTCCAAGCTTACAGCCTATCTTCTCAACAACCTTGGTGGAAAGGGAGATTTTTTTCTTCAAGCTGCTTTGTCAAAAGTTCTGAAATTGAGGTTTATAGATCTGACTGGGTTCCATGTCCCCACCTAAATCATTCACTATGACCAAAGTAACACAACGCTCTGCTCAGTCAGGCCTGGGCCACTGGCCTTAGGTTTCAATAAAAATGTTGAATGCTTTAAAATCCATGCTAACATATTTCAGCTATTGTTATTTAAGTGTCTTTATTGCCCAGTAGTACCAAAGCACCCTATAACAAAAAAGAGACAGAATTCATAGTGCAGAAAAATGAAACTAATTTTTTTCCTTAGAGGAGAATAAATCAAATTTCTTTAAATGTCTTTAAATGTGAAGTCAGCACCCCATAAACTACAAGGAGTAAGAACAGAGATAGAAAAGTGGGGAGATGTTATCAGAAAAAGGGGGAATGGATGTTGAAGGGATAAAGCAAAAACAGATGTCCACTGCAAAAATAGGGTCCTCCTTATCTCAGAAGCAAGTTTTGGGAGGGAGATATACACACGAACAGATAATTACCAACCTAGTGAAGTCCTGCTGTTCTTAATATTTCCCAGAGAAATATATCTGTAAAGTGATTATTGTCAAGAGCTTATTTTACTTCACTATTTTTATGAATTGCTATTGTTTTGAGGTAGAAGTTTCAAAACTGATTTCTTTGTGTCCAATTCAATAAGAAATTATTTTAATTTTGAAAAAAAATATACATTATCCCATGCCTGATAACTATTTTTTTTGTAACTTTAGATTTTTATTTTTATGCATACATTTATTTTTATAGTGGAAATCTTGGTGGTAAACAATATGTTGCATTCAATCTTTTAAAAGTTATATAATTATAAACATCTTTCCATATTTTTATAAAAACAGCCTAATGATCTTGTTAAGTGATTGCATAATATTCCCTTGAGCAAATCTCCTATGGTTTCCCTGACCATTTGTGAGAAATGTTGGTGGTTTCCAAATATTTACTACTATACAACCCACTGCAATAAACATCTGTGTGTATGCAGCTTTTTTTCCAAAGAATTACTTCCTTAGATTACATTTCCTAGAGTAGCATTACTGGGACAAAAAGTCGAAGTATATGAAGAGGGTTAAAAACATGAGATTTGAAATCAGATATCTTTGAGTTCAAATCTCAGCTTGGTTATTTACTATGTGACCTGAGTCATGTTACCCGCCCAACCTTTCTGAATTTCCATTTCCTATCTGTAAAATGGGGATGAAGATATCTAAGGTGGTTGAAAGGATCATGTGGAATCATTCACATAAAGTATTTAGTATAATTTCTGACATACAGTAAACACCTCCACAATTATAGTTAATATTAGGGCTGTGTCTTATGACTCTTGATGATATTAATAAATTGTCATATTGCTTTCAGAAAATTTTACTAATCTGCACAGAAATCTGCCCAGTTCTATTACATTTGTAAAATACATTTGCCAATTTTACAATTTACCAATTTAAAATAATACTGCAAGGCTATTTTAGTTGGAAGTTTTCTGATCACTTAAATAAATGAAACTTTATCCCATGTGTTTTAAAACCAATTTGTTCTCAACTAAAAGGACACTATCCTCTCAAACCTCAAGAAGTGAGTCACTTAGGATTAATAGTTCTCAAGATTTTTCTGTCCTAAAATACCTGAGGGATACAATGGATCTCATCTTAGTGACAGTTTATGGCAGGGTTTTTTTTACCTGAGGACCATATCTCTTCGAGATTATTCTAGAATTAGCAAAGACATGGTTCAAATAAGTCTCTCAGGTGATTTACCTCATTCAGTTTAGAACACTCATCTAAATAAATGTATGTATTTATGTATTAAAGGTTTAACATATCAACACCACAACTTTTCATCCTCCTTGTTTTTCTATCTATGAGGGTGAGATTGAACAGTCTATAAGATTGGAGGACTGAAAATCAGGCTATAGAGGGTGAGTTTATGCAGGGTAAGTCCCTATCAAAGAGGACTTCAACATATACTCACTCTGCTTCTCATCAATGTGAAGGCTCAATTCTACCCCTACCCTGTAGCTGCAGTGAAAGCCACCAAGTACTGGGGTGATGCAGAGGGTGGTGATGTGGTGCGGTGAGAGACGCAAGGCTCATTAACACCTGGTGACAGAATGATGGATTGCCCCACCCTACCTTGACCCACGGATGGCCCCCACCTCAAAGGGCCCCTCCTCACATGCAGTCAGTGTTTGGGATAGAGCATAGGATCCCAGGTAGGATAGAGGGGAGGATTCAGTAAAAAAAAAAAAAAAAAACCCAGTGGAAGGAGCAAGAAGAGGGAGATGAGAAGCCCACGTGTTAGAGTAGGCAGGTTAGTTAGATACGACGCAATCGAGACGAGTGCATGACAAAGATAAAGGGACTTTTCAGGGAACTCTCCTAAAGCACCTGCAATACATGCCTCTCCCCTCAGAACTCAAGGTGACCTGACAAAATGAACATGTCATTAGCATTGCAGTTTCCTCCCCACAGCGGGGGATGGACGCCATGACATTTCTAGATGAGGCCATAAAAGGGGAAAAATCTCTCCTGCTAGTTGCTAGGGCGGAAACAAACGCCCCATTGGACAGTTCAAATAATGTGGCCCTTTTCCCCTGGATGGAGAGGATAAAAGCCCAGAGACCAAGCCAGCACAGGGCCACAGTCCATGTGGACAGAGGCCCACCCCTGAACTGTGGAGTGTGCTTTCGCCTCCTTTGAGCTTGCCATAAAGCCCCTTTTCTACCCTTGCTTAGTCTCCTGCTGTCCTCTGTGGTGGGTAGACAAGATCCGAGGGATTCGGGTGCAACTGGTAACACGTGGTAAGGAGGAGGCAGAGGGCTTCCAAGCAGAATATAACTAAATTAATAAGAAAAAATAGGTAATGTTAGCATCTTCTTTGCCATCCTCATCCCAGAAAGAGAAATGTATACTGAATTTCTAAGCGTGTCAGTTGCCCTTATAGTACTGACTCCCCAACACCACAGCCCCCACCCTCACTAGGGATGGGGATAGTATTTCTGCAGTTCATGCACACACAAGATGAAACTGAGTAGCCCTCGACATGAAAGTGGTGCAATTATTACTTTAAAATAGGATTGCTGTCTGAAAACATGGCATGAAACAAGAAGCCTCCTAAATGAGAACAAATTTATGGACAAACACATTATAGGCAGAAGCACAGTAAACCTCACTTAGAAAAGTAAAATAGACTTCTGGTTAAAGATAGCATTAGCCTCTGCTCTCTCCAAAATTCAATTGAAACAACAATAGAGAAAAATATTTCAAAGCATATAGTGCCAAGTATAAAGAAAAAACATAACAAAATTTTTGAATCAGGACAGCTGATGGAGAAACGGAAATGCATCTGGCAGACTGGAGAGCTAAATCCTAAGCCGACAACTAAGAATGCTGACAGGCAACTTGAATGACACTGGGGACCCACAAAAGGCTCAAATATTGGTGGTACAACATCTCTGGTAGGAGAGATGAAGATGAAACTGAAAACAGAAGGATCTGTTAGAAGTCTGTTTGAGAAGTAATTACCCCCTTAGCAGATCCCTCTACTCCACGCCATGTGGTTAATCAACTGCACTTCTTCCACCCCAGCAGAAGTCAGGAGGCTCAATCTCTAGACAGAGGGTCCTGAGACTGGAGGACACCAGGCCCAGTTGAGGGCAAGGGTATTGTGTTGAAAACATAAGGATTAAGTGTGAAGCGACATTCTTTATTTGAGGCCACACAGCCTTCTTCCCCAGTTGAATGTCCAGAACTCTGAGATCCAGGCAAGAATTGGAAAAGTCTTCTCCAAGTCATGTGATTAGCCTTAGAGAAAAATCCTCAACAAAATAGCTCAGCCAGCTCCCAGTCCACATAACCCAAGACCCTCCCACAAGCACGGAGATTCCAATCAGCTTTTCAAAGTTCAAATATTAAATATCAGCAGAAAATAAGGATTATTAGGCCTTTGAAGAAATCACTGATATAAAAAAACTGGGGCTTCCAGACTGATCAGCATAGCGAGATCCCTGCTTTTACAAAAACAAAAAAATTAGCTGGGTATGGCGTTGCACGCTTACAGTCCTACCTGTTCAGGAGAAATAAGTCATTGAGACCAAGCTCCAAGCTTTGCACTGAAGCAAACTGCAAGAACAGAATATCTTCCTAAAAAGCATCAAAAAGCTAGCAAAATAGTGAAGAATTACTGGGCCAAAATCCAGGTGAAGACAAGACCCCAGAGAGGTAAGCCCTGCATGCAAAGAAGCTTTGCCTTGAGGGCATTTGCTGATTCACGACAAGCTGTTTTGAAACTAAACTGCTTTTGAGTGGGCTTCAAAGGATTGAGAGGATGAAAGTAAAAGCCTGGTGCCTACCAAAGGCAAAGACTGATAAACTCTCTCTTACTTTAAGATCAAGGTAAGGATGAAGTAGAAGTAATCCAGTCTTCACCTGGATTTACAGCCAGCATCATCTGGATTGTTCAGGAAACTTCAAGCCTCGAAGGTGGATTATAATGGTTTCAGAGTTGGTAGTGTTCCCAAGCTCCTGGTTGAAGTAAAATAATATACTGTAGAGGAAGATAAATTTTTAGGCCTAAAAGTAGTCTTACTAATAATTTTTTCTAAATATGGTGTCCAGCACACAGCCAAAAATAACCAGGCACACAAGAAAACAAGACAAGACAAATGACCACTGGAAAGAAATAACAGGCACACACCCACAAACACTAAAGATATAGAAATTATCAGATGATGTTTACAAAACAATTATGCTTATTTTTTATAAGGAAATAAAAACCAAGTCAGAAAATGTCACTGGAGAACTAGAAACTATAAAAAGTGAGAGAGCAGACTTGAAAAAGAACCAAATAGAAATTCTACAATTTCAAAACTTATTAGTAAAAATATAAAAGTCAAGATATTAGAGAAACATAAAGAACTATAATATCTATATCAGATGCAGGACAGATTATGGCATTACCCTTCTTCCAGGTCGACAAATTTCTATAGCAATAACTCTTGCAGCCAAGAGAGAATTCTTATAATTCTTTTTACTCTTCTAGCTGTTTCTAATGGTTGGTGCACAGTCAAGGTCACATGAGAGAAAAACTGCCTATGAGCAAACATAGAAAATACTCTGGAGCAGCAGCATCTTAGCTGACTTTGGTTTGGAGCTCTCTCTCTCTTTCTCTTCACCCCCCCCCCCC
>VBSM01002616.1:7786999-7816499 GCA_008086735.1 Cheirogaleus medius | reverse complement strand
CCTCAGCCTCCCAGAGTGCTAGGATTACAGGCATGAGCCACCCTGCCTGGCCAAGAATGGATTATTTCTGTTGACTGGAACAGAAAGCCAAGTCTAGACCATTGGTCTGTTCTATGATTTGAGGCAGTGGCTTGCAAATGTAAAGACCTCAAATACACAGTCATTTTAAGGAGCAGTTCCATTATGGGATGCTGGGCCACAGTCTCCCACTAACTACTTGTGTCTATAAGGTAATTTATTTCAGAATGCAGCAGGAATGGATCCAGATGAAAATTTAGAAAAGAATAACAACAAAAAACACATAAGAAGACTCCAACAATCTCTCTCTCCCTTTCTTTCCCTTTAAAATAATAATAATCCTTTTTTACTTTTTCACATTTTTGCTAAGAGAAGAATAAGCTGTGGCTTCAGAGGACCCTGCAAATTAGCTCTGGCACATTGACATCCTCAGCCTTTGGGGAAAATAGCTACTTCCCCATTACACAAAGCCCTGAACCAGCAGCTAGAGCATAAATAATTATGAAAATTAAAAATAATGATGAGCTGTGTTTAGAATATAATAGGCATTCAATAAATATTTATTAATATTAATAATGTTTCTATGTTCATTACTAACATGCTTTCATTTAATCTTTGAAGTAGACATGATTGTCAAACTAAAGCTCAGAGAAGTTAAACAACTTGCTGAAAATCACACAGTATGTATTGAAGAAACAATTCAAAGCCAGATCTGATACCAAAGCTAGCACTGTACAATAATCTTCTTTGTTGAATGAACTGAATAAACTCCCAGATTTTCCAACATCTTTTACTCCCCTGTGAGGTGGAAAGAATCAGACTTAGCTTGTTTTTGCCATTTAGAAGCAGTTAGGTATATTTTTCTCCCTGTGCTTTCTCCCCTTAAAAGTCTTCAACATTCCTGTGGACACTACAGGAATATATTGATTTCATGATTAACTGTTTGCTGGAACGACGGTATGGCCCCTTTTTGTGTATTTCAGGCAATTCCTCAATAGTCTTCATGTTTACTTTTTATGGTTTGCCATTTGAAATATCTCTTTGGAAGACTGAAAATAAAACTGCTTTTCCCACAGACGAGTTTCTGTTTCCATTTGGCAAACGCTTCTTTCTCCTCATATTTGGAATTCAGCAGAAATTAACATGGCTTTGTTTTTGGCCTCCTTTTTACTATTTTCATCCTTGTGCACCAGGAGGGGCCCTGAGCGTAAAAACGTGTCTACCTCAGGGAAGGGTGCTACAGACTCCTAAGGCTGATTACATTTGAATCTGCTTCCCAGTGCCACATACAGAGGCATTTTCCCCACACAGGGCAGAGCGCCTAGTGACACCAGAGACTCCATCACAGCGTACACCAGCCTTGGGTACGGGTACCAGGATTTCTCTCCTTCTGCAGCTCCAGCCTGTCCTCCCCTCCCGCTCAACTTCCTGAAGGATTTCCTCAAACCAGCTTGCAACCCAAATGATTGAAATTCCCACGGACACCTAACACCAGCTCACCGTCTCTGGACATTCCCAGGACTCTTACTTCCCTTTGATACCAGATCGCCTCAAAGAATGATTATTTACTTTTATTTTCTGCAAGATATAACTCTGTGTCAAAGCTAGAAATTAAATAAACTGTGCATTAATGATGGAAGTCAATATTTATGATTAAAAAGAGATCTGTAAGTCTGTCCAACGCTGTATACAAAAAGAAAGAGTGCCATGGAGAAGGGCAAAGTGGCATGTGTCTTCAAACGGAACAAAATTACAAGCAAACACTGTTCATCCCAGGAAGCCAATCTTGTTCTCATGCTCACAGTTTGTGTGCACCTTTAGTTCTGAGTCTTGAATGCTCCCATGGTTTCTCCTCTTACATGTACCTCTGGAACCTTGGTTTCTCTCGTGAATGCCATTCTGATCATTGGCCCCCAATTTTGCTTCTGTCCCAAATACAGTTTGAGCACGTGACTTGAGTCTCTGATCCTCCAATGTGTCCTTTAGTTTTTGTTTGTACTCCACCATGCCTTGTTTCACTGCTTACCCGGTAAGAGAATATCAACAGACAGTGGAAGGTTTTGTCCAGACTTTCCACCCAAGGCAATGTCTTGTTTAGCTAAGGGATAGCTTCTTTTCCAAACGCTTTATCTACCACTGAATTCTAAGGGTCATTTCCTACTCTAAAATCTTCAGGTTTGAGGGTGGAGTAGAATCTGAGGAAGAGTAGCATTCTTATATTAAACCACCCATATATTTGCTAATCTTGATCAAGAGCTGTATGTGTTTGTGTTCATATTTCCATATGGATGCATATATAGATATAAAAACATTTATTTACATTGTTCTTTAAACACATGCACACACACACACACACACACACACACACACTACTTTTCTCCTTCTTCCTATACGAGCATGTTTTCTTCATTGGGGTATTTAGATAGCCAAAAATATTCTCTTGAGTTTCACTGAGCAATGGCATGACACATAACCACTAAACCTCATATTAAGAAAAAGTTAGCTTAAATAAGAAATTGAAAAATCTGCCTGCAAATAATGCTGTAAAAGTTTACAGACCATTCTAACTATCAAGGATATTTTCCATAACTTTAGGGTTTGATAGTAAAATATATACACACACATATGTATGTTTCTAATAACAAAGCACTAAAGTAAAATAAACCTGCTTGTCCAAATACGGTTGCGTTTCAGTCAAAGTTTTGCTTAATATTTTGAGAAGAGCTTTATGAAGATAAATACTCTCAGCGTTGGATCTTAAATCAGATGCTCATGGTGCCATCTACTGGCGGTTTGGTAACTGACTCTTGATTGGGAGACCTAGATTTGGGAAGTTTTGTTTTCTGTACAAACCAAACTCCATGTTGCCATTTATTCACAGCTCCACTAGTGGCCCAATTTTAGGAATAATGCCATCTGTGTTGATTTCCTTTTTCACAAAAAGACATCCAAATTGTTGAGTATTGTCAGAATGAGAAGGCATCTCATTTTTGAACAGAGATATTTCTGATGATCCAAAGCCTGAGCTACATTCTGCTCTAGTGACAACAGGTTGTCATTTAACTGCAACCCGATGCTTTGCTCTGTCTGGGGCTATCTGAGCATGGAGGAGGGGAGCAGGCCTGGCCTACTGTGTCTACATGGAAATACCAACCTAGGAGCACAGAACGTTCCCAGTAGAGTGATGCTGATGAGAAAAGAGGGAAGGTGTTGGGTGTCAGTCCCAAAATGGTCATCTCTCTGGAAAGAGCAATTAAGATACCTTTTTCCTCCCCTTCAGGAGCCAGGAGGTTGCTGCAGGCTGCAGGAGACGGTGCACCTACTCCAGCGACTTTCTGGCAAGTTCTTTCTTGAGGACTCTCGTCCAAGAGCAGGTCCAATGTCTTCCTTCATCATCTCCCCCTGAGTGCATGCCCTTTTCATGGCATTTGTCTTTCAGAAGCCAAGCTTGTTCCCCCTCTTAATGTTTTCTGCGTCTCAGGTGCAAAAGACTCCTATGGACATTCCACACATCACTAATGAGCCCATTTATCATCCTGCCTGGCCCCCTCTGGAGCTACTCTGAGTTCAGAGCTCCCACGGGCCTGGACGCCTTCGAAGGTAAGCCCACCTTAGCCACAGCAGGAGGGTTTCAAAGCCGCCCCAGCTGTTCTTTAAGCTGGGGGACTGAGCAGCCATGGTCCTTTTACACAAGGGGGTCGTCCACAAATCAGGAAGTGTCCTGTAGGTCTCTGTGTGGAGACCACCTGATTGTACTTCTAAAATCTCTTTTTTATTAAAAAAAATCTATGAAGAAACTATTTTCCAAGAATTAAATTAACTTCCAAACCTGATGTGTATGTTGAGGCTAGAATCCAAGATTCTGAGAGGAGAATAGGGTCCCTTTTCAAATATCAAATTAGCCTCTTTAAAATGCTGTGATTACCTGAGGTCTCTAAAAAAGATTATGTAAAAAACTTGGCAGAAATTAGGAATCAAAGACAATTTCTTCACCGCTTCACATCAAACACAGGTCTACTTGTATGTCCTTAAAAATACACATATGACTTATGCAACGGTATCAGAAGTGTGCTGATCATTTTAGCAATCAGTCTCTCTCCCTGAGAAATAAGAATGCAAACTTGGAAAGGAGCTAGGTGTCTCCAAGAGCACACAGCATAAACTCCCAGACCCCAACAAAAATTTTAAACAATACGTTCTATAAGCATGAGTAATTTTAAAAATAAAGGTTGTTTAGAAAAATTGTTTTATTTTAAAAAGCCTCGCTCGCTTCAGCTGGCACAGAAAAAGAGAGCCTAGGAAAAAATGGTTGTGTCCTGAAAGATTTTGTGACAAAAAAGATACTTTGCTACAACCCGACTAAGGTCTCATGTATCAGTAAGCAAATGGAGGATTCATTACCCAAAACAAAACAGTAGTTTTTCTACCTGAGATATCTGGACTACAAAAGAATCCTTTGAGAAAATTAGTCTCCAATGACTTAACCAAAAATAAAGCAATACATAACAGATTTGTGAAGCACAGAGAAAGAATACAAGATCACATCTTCGACTGTGTCTGTTTGGGGCCCAAATCCAGCTGATATAATTTGCAACTTTTCAACTTGATATACTAACATAACAGAGGTGTGGGGTTTAGTCCGGGTCTTTTTAGGGTCTTCATCTTGTTTCAAGTTTTCTAAACAAAACTAAAAATTCATAAGTGCTGTGTTTACTACTGAAAGGAACCCAGGTTATTCTGCCAGAGCACCAAGAAACATGCACACCCAAGAAAAAATGCCTCTGTTGAACTGGAACCTCAATCATATGTGCAATGGCAGTGATGAGATTATCTGTGCAGCAGAGAGAACTAAAGTCATTCATTTGCAGTGCCCTAACTTCCTACTACCCCAAGTGCTCCCTGCTCTGTTTTGAAAGAAATGTACCACACATTCTGGATTTCCTGTGGCTGATCCTCTTGTTTTATTCCAAAGATCTCCTGGTATCTAAACAGTGCAGCAAAGGAAAAGTCAGACTTGCTGAATTCAGTGAGAGAAATGTACAGACAAGGGTGAGGAAGGGAGGGAGAAAAGCGAATACCCAGAGAAAAGAGAGAGATGGGGGGAGAGAAGGAGAAAGAAAGAAACAGAAAGAGAGACAAGAAAAGATGAGGTGAAAAGGCAAGAGAGGAGAGGCAGAGAAAAGAAATTGAAGGAAGAGGAGGTAAAGGAGGGAGGAAATAGAACATGAGAAAAAAAGTCAAGAGAGAAAAAATACAGTGAAAACTACAAACACATTTATGTTTGAAATAGTCAATTTGTGTATTGTTTGGCATGGAGTCACGTGTCCTTTTGAAATATCTGAAGTCTCATTCTTTGTTTTGCCCAACTTTCTTGTGAAGAGTGAGGATCCACACTGACTAATTTGAATAAGTCTTTACTTTTTCTCTAAATAATGTATGATTTAGTCTTCATCTCTGCAGAATTTTGCCTTTTTCAAGATCAGACTTGTTCAACGTCTTTTCCTTCCTTCCATTTGTTTCTTTGTGTGTGTGTGTGATGGTAGTTTTCACTGTTCTAGGAGCTATTCTAACTGATAAGAAATTATATTAAGCTAAGTTTGAAAAGTCAGGATGTAAATAATTGAACAATTTAATGTGTACGTGACATCTCAGTTAAATTTCATCTTGATTACCCATAGATGAAGGGTTGGGAAATAGTTCTAAGATTTTTCTGGTATGTAATTTTGAAGTCTTAAAATACTTAGATATTATTTCACTCAGAAATAAAAATTAAATTCATTTAACGTTAAAAAAGAAAAAGAGGGAAAGGAAAAAAATTGAAAGAGCAAAAGGGCAGGTGGGGAGAGGAAGATTCCTGGAGAGGCTGAGGGACAGATATAATAAAAGAGTTATCCAGCCATTGAGAAACTCAGCAGGTCAGAGCTGGAAGGAATATTATAGAACATCTCGCCCAAGCCTTCAGAGTACAGATTCAGAAATAGAGGCCCAGGGAGGTTAAATAACAAGATGGAAACCACATAACTAGATATTGTTGTTGGAAAAAGTCATAGTAACCAAACAAATAGACACTTAAAGGTAGCTTTGTGAAAATGAAGGGCTGGACCCGCACCCCCGGCCCCTAGATGGACTGACACGGCGCGCTAGGAGTTGCGGGGAGCTGGGACCCGGCGTGGGGTACCATAAAGTGGTCCGTATCTAGAAAGAATTCAGAAGCAATCGTTATTCAGCATCGTCTGATGTCATTACTTGGCTCGAAGTGAATTCCCAGTGCAACCGACAGCTCCATAATCAAATAGAAGTATCAAAAACAAAAGAGCAGGAATAACAAAAATCTAATCCCTCTGGTATTTAGGGGAGAACAAGAGCTTGAACTCCAGGGTCAGGCTGCCTTGGTGTGAAACCTCACTGAACCACTGACTGAGTGACCTTGCAAAAGCGTTTTCTTTCGCTCAGTTGACATATTAATAGTATGTAGCACCCAAGATTGTGAGAATTAAATAAAATAATCTGCGCAGTGTGTGAAGCGCAGTGCCCGGCACACCAAACACAAAGGCTTCCCGGATCCCACGCTGGATTATTCGAGCTTCAGCACCGCCCCGCCCCGGCTGTGCTTAAAGCATTGAACTGACTGTATTTTGGTTTTGTAAAATGCTCAATTATGAAACGTCTTTGCCATTTATTATGAATAAATAAGAAGAGACAGTACCAGGCTGGCCTCAAGCCACTGAAACCTCTCCCTGAGACACCCACTCAGTGAGGTTTTCCGAGCCCTATTTACCCATGTTTTAAGACCTAAAACGTCCACAGGCCTGAGTTTTAGTTATGAACTATCAACTTATTGTGGCGTTGGACTTGCTTGGCTTGCAAAGCCACTGAAGGCTATTTGTTCTGAAATGAAAACAGAAAATTTAAACTCAGGCAGGACTTATTAACTGACACACATTCATGTTGACCTGTTGCTTTCACTATTAAAACAGCCTTCTACCCATTTCAGCCAGGGTGCTGATCCCTCCGTGGCCGCTTCCATGGCTTTCATGTCACTTCTGAGTGCTCTTTTATTACAGGAAGTGGAGTAAATCAGTGGGGAGGCTGATTAGAATCCCCGTTAGAGGCAAGTGGATAAAAATGAGATTAGGGAATGTGAGAGCATCTCTAAATCAATGCGCTTGACCAAACCAATTACATTTAAGTGTGCTTTCTCACTCGCTCCAGACCCGCATTTGGTGATCCAGCAGAAAAGAGACCCAAACTCTGAAAGAGGTAAGCAACAGTCATTGGCTTTTCACGTGCACACACACACACACCCACACACAGGCACATAGGTGCGTGCGTGATTTTCCTCAGGTGAAGTGATATTTTGCCTCTGTAAAACTTCTCCAGATGTTCTTAAGTCTGCTTTTCAATACCATGAATTCCTATTTATGGTGTACTTTCTAAATGCCAGGCACTGGGCTGGGAGTTTTACATATGTAATTTCATTTAATCTCCAAAACAAAGTGGTGACATGCATATGGTCGCCCTTTTAAAGACGATGAAACTGAAGCTCAGAGAATAATAATATTATTAATAATCATACTAGCTACATTTTTTTGAGTGCTTACATGTGCTAAATGGTTTCATGTGCTGCTTCATCTAATCTTTTTAACGATTCTGTGAGATAGAGTTTTGGCCCCATTTTAGAGGTGAGGAAACTGTGGCTCATAATTATTAGTAGTTTGCAATAGGTACACTTCTTGCCTACTAATTGTGTGCCAGGCACTATGTCGTGTCTTTTGAACACTAAACATTATCTTTTGTAATTCTTACAACTTAGTAAGATAAATATTATCCTCTCCACTTTACCAGTAAGTAAATGAAGCAGGCAGACAACTTGTCCAGTATCATTCAAATAAGACAAGGCAGAGCCAGAATTTTAACCCAGAATTTGATGATTTCAAAGCCTAAGCACTTAACTTATATGAGGCATTGTACCTACTTTCTCGTTTTTCTAATTTTGCATGTATTTTTTTTCCTTTATCTCTATTTATAGTAATGTAAAAAGTATAAGGAAAGAAACTCCAGCCTTAAAAGACATAGATTCAAGAGCAGTTTAGAGGAGCTCCCACTGTTCACATGTGGGACAATTTGAGAATCAAAATATATAATGACAGTAATGGATTATAACCTGTTTATTAAACAGGAATTCATAAATCCACACTGATATGAATGAATGAATGCATGCATGAATGAGTGAATAAAGGAGAAAAGACAGCTCTTCCTTGAAAGCAAGACAAAAAACACAAAAAGAATGATAGAATTAGAAAGCCACCATTTGGCAACTACTCTAGTAGTAATTAACTCTGGCAAGAAACATGAATGGATACAAAACTGATGGGTGAAAGTGGAGTGAGGGATGAGTTATATGAGTTTTATATGATCTCAAAGTATCTACCTACAAAATATTTATTAATAACAAGGGGGAAAATAACTTTACAGTAGAGAGACCAGGCAGACATCCCAATCCTAATTAAGAGGTCAAAGTTAACACCACCAGTAGTAGGACAAATAAACATCACATTTCTGTCAATAAAATGCAGTGAAAAGAACACAATATCCATAATATCTTATCTAAAAATGCAAACCAAGGTCTAATCATGAAAAAACATCAGAAAAACACAAAATGAGAGACACTTTACAAAATGGCAACTGTATAATCTTCAAAAATATCAGTCTTCAAGAAGAGACTGAGGGTTCTGTTCCAGAATGAAGGGACTAAAGACACAATTGAGTATAACATATGTGTCCCTGGATTGGATTTTTTGCTGGGAAAATTAGAAAAATTTGAATGGGGTCTCTAGGTGAAGAATATAGAGTTCTTTGCATCATTCTTACAACTTTTTGTTAAGTTTGAAACTTGTCTAATACAAAAAGAATTTTTTTAAATCCATCCACTTTCTTTGTGACCTTGGGCAAGTCATTGAACTTCTTTGAGTTTGTTTTTTGGGAAATTATTTTGAGAAAATAATTCAGTAGTTTTGTTGGGATGATAAATGAGACAGCATATATGAAAACACTTGGCCTTTATTAGATGATGGATAAATACTAATTTCCTTTTTCTTTTCAACCTGCTTATCTAACACTTTGAACTTGATCTATCTGAGCCAGAGAGAAGAGCATGACTTATTTTGGTTTCACTAGGTGAACAAGTAACAGTGTTAGAAACATCCCAGAAACTTCAAGCTCAGTACATTACTTTGGGTAGCCTTATAAACTGTTTTGTAATTATCATTCCATATGGCAGTGTTTCCCAAAACTTGGGTCCATAGACGTATTCTTAGAAGTCGAGAGTTTACTGGATGTCGTTTTTGGGTGTTCTCATTTAAATTACAATAAAAATCAATATAATTTTATCAGCATTATATTATTCAGTGTCCATGTTTGTACTTGTTTTTGAAATTTCAGAGCCCACACTTAGAATTGTTTAGAAATCAAATAGTCCTCCTTTTATTATAATTGGCTAATGAGAAAAAGAAGTGGACTCTCTAAGTAATTTATAAATTTGCATCAAGTGAAGGCTAGAGAATGTGGCACCCTTGTGTGAATACAAAAAGGTGCACCTTACTTCTGCCTTCAGACAAATTGTCTTGCTATAAACAATGAAGATAATAAATTAGTAAATTACATATTGCCTAAAGGTGATAAGTGTTACGAAAAAAGAAAAAGTAGAGCAGGGTAAGGGGAATCAAGAGTACCGGATCAGGGTTGGGGAGGGTGTCAGGTTGCAATATTAAGTATATGGGCCAGAGTTGGTCCCATCAGGAGGGTAACCTTTGAGCAAAGACTGGATAGAAGTGAAGGAGATAGCTACAGCTGATGTCTGAGAGAAGCAAATATCTAGAGGAAAAGAGTTTGAGAAAGAAAAAGGTGAGTTACTAAGGCAAGAGTATGGCTGATGTGCTCAAAGAACAGAACGGAGTCCCGTGTGGCTAGAGCAGAGCAAGTGAAGAAGAGAATTGTAGGAGACCATTGCCAAAGAAACAAAGGTGGAGAACAGATGATATAAGGAAGTTTTGAGCAGAAGAAAAACATGATGTGAATTGCATTTCAAAAGGATCACTCCGCATAGGCTGTAAGTGGCAAAGGCGGGACAGGGAGGCCTATTTGGAGGCTGTCTTATGGTCCCCAGATGAGAGATGACCAGGACTTACACAAAGGTGGTAATCAGGGTGCTAAAAAGTGGTAAGACTGTGGTTCTATTTCTGAAGGTAGAACCAATTGCATTTGCCTGGAGATTGGATATGGCTGTGAGAGAAAGAGAAGACTCAGTGACGACTCCAAGGTTGTTGGCCTGAATGATAGGAAGATGGATTTTCCATCTCCATGGAAAGAGAGAAGGCTGTAGGTAGAGCAACTCTGGAAGAGACATACCGAGTCTGAAACATCTGTTAGGCATTCAAGAGGATTATGCATCTGGAGCTCGGGAGAGCTGGCCGGAGATGGAACTGTGGGTGTCCTCAATATTTACAGCCATGAGAGGAGTCAATAGAGAAGAATGCAAAGGAATGAGCCCTGGGACTCCCCAGTGTTGAGTATTTGTGGAGAGGAGAAAGAGCCACAGAAGAAATTGAGAGAGAATATCCAGTGAGGCAGACAGAAACCCATGAGTGAAGTGTCTTGGAAGCCAGATGAAGACGGGGATTATTGGTCTGATTCTCCATTGCTATGGTTTGAATGTATCCCCTTCAGTGGGATTAGATGCCCTTATAAAGGGTCTTGATGGAGAGAGTTCATCCCCTCTTACCTTTCTACCTTCTGCCATGTGAGGACACAGCATTGGTCCCCTCTGGAGAATGCAGCCATCACCAAACACCAGACACCAGCAACTTGATTTTGGCTTCTTCCCAACCTCCTCCAGAAAAGTGAGAAATAAATTTCTGTTCTTTATAAATTACCTGGTCTCAGGTATTTTGTTACAGTAGCACAAACGGACTAAGACATCCACTGACCTGTAGTGAGACCACACATCCACACCATATGGTGTGTAACTTCACAGTGCCTGCCCACCGAGGGTGGAGATACATTCCCATCCCTACCCTCACTTGGCTTGGGCACGTGACTTGCTTTGGCAGGTGTGAATGAAGCAGAGGCTTCAAGGGGACTTGCATGGTTTGTTTTATCTCTTGCATTCCTGGCATGTTCCATGGAAAGAACATGTTCTGAGTAGCTGCTGGTTGAAGGAGACTGAAAAACTCATGGGGCACACTTGAAACCACCCATCTAACCTGTAGGCCTGTGAGCATAAGAAAGAAATGCTTATTTTTTATAAGACACTGGGTTTTTGTTATAAGCCATTGAGCTTCCTCTGCAACATCATTGCAGCAATAGCTAACTATTATAACCCTAGAAGAGTTGCAGGGAATAGCTATAACACCCAAAGAGAAGGAGGTTCTCCTTACCTTGGTCAGAACTGCCTTCATTTGGTTTAGACAAATGTAACATTTCTTGAACCTGCATGATGTGGCAAAAATTTGGTCTTGCCTGTGTGTGTGTTTGTGTGTGTGTGTGTTTTAATATTTCTCAGTTTTGATGCTCATCATCAGTCTCTGGAACTGCTAGATTAATCTTGCTGGGACCCAGAAAATGATACCCCAAAATGAAGGCCTCAGAAGCGGCTCTCTCTGAGCTTCTCCTGCCCTTCTATCTCTGACTCCTCATTCTTCCCCAAGATTAGCCAGAGAAACCAGAACCCCTTTTCCTCAAAACCAGCCATAAAACCTAAAAATATTTATCTAACTTTCACTTTGCCTTTCTGTGCAAAAACTGGCCATAAAGAAATTCTCTGACCTTCTTCTTTGACTGTAGGTGATAAGACCCCCATTCCAGGGAGGGCCCTGCCCCACACCCAGAAGGTAAGAAATGCTGCTCGGAGAGGCCAAGAAGAATCTAACCAGACAGGCCTTGCTGGGTTTCCCACTCAGACTATTAGCAGTAGGTCATACCCTTTTTGTCCAGCCACGTTTCTGCATGGCTGTCCATACTTTGTTGAACCTAAGCATAAAAATGGACAGTTTCCCCTGTATCTCTGGATCTTTACTCTGAAGGCTTCTGTGTTGCTTAAAACTATGATCAAATACATTTGTATGCCTTTTCTCCCATTAATCTTCCTTTTGTTAGTGATGTGCAGTGAACCTTCAGAGGATGAAGAGGAAGTTTTCCCTTGGCCCCTACAACCTCTAAGATTTCTTCCAAATCTAAAATGTCATGATTCTATATGATCCAGCTCATGCCGTTCATTCACTGCTTAGCATGTAGCTCCTCCATTCTGGCAACTTCTGCTTCCAGTTAAGGGGTAGTCACTCTGCCCTTCTGCTTTAATATCATTAATTCTCGGATCCTTTGCAACTGGAAAATGCAAGAGGCCTCTGCATTTCCAAAGGTTTGTATTACAGCCTTAAGATAAGGGGAAAACAGATGAGTATGGAGATGGAGTGGGATGTGGTATAAGTGACCACATAATGTGAGGAGGAGAGTAAGGGACAGTGGGTGCCGTGCATGTGTTAGAAATGATAATATGTTTTTAAGGCACAAAGAAATTTCTTAAAAAGTGTATCCAATATTAAGTCCCTCTGGGAAGCCATGTGCTTATTCCAGTTTTGAGGCATTTATTCATCATAATGTTTTTTTAAAATTTTTTTTATTTCTTTTTTTTAAAATTTAAATTTAGACATTATGAAGCAGTGATCATCGTAAGGTTTTAAAGGCTGGCTACACTGACAGGAATATGGTCATTTGACAACATAATCTTTGTAAGTTCATCAGACTTATTTAACTAAATATATCAGTTAAATAAATCAATTTCAGCTAACTAAAATTGTGGTGCATACATACAATGGAAAGTATTTCCAGCTCTGAACCTGTTAAAAAGAATTATTTAGCTCACCTCCAAGATACATTATTAAGTGAAAAAAGACAGGCGCAACAGTGTGTTTAGTGAACTACCATTTATATGAAGAGGAAAAAGAATATATATATATACATTCTTATAAAAGTCCAAAATATTTCTGAAAGAGTACACAGGAAATTATAACTGTGGTCGCCTGCGGGAGGGTGGCCAGGAACCAGGCATGGAAGGAGAGACATCTATTTGTGACTGTGTATTTGAGTTTATTGATATGTATGTATTTTACCTATTCAACAACAACAAAAAACCCCAAAATAATAAAAAAGAATTTGACTTTAGTCTCATTTTTAGTAGTCATGTGCTAGAACACTTTACTGACATAAGATCGGGCTTTAGGGTCAGATGGGTTAAGATTTGAGTCCGCATGTTAACTGGGAGCCTTCCTGTAGGTCCCTTAACTTCCTTGACCATCCAACCCCTTCTCTGTAAAATAGGGAATATGAGAACCACCTTACAGGATTGCCTGGGGGATGAATGAACACAGTGACGGGAAAGACACAGTAGGTACTCAGAAAATCACAGTGCTGTTTCCACCCTGCACGTAGGAAAAGGCCTACTTTGGTCATATGATGTCCTTCATAATTGTTAAAGAGTTAACTGATTACAGGCTGCTCTTTTCCATCTCTGTCGCATCCAAAGGTTATAAACAAACCTTCGATAAGAAGTGCCTCCCTATGCCACACGGACAGATCCTGGGAGCAGATCTCTATCCCTCAAAGCCAACATCCTGGCTGAGGGATTGCCTTGGAGGGAAGGTGGGTTTGAAGAAAAAAGAAAAGAAGGGGGAAAAAAAAATTAAACTTTTCTCCTTGTCTTGGTACATGAAATTTCACCATTAAATTCTCTCTTTTTTATCTTGGTGGCTAGTAAATCTCTAGCAGCCTTAATAAAGATGATATTTAAACCTCATCTGCTAACACTTTGCAGGGAATTAGTTTAAGCAATTAAAATCTTCCCTTTCCTCAAACACCACCACCCATAAAACAGAGGACTGTGAAAGGGAAGGCCAACCAGCCTCCAGTCCAGTCCAAACTGTAACTTGATGCGATTTCAGAAAGAACTCCTTCCTCAAGACCCTTTACTGCCATCTGCTGGAAAACTGTAGGTATTTAACGTACAGATTGCCCCATGACTACGAGACAATGGACCCCCAGGGACCGGGCAAAACGCAGCCTTTACAACTGCACAGCTGCGGGAACACCCCAAAACAAGCGTCATGGTTTTGCCAGGTGCTGGCGCTACTCCTGCAACACAGGCACCCTTGATAAGCACCTATCCCTTCAGGTGTGTGTCCCGCGTGAATTCTTTCCTGCAAGGACTTTCCTTGGCAACTCTTGCCCATCCACGGTAGTAGACTGAATGTTGGTCCCTTTCCCCAGAACTTCTAGAATGAAATACCTGAAGGGCCCCTTCAGACCATTTCAAAAGACCACTTTAGGGGTCCATGACCTCCCCAGGTGAAAAAGTTTTTAAGGAGTGTGAATTCATTTTTCCATCATTGCTCGAGGCAGTACCATAAATTGTGACAGTCAGTAGAGGCCTAATGGAATGCAGCATCACATGCAAGCTCCACGGATGGGAAACAGATCTGATTAGGTGCCATCAAAACAACACAACTGGCCATTGGAAACTCAGCTGAGGTCTCCGGTGCTGAGGAGCAGGAGAGGAGAGGAGGGGAAAGAAGTCCTGTGGGGCTCACACAGCCGGCCAGCCCCTCATCTCAAGGACAGAAATGAGGTTTGGCTTCATTCTTTTCAGCCCACTGATTGCTTTATTTCAAATTACCCTAACTACTTAGCATGGTAAATTAAGTTGAAACCCCCAAAAGTTTGCGGAGAATGTCATCTAATCTGATTGATTAAAAGGAATGGTCCCATCACAAGCTAGGAAGGAAATGGAAATTACTCTGAGTGCACTGCTATTAAATAATTTGCATAGACTTGCATATGCTCTACATCAGAAAAGCATATGCTCTTTAGATTTAATGGAATAATTTTCCCTCTCTAAAGACTGATGTAGTCTCTGTCCTTCCCTATCTGTCTTTTCCTCTTCCCATCTGTCTCGTTTTTGAATGTTAAAATTATTTCATGAGAAGGGTACATACCTATGCACAAATTACATGAAATATGTTAATAATCTTCCTGCTGGCAGTGCTGGGAGGCCCTGAAACTGCATTGCCAAACTTCCTGAATGTCCCCCTTGTCAATCTCACATAATCAAAGGCACCCTTTACAGTCCTTTAAGGTTCAGCTTGATTCATTTGGGGCTTCCATTGGTGGGGGTAGGGTGGTTAAAACCAATCCTTTGGCTCTACTCTCCAAATAAGGTCTTCCTCACCCTATGGAATAGCATCTAAATCTAAATGAAAATGAAAGGAAAAATCACCAATCATCATCAAGCTCATGTCATCCACATTGGTTGAGTCTATGATGCTGTCATTGTGGTTGCACGTGTACAATAATCCTCCTGCAGACATTTCTTGTGTCTGCTCTGCTCTTCAAGGTTCAAAGCCCTTGACAAATGTTGGCTGCTGTTAAAGTGTCACCCCCATTTTATCAATGAAGACAAGGAAGCCCCGATAGATGAACATGATGGGTTAGTGGCTAGTGGTGGGGGAAGAAGAGGGGGCGGGGGATGAAATCTATCTATTTTTGTATTCTCTATGGATAGTCACTAGTTTTTTGGTAATATTTTAGCAGATCTCATGTTCAGTTGTAATGTAGCCAACAGAGGAATTCTAGTGAATTCCCCAACAAAATTACATTAGGATCAAATGTGATCGTTATAAACACTATCCAGATGTTGGGGATGGACTGGATATAACTCTTTAAGCCCCAAATTACAGTATAATAAATGCAAGCATGGGGATCTGCCAATACATCTGAACTTTGTGTCGGAAACCAGGTCTGACCTTAATTTAACTCTATAAGGAACTAAGAGTTTCCCCACTTGTATAGTTAGGATGCATCCAAACATCTCCAAGTGCTATATTGTCACAAGTTTTATCACTTACTTGAAGCATGACCATATCGGATTCTGGAGTCGAGCCAATCTTAATGCAAGCATTTTATTAACACATTTAGAAAGGAAACAGAATCACAACTAGAAATAACTACTGAGGTTATTAAACAAACCTGTGAAGCGAAATACAATATAATATTAAGATCACATTTGTCCTTGGTAAATCTCAGGGAGTTAAGATGCTATAATAAGCACACACTAAAATATTCTACTATGTAAAACCAGTGATGCAAACTAGTACAGGCCCACAAAGAAAGATAAAAATTTGGTAAGAAAAAACTTTATCCTCTGCTCCTGAAATATTTTTTTCTGTTAGCAGGGTTGTTATAAATTGATAACTTTGTGTGCTAGCTCAAGATCAGTAGTGAATATATCATTAGAATGTCAATGGTTATAAGGGAAGAAGAATATTTCAAATATTCTACTGTCAAATATTAAAAAAAAATAGACACTTTGGAAAGGTGGAATCAAGGAACTATCCAATTTGTTAAGTAGTAAACTATAGCATGACTACTATCTGCATGATATTTTGTTGGATGATGCTGGAAGAAACAAAAAGTAAAAGGAAACATTTTAAGGAGGCCAAATATACATAGAGTGCTTTAAAAAATGTATGTTCTTTATCTGATTTTAATGTTGGGTATATTAAACCACAGAATAGTCTCCTCCCTAGAGAAACTTAAAATATAGTGTCAAAGATGTAAAAGATACAACCATGCCCAAAATTCAGAAGTTAAATCACCAAACAAAATAATAGATGTCCCAAGTCAGCATAAGTAAAGCATTGAGGGTCTCTGTACATAACCCACCACCAACTTTCCAGATGAAAAAAGCTATTTGAACAGTTGAAAAGTATTGAAAACATGTGAAATTAGCTACTAAAATGTGTGAAGCCTAGGTTGTGATTATAATTATTTACCAAAAATATTTTTTAAATCATTCTTTTTTTTTTTTTTTACCAAAACTGTGTTACTATCACTCCTCTATGGTCTGTGATCTCTCCCTTTGCTCCTTCCTGCCCCCCATCTCAAACATTTTTGTCACTTGATATAAGACTTTGAGACAGATAAGAAGTAGACTAGAAAAAAGGAGTTTTGAGAAGGAAAAGTTGTCTCAGAATGGAAAAATTAGATGAGCTGGAACTGTGGACCTCAGGATATTATTGGTGGAACAACCCAAGTGTACATCGAATGGATGCACAAAATGTGGTCTATACACACAGTGGGATATTCCTTGGACTTAAAAAGAAATGAAATACTGATACATGCTACAACACGGACGAACCTTGAAAACATCATGCTGAGTAAAAAAAGCCAGACACAGAAGGAAAAATATTATGGGATTCCATTTATATCATGCACGGAGGGTAGTCAAATTCAGAGACAGCAAGTAGAATAATGGATAGTAGGGGTTATCCACTGGGGAAGAGCGGAATGGAGAATTGTTTAATGGGTACAGTTTCTGTTTGAGATAATGAAAAAGTTCTGGAAACAGTGGTAATGGTTGCACAACATTGTGAATGTCCTTAATGCCACTGAATCGTACACTTAAAAGTGATTAAAATGATAGATTTTTATGTTAGGTCTATTTTACCACAATAAAAAAAAATGTCTTATGGGGGAAAGCTGTGCAAACTAAGGTGACTTTGGAGCACGCAGGGACAAGAGATTGCTGAGCGTGAGTAGAGCAGATTTACCTAAGGCAGCTTTCCTCCCATGACCAGTCAGGTAAGTGTGTTTCAAACAAAAGGGAGTGGGGATAACTGTGAGAATTTAGGAGTGCCCCGCCCACCGAAAGGCAACAATCCAATCGAAAACAAAGCAAACACTGTACAAAGTCTCTTCAGGGCAAGGGTACCAATTTTTCACTCCTGATGTGAGACATTAATACCATGTTAGACCAACAACAAATATTTCTTACGGGGTTTCTATTTCTAAGCACATCTTACCAGAAAATGAAGGTAGAACATGGGGAGGGGGCGGGGTAGATAAGAAAACACACAACAGCACAATCCCCGCCCCCACCATTTGCAGTAAGATTACTGCGTGCAAGGGCCCCCAATGTGTTTTACGTGTATTTTCTTATTTATTCCTCACAACCACCTGTGAGGTCAGGGACTACAGTTAGCTCCATGTTATAGATGCAGAAACAAGCAGAGAGCGAGTCCCTTGCAGCTAGGCCAGGAGAAGAGCCAGCCGCTATCTGTTCCAGTCTAGAGTCCCCGCCCTGAAGGCATAAGAAAAGGGTGGGCCAGTGATCCTCAAACTGGACACCGTTTTCAAACACACAGGGTTCATGAGACGTGACGGTTAAGGCTGTGAGAGTAAATGACGTTGGCAGAGGTAAGCATGCGCCAAAAGGAGATGACGACGTTCCTCGTACATCAGTGTTGAAGCGGAAAATGAAGGAAGAGAGCGCAATGGGGACTCAGGGGTCTTTAGAGAAGAAGGAGGACACCGAAAGCGTTAATGACACCAAGTCAAAGGAAAAGGGGGTTTCAAGAATCTGAATAACATCAAATGCTATGGAGAAAAAAGGACTGAGGTGAGAGTTTCACTACTAGGTTAAAGTCCAAATAGAAACAACCTCATCATCTCTGGCTTTAAGAAAACAAAGTCTCACGCTTGCTCAAGATACATTTCCGTCCCTGGTGGACTGGGGGTGCCTCTGCACAGCGATGCTCTTTCTCCGGGACCCAGGCTCCTGAAGCAATGAGCATCTGCAGTATTTTCCTTCCCCGTGTGAGAGAGGTCAGGAGAGTGGCTGAGGAAGGCCCGGGTCCCCAAAATTCTGACGCTTAAGTGCGCGCGCCATTGCCACGCAGAGCACGTTGGCCAAAGTCAGTCACGTGGCCACATCAAAATGAAGGGGTGGGGAAGTGAAATTCCACCATGCGCCTAAAAGGAATCAGAAATATGTGTTGAACAGCACTAATAACTACCACACTGCCCCCTGGAGTAGTCTCAATAACAATACACGCCCTAACATGTCCCTAGTGCCACACGGATGAAAAACATTTCTTACATATGTTATCTCACAGGAGCCCCAGAAATCAAGGTCTGTTTTATGATTTCCATTTTAAAGCCAAAGATAAAGGCTCGAAGAAATTAAGTTACTTGCCCAAGGTCACATACTAGTAAGTGGCAGGGCTGGATTTGAACTCTAGTTTCCTGACACGTAGTCCAGTCCAGGGCTGTATCCCTTGATGCCTCCAGGCAGACAGTTGGGGGCAGATGCCAGACTGAAGTGGTTGGAGAACCAGTAGGAAGTGAAGAAATGGAAGGAGTACACCTAAGAAGCTTAGATGTGATCTTGCAGCCCTGGGAAGTTTCCTAGCAAGAGGGTGACCTATTAAAAGGAATGTTTTAAAAGGCTTAAATTTTACAGCCAGCCCTTCAAGGGTGCCCCAGACAAGCCCTCACACAATCCTGGAAAGATAACTGATTGTTTCAACCTTGCAGGAGAGCAGTTTTGGCAACATGGATAAGGAGTCTTTGTAAGACATGTTCATATTCTTCTAGAACCCTTCCATAAGAATAGAATCAGATAAGGATTAGATTTACACGCGAGGCCATTAATATTACAAAGAAGTATTTAATAGCAAAAAAAATATTTTGGAAAAAATATAAATGTTCTAAAGTAGACAAATAAGAAATGTATAGTTTACCACAAGAAAGACTATTGAGAGAACTTTTCAAACAACATGTTTAAAAGATTTCCAGTGGCATGGGAAAAAAATTCTCATAATATAAAGTTAAGAAAGCAGGATATAAAATTATACAGTGTTAAGACAATTATGAAAATATACACACAGCTACATATTCTCTGGGTGGTTGGATTATGAATGATTTTTATTTCATTTATGCTTTCCTGGGTTTTTAAATTTTCTACTACATACATGTGTTACTTTTATAAGAAAAAAATAATAAAAGCTATAAAAAGAAAAAGAAGTTGACAACCACACAGGATGAATTAGAAGAAAAGGGATAAAGACAAAAAAAACCCACTTCGGCCTTTTATGGGGGTATAGGGGAAAGGGGGAGGTTCATTACTATTGTTTTGTTTTGTTTTGTTTTGCTTTGTTTTGTTTTACTTAAGAGATGTTATACCACCTGTGAGACAAAGAGGCACCGCTACCAAAGGGAAAGATTTGGTTATTGTGATAACTACAGCAGAAATAGACCTACAGAAAAGGTCACCAGTCACACACCATAGTTCTATTTAGCAGCCCCCCTTTCTATAGAAAAGAATACAATTTTGACATTAGTTTGAATGTTACCATTTGTGTGGCTAGTTGTTGCTGATTTATGGTTTCACAAAGGTTGGTCTGTGAATACAAAGACCTGGGCTCCTGGACTCTGCCACAAACTACTAAAATCAGCCTCAGTTTCCTCATCTGTTAAGAAGCACAGGATTAAAATAGGTGATCTCTAAAATATTTTCCAGCCTTAAATGCTATGACTATTTTAGTTCATATTAATTTCACAGTCATGAAACCAACTTGTAAGTGTATTTGTGTAAAACATTTTCAGCTAGACCACCCACCAAATCAAAATAAATTGGAATGCCTTTACATGTGCCAGTATTCTAGGTGCCATATTAAATTAAAACAGGGTTCTTTATCCAGCATTTGACATTTTCAAAAGTGGTTTGTAGACTTAAAGGAAAAGTTAGCTATGAGATTTGTGAAAAGCAAACGCTTTACAATGAAACCATCTTTTTTTTTTTTTTTTTAATCCAAAGACTAAAAGGAGCCCAGTTGGAGGTGGCAGACTGGGAACACACTTAAACACACAAACACATCACACACAGCAACTTTTTGGTTCCACCCACCGTTGCTTTGATACACAGTGAGAATAAGCTTAATTGCCATTTTTCTTTTGGATACAACTGCCTTTAAGTAAAAAATTTGGGGGGGAATTTTCAAATATAAAATGCAAGAGGATGGAGACATAAAACAAATCCAATTCACTTGAGTTTCCAAATAAAGAACAAAAGTCTTCATTTAATGAATAGAAACTATTTTAAAGCAGGAGTCAGCAAACTTTTTCTTAGAAGGCCAGATTGTAATTCAGGCTTTGCAGACCACAGGAGAATCTCGGTCATGACTATTCAATTCTACCTTTGTAGCACAAACTAGCAATAGACAATACACAAACAAGTGGGCATGTTTTGTGCCAATAAAATTTTATTTACAAAAAATGGCCAGTCCATTTGCCTATTTACTATCTTAGTCCATTTTCCATTGCTATAACAGAATGCCTGAGACCAGGTAATTTATAAAGGAAAGAGGATTATTTAGTGTATGGTTCTAGAGGCTGGGAAGTCCAAGATTAGGCTGCCACATCTGGTGAGGGCCTTGTGCTGCTTCATGGCACAGCAGAAAGGAGGAAGGGTGAGCAAACATGTGTGAAAGGGGCAAAACAGGAGGGGGAGCCTAGCTTTATAACAACCCACTCTCGCAGTAGCTAATCCAGCCTACAAGAGCAAGAACCCACTCCTTCCCATGAGAATTAACCCAGTCCCTTGAGAGTGGTGGTAATCCCTCTTAATGATGTAGTCACCTTCCAACAAGGCCACACCAGGGACCAAATTTCCAACACATGAATTCTGGGGGACACACTCAAGCCATAGCACCTAACCCTGCTGCAAAGCATTTTTCCTATTCATATTGCATCCAGTTAACGTTAGAAGATGAGGGTGAGAAAGAAGCGTAAGAAAAACATAATGAGTGGAAAGACTGCAGTGGAAGGGGAGGAGCATGTGGGAGGTAGAGCGACAATGGAAGAAGGGCAGTGATCTGAGCCAGCAGAGGAAGTTAAAGTTAGGCCTACACAGAAGAGGTCAGGGCAGAAAGGGAAAAAGACGGAAATGCAGAGGAAGAGAGAAAGACAAAGTGAGGAGGAGAAATAGCACAGAAGCAGGAAACCGATTTCTATTACCATCACTGGGCCACAAAGAAAAACACTAGAGGTCATTTATGGACAAAAAACATAACTAAATTTGGTGGGATTTTTTTTTTTTAATATTTGACTCACAGCTTTAAATCTTTATTTAAAAAAACAATAATAAAGCAACATGTAAGAAAAACAGACTGAAAGAGAAATACTAAAAGTAAAAGGATGAAAAGAAAAGGGGGCAGGGGCAGGTACAGTGACAGGCAGGAGGGACGAAAAAGGAAAAGGTTCATTATTCCTGTCCTCCCAGTCTCTGCTTCCTGGAATTCCAAATACCAAGTTTGATCTGCAAGCCTCTGGCCTTGCTGGAGATTTCCTGGTCTATATGGTCAGCTGACACATGCCCAGGAATGACTTGGCAGCCGCCCCCACTCTCCAGCCCTCCAGCACCCCAAGCCAAGTGGTCTCAGCCTACCACCCACTTGCCTTTCCAGAAATGGCTCAATGTCAAATCCCTCCCTGGCGCTGTGAGTTCAGTGTGTATCCTGAGAGGGTGGAAAATTAACCATGGATCAGTTTCCTCATTCATTGGTCACACTTTAGCATTTCCTTTCAATTAAAATTTATATGGAAAGGACCTAGGGGTCCTCTAGCACTTTGGTTCTAATGACTAAAGTATACTCTTCAGTTCTGACCTTTTAAACCTCATAACCTAAGGTGTGGGTGTGAGAAAGGAGAATAAAGGACTCAGAACCATTGGGCAGAATTACATTTAAGCCATCTTAATTAAATGAGGATTAATCTCTCTCCCTGCCCCATCCATTTCTTTCTCTCCTGCTCCATCTCTCCTCCAGAGACAACTCAACAGCTTCTTTTCAATCCATACCTGGCTTTAAATAACACTCACATTCAGGAAGTTCTTCTTTACATTTAGCCCAAATCCTTTCTGTTACAGTTAAAACCCGTTTCCTCAGTGGAGATTTGGAACAGCTGGTTCCCATTCTCTTTATGGCAACTCTTCTTAAAGATTCATGGGCTTATAAAGGATGTCCATACCAACCTCACCTGAGCCATGTAACTCCCTTTTCTTGAGCATTTTCCTGTGCATTTATCAATAGCCAATTGCTGAGTTTGTGAAGATCTGACTCATTGAGCAAATTTCTACAGCTCAAGAAAAACAACAGCTTTGATAACTCAAGGAGCAAAGGGTATAAAGGCCATCAGTTTTTATTTGAATTACTAAATACATGCTTTTGTGAAGACACTGCCAATTTGAAGTTTGGGACACAAAACAAAGACTACAACTAGAGCAGATTGCTTATGTCTGAGCAGAGAAGCATGTGGGGACGACCCATCTTCAGCCAACTGCCTACAGCTTTGCTCAAGAACATCACCTCTGTGTGAGCAAGGTGAGGCATTTTAGAATTTGAACTAACAGGACCCAATGTTGGTCTCTCAATGAAATTTGTAACTGTTTTCTCCCCATCACATATCTCAAACTGTTTCTTCTCTAAAGCATTAAAAAAATATATCCGGAGTAATACAAAAGATCTTCGGCTGACTTTTAGGAGCAAACAACATATGTTCTTGAACATCTGTGCTTTTCCCAAGCTATTTTTTTCCATTATTGTCAAGAGAAAACTAGTTTAGTGGAATGTTTCTCCACAGAGGCACAAGTCTATAATACTCCCTGTTGATTACATATAAAAGACACAAAATATTAGTTTATTAAAAGCAGCTTCAACTGTTGCTGTACAAAGCAGTTCTCTGATGGAACAGATTTATGAAGTAACAGCTGAAAGGTATGCAGATCACAAGATACATGACAAATGTACTTTATTACACGGATCAGAAATACCATATGTACTAGCAGTTACTGTACAATGATACACAACACCCAACTAAGACTATTTAAAAGTTTTGCTGATATTGAAAACTATAAAGACACAATATGAGACTAAGAAAGTGTTTCATAAGATAGCATAATGCCAAGACAATTCATTGCTTTAGGAAATTAAATACATTCTGCATATTAAAAACTTAATGTATTATAAAACTATGCCATTCTTTAAATTAAAATGTGAAGGACTTTACCCCATTCATTGTTTAAAGCAGATGTTTGTAACGTTTTCCCATACTTTAAAGTGGGACTTAGCAGAATGAATACCAGACTCAACATTAACAAAATTAAGAAGATTTCATATTTTGTTATTTCCACCCAAAAGATACTTATGTCTATAATCATGTAGTGCCAAGAAACTATGTAGAGCAAAATAAGCACAATACATCTCAAATACAATGACTTCCTACAAGGCATTTCTTGGCTGGGAAGGACTTTTACAGCTTTCAACCCAAATATCAAGTACAGTCAACCTTCTGTATCTGTGGGTTCTGCATCCTTAGATTCACCCAACCAGGGATAAAAATTTTCTAAAGAAAAATGGATGGTTGCATATGTACTGAACATGTATAGACTTTTTGTTTATCATTATTCCCTAGATAATACAGTATTACAACTATTTATATAGCATTTACATTGTATTAAGTATTTTAAGTAAACTAGAGATGATTTAAAGTACAGTTATGCACTGCATAATGGCATTTCAGTCCAGGATGAACTACATATAGACTGTGGGTCCCATAAGATTATAATGAGCTGACAAATTCCTATCATCTAGTGATATCCTAGCCATTGGAACATCAAAGCACAATGCATTACTCACGTGTTTGTGGTGATGCTGATGTAAGCAAACCTACTCCACTGCCAGTCATATAAAAGTCTAGCACATACAATTATACACAATACATAATACTTGATGATACTGACTATGTTACCGGTTTATGTATTTACTATACTATATACTTTTTATTGTTATTTTTAGAGTGTACTCGTTCTCCTTATTTAAAAAGAAAAGTTAACTATAAAACAGCCTCAGGCAGTTCCTTCAGAAGGTATTCCAAAAAGCATTGATATCATAGGAGATGACAGCTCAAAGCATAGTTTTGCCCCAAAGACCTTCCAATGGAATAAGATGTGGAGGTGGAAGACAATGATATTAATGATCTTAACCCTGTGTAGTCCTAGGCTAATGTGTGTGTTTGTATCTTAGTTTTTAACAGAAAGTTTAAAAAGTAAAAATTTCTAAAATAGAAAATCTTATAGAATAAGATATAAAAAATATTTTTGAACAGATGTACAATGTGTTTTAAACTAAATGTTATTATAAAAGGGCCAAAAAGTTTTTTTAAAAATTTAAAAGTTCATAAAGTAAAAAAGTTACAGTGACCTAAGCTTAATATTGAAGAAAGAAAAAAAAAAATGTCTACATTTAGTATAGCCTAAGTGTACAGTGTTATAAAGTCAACAGTAGTATACAGTGATGTCCTAGGTCTTCACATTCACTCACCACTCACTCACTGACCCACCCAGGGCAACTTCCAGTCCTACAAGCTCCATTCATGGTAAGTGCCCTATACAGGTGTATCATATTTTATCTTTTATACCATATTCTTAATGTACCCTTTCTTTGTTTAACTATGTTTAGATACACAACTACCTACCATTGTGTTACAACTGCTACAGTATTCAGTACAGTAACATGCTATGCAGGTTTTGCAGCCTAGAACAATAGGCTATACCGTATAGCCTAGGTGTGGAGTAGGGCATACCATCTAGGTTTGTATAAGTACACTCTATGATGTTTGCACAACAATGAAATCACTTAACAATGCATTTCTTAGAACATATCCCTGTCATTAAACAACACGTGACTGTATATGGGAGAATGTACATAGGTTATATGCAAATACTTTACCATTTTATATGAGGGATTTAAGCATCCGTGGATGTTGATATCTGAGGCGGGTCCTGGAACCAATACCCCATAGATACCGAGGGACTACTGTACAATGTTTGAATCCATTCTGCTACATTTCAGTCAAGTGGCTGTCCAGCCTTAGCCTGACACCCCATGGCTCCCAAGGCTGCCTTTTCTTCTTCCAACATCTTGGTTAGAAGGTTCCTCCTTAGATGGAATCAAGTCTGTCTCTCTGTAGTTTCCCATCGTATGTATTCATTCTAAACTCTGGGACAGCCTTGCTCACTGCTTAACAGTTGCATGACTTCAAGTAAGTTTACTTACCTTCTCACACTGTTTCCTTATCTGAAAATAGGGATAATAAGAGTACTGATCCCACAGCATTGTTTTCAGATTAAATCATATATGTAAAGTATTTAGCAGAGTAAGCATTCTCTAAATGTTGGCTGTGGTGTCATTTTTACTATTATCCTACCAGATGAGTCTTATTTGACATCACATTATATTTTTTCCCCTGTTCTAAAACAGGGGTAAAAGACCCTTGGCATTCAACTATGTTAAATTTAGAGTTCTTTTTGTAAGCAGGCCCAAACCCAGCCTAGCCCTCCTGGCTACCTGATAGGCCCCTGGGGACAGCAGAGTGGCCTTTAACTTGGTGTAAGTACTTAACAGTCCCACCTCACCTCCAAACGTTTCCTTGTAAAATTGGTATGTGTCTGCTGCAATGGTGTTTTTATATGCTGGCAAATACAGGGGACAAGAAGTACATTTTGTGCCTAGCATAAACTTGAATCACTCTGCCAGATGGCATCAGAAGTTAGTCACTTAGCTAGTAAGATCAGTCAACAGCTCAACATCTGCATTTCAATTTATTTATAAATTTGGTAATTCCTTGAGATCTCTTTAGATTCCCCCTAATTTTATCTTGTGGCTAGCACTTCACTAGTCTTAACTACACACTGCTGCCCCTCACCATCTCCACCAGGCTATTTCAGATACTTGTATCAACTCACTTATAGCTATTTTTTCTTCTACAACTCTTATAAACCATATCCCAGATAATGTAGATCCAAATTTTGAAAACGTCCAAATTTCCTGATAAGCAAATACAGACTGCTGCGTATTTGTTTTATGCATCATGTGAACTATATAGTGAGAAAATAAATAATATATTAATGTGACAGTAGGAAAAAAAATGTGGCCAAAACCACTATTTCATTTTACCTTAGAGTTTCAATTGCAGTTCTCATTTCTTCACTGATCAGTAGCTTGGGCACTACTGGTCACGGCCTACACCTTCCCTTTTTGGATTGGACAGCCCATTCCTAGCGAACTGTTACATCAATTCAGCCTCAGGCCTAGAGATTTGAGGAGGGTTCTGTAAATCATTTCTCTACTAAACCCTGCTCTTTATGTGATCCTGAGCTTGCATCAGCCCAATCCATCATGGGTTGAACCACGGAATAGGTATTCTACCCTAAAATTACCTTTCTCTCTTAGCAAGAGTTTGTATATCTTTGAGAGGCAGAATGGCATTGTGAGAGTATAGACTCTGGAGCCAGACTATTTGGATTTGAATTTAGTTATATGGCCCGTGTGCCTCAGTTTCCCTATGTATAAAGAGATAATATTAGTATCAAAACTCATGGGATTGCTGGGTGAATTAACAATTTAAGAAATTCTGATTATCCTTAAAATGATATTTAACTTTGATTTATTGAAAAACAAAAATAAAATGTTACATTCCATTCCTAATGTGACTTAGTTCAATCTAATTCCAAAAATGATTTCGTACTTAGCTTGAGCTCCATCTGGTGGTTTTACAACAGCAATTCTCTGGAAAATAGTAAAATGAAAAGACGAATTTCAAAAAGATAAGCTAAAGACTTAAAAGATTAAAGGACTCCTCTATACTTCTCAATTTACAATCTTTAAGAATAAAGTGATGAAGAAGTGATCATACCACAGCATTAATTATAAAATGCCAGTTTAAATTTCCTGTCAAAATTTGGAGGTGGGGAGAAAATCTTAAGTGCAGTTCAGGAACTCAGTGCCTAAGAGGCTACTCAAAACACCGTGTAAGACCATTTCTTTTTAGTAGATACCTTCCCAAAGGCCGTATGAAGCTCGAGAACATGATTTCCCAAATAAGTTTTATGGTAGTGGTGTTTTGACTTTATTAACTTTTAAACTAAATCCTGACTGGACAAACTTAAGCGGACATCCTAACATTGAGAGGCCCTGGATAAAACCTCAAAGCTACTACCATGGCAGTCATCAGGCACAGAAAAAGTGAACAGATCCCTGGCCTTGGTCTCTCACTTCGACTTAAAGAAAATCCAGTTAGAAAATACCTGACAATGCTGCCAAAATTTGAATAAGTGCCAAGTATACAACATCACTAATGTAGACAATTCCTATGATAAAAAAAAAAAGTAAATAATCCAACTAGTATATTTAGGCTGATATTGTCAGTGGCTTAATTGGGAAATGTATTCAATTTTTAATTTTATGAATAAACATTTTATGTATCCACTTTTCCCTAACAAATGCTATTGTTATTCATAACTATACCAAAAGGCAACATTGGCCAAGAATGACATCCATTACTCAACTTACATCTTCCTTCTTAGCTTTTAATAAAATTTATTATAAGTATTTAAAGTTATCCCCTAACTTTTCAATGAACTATTGAGTAAATTGAGAAAAGCCTATTAAAATAATTTCAAGAGTTTACTGGCATTAATTTCAGATTCAAATCTCCTACAAGATTTGAGTCATGTCCCCCTTTTCAGCCTAGCAGTGTGCCTGGCAAAAAGTTTGTGACCTCATGACCAAGTGACCTTATTCTAATATATTTCACCTTTTACTTGGTTTTCCTGTAAAGTTAACATCCTCTTCTAACCAAATGCACAACTCTCAGCCCTATGACAGCAGGTATCTTGTCTTGTTCCCTGTGTCCCTAGCACCTGGAAAAGTCCCTGACACATAGTAGGCACTCAATTATTGAATTGTTCTGGTTAACATATAAGAAGGTTAACATGATTACAGTGAAATTCCAGAGGGAATGCTAAGTTTAGATTGCTTAACTAAAAGTAAATTTAAATAACAGTGAAATTAGCAAACTGTAGCAAGATAGATTTAACTAAAAGTCATTTCATTACACCAGTACACTAGCATTTCCAATAGTACATTCTATGTCTCAGAAAACTAGTTTCAAAGAATCAATGTTAAACAGGTATCTTTACCTCTAGATCTCTATAAAACTATACTAATCCTAAACTAATCCCTTTTGTGAATCTTCAAATATGTGGCATCTCCCAAATTGATGTGACCACAATATTTTTTTAACCAAGCATCTGGACAAATTGATTCTGAAGAACACACCCTAAGAAATGCTGCATTATATATTAGGATACACAGTATTAACACTGATGAACATTAAATTAGTTTTCGTGAAAAACCTGAGATGTCCTAATTTCCTAAACAGCATACTGATTTGTACAAGGTAATATTCTACCTAAAATTATGACTTTAAAAAAACTGAACAATATGGTCTTTTTTAGGACTAGAAATTCGTAAGGATATATGCAAGAAAAGATTAAACTTCAAAGTCCACATGCAAAATATCTTTTACTTTGAATTATACAAAATCAAAACTCCAAACAAGTAACTGTTTATAAGATCTACTATTATATTTTTAGGTGACATGATTACATAATAGCTTTCTTTAAATCTGCGTTACACTTTTATTTGTCAGTATATCGTTTGTTTTATCTTTTCTATAATTAACAAGCTGTAAGAAC
>VBSM01002616.1:7767816-7786899 GCA_008086735.1 Cheirogaleus medius | reverse complement strand
CTTTCGCTGCTTTTGCTTTGCTTTTCCCCTTTTTTTTCTCTCTCTTTGCCTTCAGCCTTTTTCTTTGCCTCTGGTTCATCCATACTGGGTACTGTCCATGCTGGTCTAGAAGACTCTTTTTATTTCTCTTAATATCAGTCTCCATTTTCATGTCATCTGAATAAAAAGAGGGAAAAACTATTAACACCCATGTATGGAAAAACAACCCCTGTGAAAGCCTATTAATGTATTGAAAACATCAGAACTGAGAGTAGTCTGAAACCACAGAAGAAAAAAATTCCTCATTTGTGGAATGCTCTTTGACTAACACACTGAAAACTCCTTACAGCAAATTTGATGGAATCAGACTCCTGCAACCATGGAAGACATAAGAAGTGTTTGTGAGTAACTAAGGACACTGAGAAACTTTCTAAAGAATGCTGTCATGACTGTCCTTCTTTGGAATAGTAAAATTAGATAGGAAACATTTAGGATGTATGGCTTTGAGTTAGTACATTAGTAGATAAAAGGTTCTGAGCACATGTGATTTATAAGAATATTTCTCATATTAAATGATACTTGAGTTAAATAAAATATAATAGTTGAGCCAATAAATGCACCCATACTTCTAATGAACTGATTAGGAATGATTGGCCATTTCTAATGAACTTGAACTAAATTCTAATGAACTGAGAATAGAACTTGATGGAAGAAGAAAGACCTGGACACATCCTGGGGCTGCCACACTTTTTCTAACCACATAACACCCAGAGATCCAGATCTATTGACAGGAGACTTGGCAGGAAGCTCAGCACAACCATGTTGTGGTATATCCATCACCAACATTAGTATCTATTGTGAGGGACATCCCTCCCTGGGACCTTACCATGGTATACAAGGTCTATTATCTCTAGTACCTGACATTATATTAGACATTCATCATTGTTTCCACAGTGCCTAGAATAGTGCCTGGTATATAACAGCCTCTCAACAACTAGTTGTTGAATGATTATTGTAGGTGCTATTCTAGGTTCTGGGGATACAGTGGTACAAAGAAGCTCCTTCTCCTCGTGGAATTTACAATGTTCTCCCATCCAATTACTGACCAGGCCCAACCCTGCTTAGCTTACGAGATCAGGCAAGACCAGGCACGTTCAGGGTGTTATGGCCATAGCCGAGTTTACAATATCCTGTTGAAGGGGAAATAACAAAGCAAACAAACAAAAGGAAACTCGCACACTGGTAATCCCAGCTACTCAAGAGGCTGAGATGAGAGGATTGATGGGGGCTAGGAGTTCCGGGCTGTAGTGTACCATGATCATACTTGTGAATAGTCACTATACTCTAACCTGGACAACAAAGCAAAACCCCATCTTTTTTTAAAGAAAAAAAAAAAGAAAATTTCAGCCTGTGGTAAGTGGTTTTTTAAAGAGGTACTAGAAACAGATAGACCTAGTAAGCTCTGGTAGGCTCAGGGAAAGACAATGAGGTTTTAAGCACAGAAGTGATATAACCTGATTCATATTCTAAAAAGATCACACTGGTTGAAATATGGAACTCAGAATGGAGCAAGAGCTGAAGAGAGAAGTAAAAAGCCTACTATTATGGAACAGGCAAGAGATGGCAGGTTTGTAGGGAGCAGGTGTGGGTAAAGAACAGTCAAAAAAGTAAAAAGAATCACAAAAGAAAACTGATAGAATTATTATTTTTTTTAACGAAGCACATGAACTCACCTTTCTCATCTTCCACCACACACTGCATTTTCTCTTGACAATGTTTGGGTACCACCACAGTTGCTATCTCTTGAACATCTTTCATTAAAACATCACTGTCTACTTTGAGAATACTTTTAAGTCTGCTGAGCTCCTTTGGAGCATTCTTTTTTCTCTTTTCAGCACGCATCTTCCTCTTCCACTTACTCCGTAAGCTTTTAGCCATGTTTTACTGGAAGTTAACAAAAATACACATTCAAAAGTAAATATTTGGTGCTCTTTATGTGTGTATATATGTGTTTATGTGTATATATACATAAAAAAAAATAAGGCAAATCCTTAGAAAACAAAGCCAACAGGTATCTCTATAAAATAGAAGCAATGGAAGGGAAAAATGCTTCAATCTGTTCATGGTTTATGACAGCTTCACATGTAACTTATGTGAGGATCAACATGGCACATACAGCCATTAAATAACAAGAAAGAACACCACATCAAACTTGTGGTCAAGAACCAACTATAAATTAAGCCAACTCTGAAAGCTCCATCAGTTTCCTTACAAGATGCAGAAATTTAATTTCCCTAGAAATGCATCATCACTTCACATTTATGCAATAGCTTACAAAGTGCAAATGTATAACCACCCCACTGCCAACCTTCATTATCCACCCTCTCAAGCCAACCTAACTACTTTAAATTTACTTATTTCCACTCTTGCTTTCTTTCCACTCCTCAGTCCCAGCCCTAAATTCTCCACAAGGTGGTCAGTGTGGGAACTGTTTTTAAAAACTTACAGCACACCACTGCCTTTCTTACAATTCTTTAATGACTTCCTCCTCATATATTCAATACCTACAAGGTCATTTGTGTTCTGTCCCCTGCCACCTTTAACTCTATCTCATCTTACTCTCCACTACCCACGGCCGCAAGCTCCGCCTATACGTGAAAAAAGTCCAAACTATGTCCAATTCAGTACCTTCACATTTGCTGTTCTTATGCCCGGGACCTGCTCTTCCCAAGGGTTGCTCTTTCATTCAATACCTCTGAAAGGACTTCTCTGACCTCCGTAAGGTCCCTACTTAATATGTGTTACAACCTGAAACTATTTTGTTTGTTTTCTGTCACACACCCCTCCTTCCGTGGACTATAGACTCTATGAAGCCAGAGGCTAAGGAGTTCGTCAATGGATTCCCCAAGTGCATAGAGCTTTACATATAGTTAAGTTATATAAACACTTGTCGAATGGATGACTAGTTGAGTAACATTTCTTCAACGCTAACAATCAGAAACTCACTCTGCTCCTTTGTCTACAATAACCCAATCCTTGTGAGGGGCTAGAACGGTTGAGGTGAATAACCTTAAGGGCCGATGTTAACCTTAGCGGGACGGAACCACAGGGGAGGGCTCCACTTTACACAGGGCGCCAGAGTTTCGCCACCAAGACCACCGGGGACCCTCGCCCCCGACCGACGCCTGCACCGCCGCACCGGAGCTCAAGCTTGAGCCAGGGAGGATCAAGACTTGAGACGAAATTCTTTAGGGGCGGCAAGCCATACAACTCACTGGACCCACGAGGCACGCACTTACTCACCTAAGAAACTCACAAACGCACACGCCGCAGGATCACGCCGACCGGAAGTCCCACACTTCCGCCTTCCGGGCCGGGCTGGCCCAGGGCGGGCGCACTGCACGCCGGGAGCCAAGTTGTCCCGGAAAGCCTCGAGAGGCGGGGTCTTTGGTAACCCGGCTGTTACTCACCTCTCTCATTTGGTATGAGCGCGGACCTTTAAGCTTGGCTGGTCCCAGTCAGTTATAGAAGTCGGATTGAAGAATACAGAAGAGAGTTGGCTCCAGGTAGGCCCGCTTCCTGGACATAGGCCAGGTAGTCCCGAGACTCTAACACGGGAGTGACCCGGCCGGAAGACCCTACCTGCTAGGTTGGGAGCTCGGAGCTGACCTTAGATCTGGCCTCACCATTCACTTGATACTCTTGGATTTCCTTAGGTCGAATCATCCTAGATCACGTGTTCTTCCAGAGGCCGTACTGAGATCATCTTTGTTTGCAGCTTGTAAATTTCCAGGTGATGGTCTTACGGAGGTACACGTACGTCAAAACTTATCAAATTGTACAATTATATGTGCAACTTATTGCATGTCAATCATATCTCGAGGTTGTTACCAAAACCAGAAAACAAGCCTTTCCCACTATAAAATAGTTTAAAGGATAAAATGATCACACTATTTCATTTCTAGTCTGATCACTTACATACCAGACAATGCTAAGCCTGTGACGATTATCTTAGGTCACGAACAACACTTATTTTACATATGTTTCTGATAACATAGGCTTTGGAACCAGAGAAGTCTGTGTTGCATTCTTGGTTCCAACACTTGTGAATGATATAGGTGAGTAATTAACGTCTTAGAGTTTGGATGTCCTTGTCCCTAAAGTGAAGGTAATACAACCTAACTGATCCTATGCAGATGTTAAAAGCTCAACAAATGGTAGCCCCCTTTTTACGTTATGCTTTCAAACATACAGCTACACAATACTATTAGTAAGCAGTGTTTTCTACAGATCTATACTATATACTAAAAAACAGGAAAGGAATTGTCTTTAATGATAGCCTGGTAAATTCCTGCTGGTTGTTAGTAAAGGAGAGTTCTTTCTGAGACAATTTGTGGGTACCTGTTTTCTTTAAATTTGTGTCCTTTAAGAAACCATGCATAGTATGGAAATTACTGAATTCAGATGATAACAAGGGTTTTTGTTTTGTGTTTTTGTTTGTTTGTTTTTTTGCTTTTGGTTTTTTTAACAGAGGCTGAAAACAACTTATAATGTATAGAAAAAGGAAGCATGCCTGGGAAACCTGATTTCTTTAAATGGAAGATTAAGTTCTTATAGAACAAATGAATTTCTATTTTACAAATTAACCATATATTAGACTTAGCCGTTCATGTTAGAATTTAGCCACCTTTCCCCAAAATATATGTGCACATTGCATTTTAGATTGGAGAGAGCTCAAATTCAGATAGTTCAAATTTACTGCATCTTGTTTAACATACCAGACCAAGACTTTTGAATGGACACTTGGCACTAGAAAAGAGAATAACTTACCCAATATGAAAATGTCATGGTGTTAAAATACATGCCACAATCCAGCATTACAAATGTTTTAAAAGGTGAATCAGAATCATTACAAATGCTTTAAAAAGCTGAATCAGAATCACACAGAGAAAAGGCCTTGTGAAGACACAGCAAGCGGGAAGGAAGCCAAACACAAGCCAAGGAGAGAGGCCTCAGGAGAAACCAAATCTGCTGACAATATCATCGCGGACTTTCAGCCTCCAGAACTATTTCAACTGTGAGGAAATGTCATTCAGATTTGGCCAACATCTCATCAAACCCTCGGTGGTATTTCTTAAAACAGAGCTGTCCTTTGCTCTTGTGAATAGGAAACCTGTGGTACCAGGACATGTCCTTGTGTGCCCACTGCGGTCAGTGGATCGCTTTTGTGACCTGCGTCCTGATGAAGTGGCTGATTTGTTTCTGGCAACCCAGAGAGTTGGGACAGTAGTGGAGAAACATTTCCAGGGGACCTCTCTCACCTTTTCCATGCAGGATGGCCCCGAAGCTGGACAGACTGTGAAGCACGTTCATGTCCATGTTCTTCCCAGGAAGGTTGGAGACTTTCACAGGAATGACAGCATCTATGATGAGCTCCAGAAACATGACAAAGAGGAGGGCTCCCAGGCCTCTTGGAGATCAGAGGAGGAAATGGCGGCAGAAGCTGCAGCTCTGCGGGTCTACTTTCAGTGACACAGGCGTGAAAGTAACTCAAACAAATCCCAAGGTATAAGGAAGTGATCCTCATTCTCTAGGACTCTGCGACATTGGAAATGAAGCTAAGCAGAGTTCATTACATCTTACAATTCTGCAACCTTTTGCAAAGCATTTTATTACACTTGTGGAAACCACTGGGGTTGTGTTTCGGTCATAATGACTGACAGGCTAACTTCAAAACAACAGCATCAACAGCCCTTCCATACTTCCTTAGCTATGTACTTAGAATAGAACCTTTTCTGAATTGTCCCTTGGCCTGGATGGAAATAAAATGGTAATTAATAATAATAATAAAAGCTGAATCATGGACTGCATTATTGAAAAAAACCTTTTTTACTTATGTTCCTCACTAGTTTGTATAAAAGCAGTTGTAACAGAATAGTTAAATAGCCTTAGTATATTTAAAAATCCTTATTCATTCCCTCATTCATACATTTGAATATGCATTCTGTTATAGGTACTATGATGAATCTACAAGGGAAACCAAAGTACTGTGTTCAGGAAACTTTAACCCCTGATGGAGAAATATTGCTGTGGCTCCTCACAGAGCTGGAAAGAGGCTAGGGAACTAGAGGCGGAGTGGGTAGCACTGAGTACCTGACAGGAAGCAGACTGATTCCCCATCCAAAAGATGGGGTAGCAACCAGTAGCAACCAGTGGTCCCCAACTTTTTGGTACCAGGGACTGGTTTCGTGGAAGACAATTTTTCCATGGACTGGGTAGGAGGGATGGTGAGTGATAGGGAGCAGCTGTAAATACAGATTAAGCTTCACTTGTCAGCCACTCACCTCCTGCTGTGCAGCCTGGGCCCTAACAGGACATGGACCTGTACCAGTCCATGGGCCAGGGGTTGGGGACCACAGTGCCTCACTATAGACACCAGTGGGCCCCCTGTAGTCAAGCCTTTCCCATGGAATCCCTGATCTGCATAATCATTTTGTAAGAAACAGGATGACTTCTGGGATTCAGATAGTGACCCTGTGTGCCCATTCCCTAAGACTTCAAGTCAAAGCTCTATACAAAATGAAAGGACAAAGCAAAAAGTTCCCAGCTGCTCCACAAAAGGCCTGCAGCTGGCTGTTGATTCCACTAATCTCAAGAACTGCATCAAGAGGATCAAAGCCAGGTCTGAGGCCTGCAGAGAAAAATCAAGGCAGGTACACAGAGCCCACTGCACCTCTTTCCCCAAATTACATTCAGTAAATACAGAAGTTCTCAGATACTGCTCTCTACTTGTTTCTCTCCTACCTCTTTGGCTGTTCTTCCTTTGTCCCTTGCACACGGAGTTGCCTATTGTGTCCAAGTCCTGCTAATTCCACTTTCTTAATATTTCTGGAGTCTATATTTTCACCTTTACCTGATGTAAAAAAAACTGAAGTTGTATCATCTAGCAATGCTTTAAAATGTTCTAGGTATATTCCCTACCTAGATGAACTTATACCTGTGCACAGTGGGACACATATAGGGACTTACATAGCAGCACTGATTATGGTCGTAAAAAAGGAAGAACCATATATAAAATTCATTGACAAAATAATTTATTAATAATTATGATCCATTTATAAAAGATAATATTTTATACCTAAGGTTTTTAAACTTCTTAGTCTTGGGATCCTTTTATACTCTTAATTATGGTATCAGAAATTAAAATAATATTTTGGAAAATTTATTTAAGTCATGTACAAAGGATAAATTCATTGCATGTTAAAATTTTATGGAAAGTAACTGTATTTCTTAACCCCCAAAAAAATTTAGTGAAAAAAAGGCATCATTGTACATTTTTTAAATGTCGAATCTGCTTTTGCTTATTTAGTGTCTTCAGTCCATTCTGTCCTTTGGATTGAAAATACTATTGGCCGGACACGGTGGCTCACGCCTGTAATCCTAGCACTCTGGGAGGCCAAGGCGGGAGAATAGCTTGAGCTCAGGAGTTCAAGACCAGCCTGAGCAAGAGCGAGACCTCGTCTGCGCTAAAAATAGAAAAAATTATCTGGGCGTGGTAGTGCATGCCTGTAGTCCCAGCTACTCAGGACGCTGAGGCAACAGGATACTTGAGCCCAGGAGTTTTGAGGTTGCTGTGAGCTAGGCTGACACCACGGCACTTGCCTGGGAAACAGAGTGAGACTATCTCAAAAAAGAAAGAAAAGAAAAGAAAAGAAAAGAATACTATTAATACCAGGAGCTAACATTAAGCATTTAGTTTATTTGGTATATCTATCTCATTTAATCCTTATAATAGCCCAATAATCTAGGCATTATTATTATTATTATTCCCACCATAAAGATGAGGCAAAAGACCTAAGTAAGAAAGGATAAGTAACTTGTCAAATGTCACATAAATAGTTGGTTGCACAGCAAGAAATCTGATCAAGATGCTCTCACTATACTATGTTAAAACTTGATCACACTGCATGATGTTCTTAGGTATCCAACAAATTGTTGATGATGGAGTCAATTTTATACCTAAAAACCACTGGAGGTTAAATCAATACTACTAACTTATTTCAACATAACTGGGAAGTGATGCATGGAGTGATATAGGCTAAATTATATCCCCCAAAATTTCATATGATGAAATCCTAACCCCCAGTACATCAGAATGTGACTGTATTTGGAGGTCTTTAAAGAGGTACTTAAGGGAAAATGAGGTCATTAGGATGGGCCTTAATCCAGTATGACTGGTGTCCTTAAAAGAGGAAATTTGGACACAGACAAGTACAGAGGGGAGACCATGTGAAGGCATGGAGAGAAGATAGCCACTATAAACCAAAGAGAGAAGCCTCAGAAGAAACCAACCCTGCCAACACCTTGATCTCGGACCTTTAGCCTCCAGAACTATGTGAAAATAAATTTCTGTTGTTTACGCCACCTAGTCTTTGGTACTTTGTTACAGCAGCCCTAGCAAACTATACAGTGGGGAAACTGACAAAGTTTCACTGGTTACTGATACATTGACCTAACATGCTATACAGACCAACACAAATGAAACCACAAGACATAATTTTCCAAATATTTTTATTTTGAGATGTATATACTTAATGGCAGGTGAACTAGTATATTTGGGGTCTTCTAACCACATTAGCATGCTATAATTTTAAAAATGAAACCTATACTTTAAAATATAAATAATTAACATCAAATTTTATGTCATTTATCTGATTCATTTTCTTCTCTTTTGAAACAGAGTCTTGCTCTGTTGCCCCAGCTAGAGTGCATTGGCATTATCATAGCTCACTGCAACCTCAAACTCCTGGGCTCAAGCAATCCTCCTACCTCAACCACCACAGTAGCTGGCACTATAGGCATGCACCGCCATGCCCAACTAATTTTTTCTATCTTTAGTAGAGATGGGGTCTCATTGTTGCTCAGGCTGGTCTCGAACTCCTAAACTCAATTGATCCTCTGCCTCGACCTCCCAGAGTGCTAGGATTACAGGTGTGAGCCACCACGCCTGGCAATATCTGACTTTCAAGCAGACCTTTAATTTTAATACATCATTTTATAATGAAATATCATTAACATTTTAATACTAAAGAATTCTCTGTGGAATTTATCTTTTATAATTTTTTCCTTTCTAAATGAGATTAAAATCTAGCAAAAGGACATTTATATTTTATAATGGTAAAGACACTACTACTTTAGAATCAAAATAAAATCTAATGTTATTTAATAATTCAGGGCAAATTTAGATAAAATCACTAGACAAAGGTAAATTGATACTCTTAATCTAACCTACTCATAAAATTATTTTTGAATTGCAAACGAACATCTATGTATGGCCAATTCAGAATTGAAAAAAATTTTTAAATGGAATTTTGATATCTCTTACTTGAGATTCTAAATCAAGGATTTAGAGATGAGATATCATAAAAAATAGTAAGATTTTAAAGCTCAGACATACAAAGGACACAAATAACGATCATGGAAGTATTCAATATTTAATTATATTTCAAACTTTATTATTTAATGAAACAGTTTATACATACTGCTTCCAATTACTTTTTATTAACTGCTTCCAGAAACCTTAACAGGTGCAGGAATAGATTGATGATATCCAAGTAGAGGCTGATGGCAGCTAATACATACTCTTCAGGTGACAGTTTATGCATCAGTGAGTGTGTGTCATGGATGATGAATCCGCAGAAAAGAAGTGCTCCTACTGCAGCCAAGACCAACTCCATTGTCTCATTATAAAAATAAAACTGTAGGCAGAAAATAAAAAATTGTTGATATTTAAGAACAGTGTTAAGAATACTTAAGTTACTTCCTCCAATGACCCTCTACAATATACATATTCAATGATGGTATAAAACTTTGGATACCAATGTTAAAAGCAGGAAAAAGCAAGGCAAGTTCAGGCTTGCTTCTGTTGGATGGAAGGATGGAAGGATGAATGGATGAATGTGTGGATATCTTCCTTTCAATTAAACTGCCCACTTGACTCTGAACAGTAGCATTCCAAATATTAATTATTTTAAAATATATCTCTTTTTTCAGAATTAAATGTGCCATTGCAGGTTTGCAGTTAAAAGTGAAGGCCTCTTTCTGTAATTTAATTCTTTTGTTCATCTTTCTTTCAATTAATAATAATGATCAACACAAGACCTTGATTTTTTAAAGAGATTTTTCTATAATCATTATATATATAACTGTTCTAGATAGTTATAACTTAGTGCCCTATCATAAGTGTCTCTCTTATCGCTTCTTAAGGTTATTTATATAGATACAGCCAGAATTTTATTTCAATTTAACCATTATAATACAACTCACCTTGAAGAATCCTGACAAGCACAAAATCCACAAACCAGCAAACAGCCTATAAAAATAAAATTTTAATAATTTAGAATATTGTTCCTTATGAAAAGATTTTGTAAACCCAATTCAACATTTTCTGAAGAAACAAATCCATCCAGATTTTTGCCAAAAAATAATTAAATGTAAGAACTCATAAATATACAATGAATATAATACCCATTTTGAATTTTTTTAAAGAAACTGAAAGACAGCTATCTATTCAACATTTGTTTTTTAGTTACAAACCTAGTTAAGAGTATCATTTTTAAAGTTTTCAACTGGAACACAAAGAAAATATTGCCATAAACATAAATATCATTAGATTTTAATTCAGAGGTCTACAAAAACTTCTTGAAAATATATACATGAACAAATGAAACATGATTGCATTTTTAAACCAAATAATAATAGCAAGTTATTCTGCAAACATGCATATTAAAGTTCACAATGTACTTTCTATTTTATTATTCATTATAGAACTCAATTTATTGACACAAATTTGACAGTACTATAATTTTATGAGTTCCAATTCAATTGTTTTATATATAAAAAGTATAGTTATATGACAAAGGACATCTAAGAAGTCAGCATTTCATTATCAAATATGGGACATATCTGCTGCTTCAGGCCACAAGGAATTACAAAGGACAAATTTATCCTCCCTCCTTAAATAAAGCCAGACAAAATATGTGAAACAACGGCTTTCAGACACTGCACAGCAAGCAGCACAGAAGCGTGATTCCTGAGATAAGGGAAACAAAGAAGGTGAGCTCTATCATTGCCCCAGCTAGAGAGTTTCCAGGCCACGGAGTCAGGACAGGAACCCATACAGAGCCTTGTGGTCTTGAGTTGAGACAAGAATTCAGAGCTCAGGGAGGCCAATGTGGCTAGAATTTGCAGGGCGGAGCACCAGGGAGGGAAGAGCTATATAGAGAGAGCATGGTAATATGCACAGCATTCCCCTGGAGTCTTTAGCTGAGTTCTGCTCAACACATACATGTAAGGAAGTGACCAAGGCTGGAAAAAGAACTGCCACAGAACAGCAGGCAAAATAATCCTCAGAGCTCACACAAGGCTGGAAACAGTTTGCATTCACACCAGCCAGAGTAGAAAGACCTCCTAAGACATGCACTGAGTAGTCCTCAGAAGCGTAACAATTAGAGTTATATGAACCCTAAACTGAAAACTGGACCCGCCTAACAGAGCCCCAAAAGGTTCAGTTCCCAAAGAACTTAACTGCATCCTAGAACAATGTCCAAAACATTTAAAGTTAAGACAAAGAAATTCTGCACCCAACAGTGTAAAATTTATAATGACTGGCATCCAATCAAAAACATAAAAGCATACAAAAAATGAAGGAGATATGACTCATAACAAGGAGAAAAATCAATTGACAGAAACAAACCCAGAAATGACACAATGATAGGATTCACAGACAATGCCATTAAAAAATACACTCCCCCAATGTTCAAGGAGATAGATGACAAAACAATCATGAGGCAAGAAAGACACTATACACACACACACATACAAACGCACACAAATGCACGCACACACACACACTTAAAAGACACCAATTGAACTGAAATTCTATAAATGAAAACCACAATATATGAAATATAATCAAAAATAACAAAACACAAAAGGAAATAAAATACCACAAGAATTATCAGAAACAGCAGACACAGATATACAAAGACTTCAGAAATATCTGATTTCAGATTAATATATGATCATTGTAATATCAGTTGTATCAATAAATGTAAATTTATTACAAAGAGGCTGAAATATAAGGAAGGTTGTTTACCAGAACAAGAGTTTGAGAAACAATGCTGGAATGGATGGGAGGGAGGGAAATAGTTAGAGACTAGGATGAGAAGAGGTTGCAGAGCAAACCTTTAATCACATACATCACACAAATATGTATGAAACATCTCCCCAGAAAAGGAAAAGAAAAAAGAGTATGTTGCCTTTCCCTAAATCAAACTACTTTCTAACAAAACGATTTAAGCAGCTTGCACAATTGTCAATGCTGGCTGACCAACTATATTTTATCCCAATAAAGATTTCTGATAATCTGGATTACCAGAAGTAAAGGAGGGAGGGGGTAGAAAGAAAGTTTTGCAACAGTAGACTTTTGTAAATATTCAGTGTTGTAACAGGAAAAAGAACAGAAAATGGTTGGGTGAGTGTGTGCCAACAGAAAGCCATTGTGAGCTTAGAAAAGTCTATACATTCTTACCAGGTGAGGGCAACACAGTACCATTATCCTAATATAAAAGTATCATTCCATGTTTGTTTGAAGAAGCATACAAGTTAATCCAGGTGGATCAAAAAGGTTTTAAAGTTCATGCAGATATTTTCAACATCTGAGGTAATTACATTGTTTTTTCCACAAAGAGGTGGATGGTTTTGGTAACATTTATGCTAAGACAAAGACAGAAATAATTCTAGTAAATTCCACACTGTTCATGAAGCATACAAGCTTAGTCTATCTGGAAAGCTGATGTTTTGTTTTCAATATTTACTTCCGTTTCACCGTACAGGGGAAGGAAATGACTCAAAGCCACTTTCCATCTCCTTGTATGTTCTGGGAGAGTAGGGCCTGGCCCTTGTACTCAAAGAGATGATCTCTTATTACCCTACATTTTAAAAGGCAGTACCCAAAGCCAACAAACAGTATAGCACGTCTCTCAAAACCACCTAAAATATTAAAGACATCTATCTATTATATCCGAGAATATATAACTTACCCCGCTCCAAATTTGCTGAAATCTCTCTTAGATTGTAGAGTATATGCAGTCAAACCAAGAAATACTGCAGTAGTCAGTAGAAAAGCTTGCAGAACAATATAGACATCATAGAAAGTAACTGTAAAATTAAAACACTGATTAAAATGCATATAAACATACTCAATATAAAATAGCTTTTCCTGGCATTTAACAGAAACGCTTTATTTTCTCCTGTACTACTTGCCAATAAAAACAATTATGAAAAGATTTCTTATATAGCCTTGACTATATTGGCACAGTAAAATCACAACCATAATGCAATAAACCATCTCCAAAAAATTCATTCATACAAAATAAGGGGGTCACATTATTATGAAGTTAATGGAATGACTAAAGAGATATAACAGAGGTAGCTGGTTAGGAGTTTTAGGAATATAGCAGAGTGATTCTCACCCATCTCTATCCCAGCTGCAGTTTATCACCATCTGTGTTGATTGTCTATTATGACTTAAATATCAATAGGGATGTTTCTGGGTCTTCTGGTGGGCTAGGAATTCCTGGACAGTAGCAGCAATTCCAGCAATCACCTAGTTAGTTACACCAAGTTCATTAGCCCAATTCAAGGCAATTGGGCAAGAAAAATATTGGAGCTATTTGGGGTAGGCTGCCATTCAAACTCATGGGCTCAAGCAATCCCTCTGCCTCAGCCTCCTGACTGGCTGGGACTACAAGCACATGCCACCATGCCTGGCTAGTTTTTCTTATTTTTTGTAGAGACAGGGTCTTGATATGTTGCTCAGGCTGGTCTCAAATTCCTGGCCTCAAGCAGTCCTCTCACCTTGGCCTCCCAAAATGCTAGGATTTCAAGTATGAGCCACCATGCCAGGCTTTCCATTCTACCTACCCTGCAGAGGACAGAAACCAACCACTAATTGCTTTACATCCAAATCTGCATTATCTTGGAGTATATTATTGTGGGGTTTACTAAATATATACCAAATTCCCTTCTGTAATTTCAAAATGACCATCTAGGTTGCCCGGCTAGCTCAGTCAGTAGAGCATGAGACTCTTAAAATGACCATCCAGTTGACAATGGCTATTATAATACAACTGCTTAACAATTTTAAAAAATGCTAAATTATAACCTCTTTAAGGAGGTTAAGTGCTTTGAACCCAAAGCGACTTAAATAATTTTTCATTTTTCAGAGATTAATTATCCATGTTATTTCTATTCCTAAATGCTACATTATTGGAATTTCTCTCTTTATACTATTATAGGATTAGTAAAGTGAACATGGAAAAGATAAAACATGAAGTCAATTTTGCTTCTTGTCAGTAATTGCAGCATATGAGTAGGTGGAAAAGAGACTACAATTAATGACGAAAATAATGTTCTCAGATTACCCCATCTATGGTCTTTTTATCCCCAATTCCAATAATCTTAAAATAAATGTCTCTCCTACATTCCTTATATTCATTCCTATGGTGGGGGCTGGAGAGGGGAGAGATGGACTTGATAACATTAAAATTAAGTAATATTAATAATACTTCCTATGTTGAAAAGCTTGCTTCAATCCTATTTTAGTATTAATTACTATTTTTATATATTCTGATTCTTTTAAAAAAAGAGGTAGATTACCAAAAAATATATTCAACAAAACTGGCATAGAAAAATTAAAACCAGTGATAGGGTACAGTGGCTCATGCCTGTAATCCTAGTACTCTGGAAGGCTGAGGCAGGAGGATTGCTTGAGGTCAGGAGTTTAAGACCAGCCTCAGCAAGAACAAGACACCCATCTATACTAAAAATAGAAAAAACTAGTCGGGTGTGGTGGTACATGCCTATAGTCCCAGCTACTCATGAGGCTGAGGCAGGAGGACTGCTTGAGCCCAGGAGTTTGAGGTTGCTGTGAGCTAGGCGAACACCATGGCACTCTAGCCCCAGCAACAGAGCGAGACTCTGTCTCAAAAAAAAGAAAAAGAAAAATTAAAAACAGTAATGACAAAAAAGGAAGAAATAAATATATTAACCATAAGGATTAACAATTTGCATTATTGAGAGTAATAATTAACTCTGACCTTTTTGGTATTCAAGGTTAACCATTTTGGGACAATCAGAATTTTTATTGTTAATTTATTGAAATTTTTTACTTAAGGCATTACATACGGTACATCAAGTAATTATAACAGACATTTGGCCTTCAAATACATATTTAATATGAAGTACAGAATAGAAATTAACACTTTCTTTTAGTGCCATTTGGTCAAATATGAGAATGGAACATTTAAAACATAGTTCAATGCAGGTAACTTAGATGAGCTGAACTCATGTGATTTAAGTACATGGTTCAAAACACATATTCTTGGTTACTCTAAGATCTCTTTAAATGAGGGGAAAAATTAACTATGATTGTCTTAATTTTTATAATGAGTAAACACAAATGAAATATTGTTCTCTATTTCTTTTGTTTTTCTTAAGCTTTTCTACTTCTAAGCTCAGCTGAAATACAGAAAGTATAAATATCTGCCTTTTGTTACTATTTTAGGAATTCTTCATTCCATGCCATAGTTTTGAAACATGACATTCCATGATATTAAACTTTAGCCACAAACACCTTTGTACCAGAAAGAGTATCCACATTAAAAAGTTACTGTTAACACACAGAAGTGCAATTATGGCTTACCAACAACAGCCACAGTCAGAGCTTCCAACAGTGTCTAATAAAAGAAAAAAAAAACCTGAAATTAATAATGTATGTAAAATTTATACTATCCCATGTTCATTTTCTAATTTCTAGCAGTTCAATGTGTTCCCATATGAATGATCTCATTTGAGTTTGAGAGCAGCTCTGTAAAGTATTTGGGGCAGTTATTAAGCCCACCACAATGAAAATGAGACCTCGATATATTGAATGAGAATATTTAGATTCTTATTGTGATTCCATCATTCTTTAAGCTCTAATCTGATTTTTCATATTTGTAATGGAAAGATTACAAAAATAATACAGAAAATTCTATTTCTCTCACTCTGTAATAGAACTAAAAATAAAATTCCAAATCATATGCACATTTATAAAAAACCTTAATATCTCCCACAAACATAGGAACAATAAAATATTTAGGTAGTACTTTGGTGTGGCAGTCTTGAAACCATCTCCCAATATTCATTCTCTCTTTCTTCCCTAGTAACAAAGTTTTTACCTGGACACAGAGCTGTTCAGATTAAACATTACATTTTTCAGTCTCCCTTGAAGTGAGGTCTGGCCATGCAACTATATTCCAGCCAATTTAATTACAGTAGAGAGGGGTACAAATTTTGATTTCAATTCAGCATTTTTTCTACTATGTGCTAATATTAATAGAAAAATCTTTGAAACTGACAAACTGTTAAAAATTCTAAAAGACTACTAAATTATAAATAATCTCCTAAAATACTCTAACTAAAAAAAAAACACATTAATTTTGTTCTGCCATTGTATATATGTATATGTGTTCAATTAAATAATTATATTTAAAATTTGGGAATATATGTTAAAGGAATAGACACTGTCAAAGTACTCACAAATCCAAAAAGCAGGTACAGGTTAAGGGGATACTTATGTCTGTTTAAAGTCAATGCAAAAAGCAAACCCAAAGATCCGAAGGCAAACAGCAAAATTAAGGCAGGACTGAAAGAAATAATTAGAAGAGTTTCAAGTTAAAGAAAAAACAAAAACCCAGCATAAGCAGTATTATCCAATTTAATACAATTTATCTATTTTATGAATTTATGAAAGTACAGGGGGAAAAATCTAAAATGATCCACCTCAAACTATCAAAAGAAATTATTTTACATCTGGAAAAGAGGACAAAGAAAAGAGCCCACAATGAAGGGGAGAAGACTTTTCCTTTTTACTGTACTTTTATCATATTGGAATGTTTGCAATTAGTGTACTATTTTTTGTAATGAAATACAATTGAGAAAAGATATGAAATAATAAACTTTATACATAACTACTTTTTTTAGGGTATTTACCATATGGCTGTAATTTAAATTAAAGAATTTTGCCCCAAATAGCAAACTAATAGTTCAAGACTCCATTTTGGTAGGGGGAGGGAGGATAAAAATTCTCTACTCCTAAGAAAATATTTATTCTTTATATTTCCTTTCCTTTAATATAAAGAAACTATTATTTTTAGCCACAGAAATAATTATTCTGGTAGTCAGATCTTTAGGTATAAATTGAATGGAACTCTTTTGAAAACTTTTCGGTGAAATTATCCTAGTTATGAGCCCAAACTAAAATGAACATACATTTATTAAGTACCCTTATTTTTCAAGCATTGTCTTAGGCTTGAGGGATAGGGCGTACAGTCTAATAAAATTAAAAAAATGACTTAGAAAAACTGCAGGCAGTAAAAATTCTTAATACTATTCCAGGAGATGAGGGTTTAACCCTAAGAAATTGCAAGCTAAAAAGTTCAGAGGTAAACATCACATTGTGAAACATTTTTCTTCATCAAAAACAAAACTAAGCTGACTTATGAGAGTTAATGAAACTTTTTTGCATTTTAACTTCAAAAGTTAATAGAAAAGAAAATGAACTTTGCTTATAATATGCCCTTTTGATCATATGCAATGTCTGAAAATAATTCTGAATCATCTCATTACCTTACCTTTCATGTACAAATGTCCGTAGAGACTCAAAGGATAAAAAAGCTGTAGAAGTCACTGTAGTTAAGAGAACTTGCAGAAAAAGGATGCTGTAGACTTTTCTTAGAAAGGCTAAAAGAGAAAAAAATTACACATGACTATTTTCTTAAGCATTTATCAAAGAACAGTACAATCAAGTTTCTTCTTAGAAAAATTACGTTTTTTACATGCATTCTTTCTTAAATCTTAACATAAATGATGTAATCTGTAACTAAAACTGGACAAAAAGAAAAAGCTTCCAAAGTAATTCAAAAATTATAAGGGATAGCTAACCCTCCAAAAAGCATGAGCTTAAAAAAAAATTAAGTTAATGGGCCAGAATATAAATGTTTTCATCAAAATAAAAAGAAAGTGTTAAATGCCTATTTGTACACAAGAGCATACAACAAAGCAAAAGATTAAAAGCAGAACATCTTTAAGGAATGATTATATCCTTGAATCTAAAAAGCAGAAATAGAAAGCATATATATTTTTTTAAGTCTTAATATCCACAGCAGTAAAAATGTTTCCCCAAAATGAAACTTATCCTTAGGCAAATAATATATAAACTTACTTTCACTCATCTATTTTTATTTCTCATCTATAGTACCTCTGCCTCTAGTTTTTATATAATAGGAAATTCTTACTATCACAATACTTTATCAACATCCATAAATTACCTCCAAGGCCTAGTGATTAACAAATTAACTGCCATGTGAGTTGTATTTAACTCACACTAGTTTTGATCCCCAGGCCTAGTGAAGCCTATGTAACTCACAGGTCTCTTTACTTTGAGAGCTGTGTAGTGTGCTAGCAACTCACACTGTACCATGTATGTTACATGATGGGTGGCTCCCTGGGCAAAACCCTGCAGTTGATTCATGAAAATCTTACTTGTTAATGTTCTTATTGTTACAATTAAGGTTGACAATTTAATTGCATATAACTCGTGTACAAAAAACAATAAAAAAATAAGAAATTTTTCATTAAATTAGAAAGGATCATTGTTTTTGACGGTTTTTTCCTATTTTTGTAATAAAACACCGTGGCCCCAAAGAAAAAAATTAGATGCACAACAATGTCCATATACTTAACACTATTGAACTCTACACTTCAAAATGATTATGATGATAAATTTTATGTTATGTGTATTTTACCACAATTAAGGGTTTTTTTAAAAAAGCTGAGCTTGCGCCAAGATCGGAGGCTCTCGCCTGTAATCCCAGCAACTGGGGAGGCCGAGGCGGGAGGCCAGGAGTTTGAGTCCAGCCTGGGCAATATAGCAAGACCTCATCTCTAGCAAAAGAAAAAAAGAAAAAAAAAGAAATAGCGCCTGTAGTGCCAATTACT
>VBSM01002616.1:7745696-7762787 GCA_008086735.1 Cheirogaleus medius | reverse complement strand
AAAAAAAAAAAAAAAAAAAAAGAAACCAGATACCAAAAATATATACTATAAAATACCCTGTAAAGGTTGAAAAGCAAACAAAATCTTTGGTCTTAGACATTAGGAAATTGTTTATCTTTGGGGAGTAGAAAGGGATAATAATTGGGAAGAGACACTTAGAAGGACTTCTGAGATTCTAGTAATGTTCTGTTTACTTGCTGGTTACATATGTTCACTTTGTGAAAATGAAGCGAGCTGTTTATACTTAGGCTGTGTGTGCTGTTCTGTATATTATACTTAAATTTTAAAAATTGTTTCTAAAAAGTGAAAAAAATTATTTGCTCCCTCTCAGTTTAGATAAGAAAGTTATTTTGTGACAATAAAGCATTTACTTACAAATACGGAATTTAATAACTCACTGTACTGTTGTTCCTCTATTTCTTTTAAAGCTACAATTTCAAGGAAAATACTTTGTAAATAAAATCACTCATCTAGAGGAACTGTTAATGCTTTTAAAGATCTACCTGCATGCTTCTTCTTCCTTCTAACCATCTCTTCATCATTCTCTCATTTTCATCTAATATGTTTGCTCTACAAACTCCAAGTTAAAATATCTTCTAGTCTAGACTAGGACACCCAGGAGGTGTTGGAGAATTGTGTTCAGAACATAGTATGTAAAGTACTAACATAGTGCCCGGCACACAGTGAGTGCTGTAATTAGTACAGCCATCACTCCTTTTATTCATTAGACATTTATTGAGTAGTTACTATGTGCCAAGCAATATACAAGGCACACAAAGATGACTATGACTCCCCTGCTACACACTGATCTTCAACAAGCACACAGGGAAACAACAACAACAAAAATTCTGATAGAAATAAGTAATGAATGTTATGGAACATGGAAAGAAATTATTAACTTTGGGGAAACTGTAAAGAGTCACAGAGTGTTTTAGTTTCCTAGGGCTGTTGTAACAGTTACCACAAACTGTGACGCTTTCAACAGCAGAAAGTTCTGAAGGCCAGAAGTCTGAGATCAAGATGTCAGTATGATTGGTTCCTTCTAGAGGTGCTGAGGAAGAATCTGTTCCATGCATCTGGTGGTTGCCAGGAATCCCTGGAGTTGCTTAGCTGTGGCTGCATCACTCCAATCTCTGCCTCTGTTGTCACGTGCCCTCCTTCCCTCTGTGTCTCCATGCTCAACTTTCCCTCTTCTTATAAGTGCATTAGTCATTGGGTTACGGCCCACCCTAATCCAGCATGACATCCTCTTAACCTGATTACATCTGCACAGTCCCTATTTCCAATTAAGGTCACATTCAAAGGTACTGCAGATTAGGACTTAAACATATATTTTTGGGGTACACAATTCAACTTACAACACAGATGTGGTGACTTTTCAATTGGGTATCAAATGATAATTAGGAGTTCACCAGGTAGAAGATATTGCGAAAATGCAAACATGAAGTAACTAATACAGACAAATTGGAAATGACCCAGACACATATGAGAGATTTATTGACTTATTAGATATAGGCACCTAACACAATATCTGACACAGTTAGTGCTCAGTAAATTCTTCTTAACATAGTATTAATCAACCAGTCAAAATTACTCAGAGTTACCTTGGCCCATGTGACTAGAAACAAGGAAGTTGATTGATTTTCTAGGAAATGATCAGTTTACAGCATGCTGATTTGAGATGAAAGCAAGAAATCCAAAAGGAATTATTCAATAAATATTGAAGAAAGGAGGTGAAAAGGAAATCTGCAGGGAAGGTTAGGGCTGATGACACAAATATGAGAGTGGTTGACTTAGAGATAAAGAATGAAATTATCTAAAACCTCTAAGACCTAGAATAAAAAGATCAAAGAATTCAGTCCGCGGGTACATAGGACAGGCCAGAGGAAGAGCTAATTAAGGAAACAGGAATGTAGGAAGAAAATATTAAGTATCATCATGGAGGACAAAAAAGGTAAACATTCAAGAAAGATGGTGTGATGAGGGGCTAATGCTATGGAACTGTCAGAATGAATCCTGAGGAAAGGCCATTTGATCTGAAAAATTACTAAGATTTTTAAACCTAAATATGCTAAATATTTTTCATATACAAACTTGCTATTGTCTTCACTATCAAAGTACCAGATTATATACAAGATTTATTTTTCTTTCAAGATTTCCAAACAACAGAATAAATTCAGTACAAGAACAAGGGGAACTATAACTATTGTGAAAGGTTAGAAGATGTGAATAACTAATTACCAAGTGTTGTTAGAATGTGTACTGTGAAATTGTGATGTAACATCATTTCTTGAATTTATGTGCAGAGGGTTTGTTATGGACTGAATGACTGTACTCCACCCTACCCCACCCCACCCAAATTCTTTGTTAAAACTCTAACCCTAGTGTGGCTGTATTTGGAGATGGGGCCTCTAAGCAAGTGATTAAGATTACATGAGGTCATAAGAGTAGGGCCCTGATCCAACAGGATTAGTGTCTTTATATGAAGTGTCTATATAAGAAGAGACAGAGAGCTTGCTTTCTCTGTCCGCATGCATGCAGCAGGGAAGGATCATGTGAGGGTATAGCAAGAAAGGGGCCATCTACAAGCCAGGAGGAGAGCCCTTGCCAGAAATTGAACTTTGCCAACACCTTGATCTTAGACTTCTAGCCTCCAGAACTGTGAGAAAATAAGTTTGTTATTTAAGCCATGCAGTCTGTGGTATTTTGTTATGGCAGCCTGAGCTAATACAGGATTTATTGGGGGGATTTACTCAGTAGCAAGGAAAAGAAAGCCAAATCCTTGAGAGGGAAAATACATGAGATTTATGTTCATAACATGCCAAAGAAATTTTGGAAATCTTAAATGAGATTTTTATTTTGAAAGCATTTTTTAAAGTATTTTTCCAACAAATACTACACCCAGTAGCAGTTTTGTCATCTGTAAAATGTAGGAGTTGGACTAGAATGTCTAAGTCCTTTTCTAGTCTCAAATTGTAAGCAATCTGAGTAAATATTTTAATGCAAGAGAAAGCATTTAGCTATAATCTCAGATTTTTTTTTTTCATGTCTGGGGTTCTTCTAAGGGTAAATAAATGTTTGCTTCAAAAATAGAACTTTAGCTAATGTTGAAATTATCATTAAAAGCCTTTGGCTGAAACCTATTCAATTATACAAATGTGACATTTAAGAGTCGGTGGTGATGAGGCAAAAGTTATAGCAATGCACTCAGAGCTGAATAGTGCCATGAAAATGATTAAGAAAGAAAATAATCAAATGAGATCAACAATGAAAGTGCTGGAAGAAATTATTTCCTATAGTTGAGGGTTTTCTGATCACGGAGACCCTACATGTTAACTGTAGAAAGTTTTGAAAACATAAAAAGTACAAGTAAGAAAATGAAATTGTAAACGATCCTTTCTATCAATCCTAAAAGAACAATGGTTAAAAATTTAGTTATGTCATGTTATGAAATAATAGATTTTTAAAAAATGTTTTTGACATATTAAATAGGAAACAGTTGAGTTATAAGATAACATAAACCTATTGTTCTTTAGAAATACTGTATTTATGTGTATATAAATGTGTATATAATTTCTGTGTATATAATATGTATATACACACATATAAACTGGAGGAATAATTACTACATGTTATTTTCATGATGTCATTTTGATGAAAGCCTAAGAAACCATTCAACCTTCACTTTTATAAGACAGGGGATTCAACAAATAGCAAATATGGACAGGATTCAGTTATTGATAATGATAAAGTTTTAGGGTATGATGGTGGGAGTGAGTGGCTGAAACAGGGCGTAGAATGGAGCACAAGGTCACTGGACAAGAGGAGTTAAGGAACTTAGAGGCTAGGGTTTTAGAAAGTAAATCATTTATTCTACATATATTTTAAATCACCAAGAACTAAGACAGGATGAGTACTGGAGAGAGTGACAGTGAGCCAGGAGCTAGAGAGCCTAAAAATGAGTAGGAGCAATTGGGGTGGGGGAGAACAGTGGATGATGACAGCGACAGTGAAGAGCAGTGAGTAACCTGATCATCTAAAACTCAAAAGCAGTTTTAGGAACAGTCTGATAATAACTGCCCACACTAAAAATACAGATTTCACATAATCTAGCTTTCACATAAGATCCTTGCTTCATGGTAAATTAAAAGATCTAGCAAAGTAGGCCTTTCTGACCGCTTTCCTCATCCACAGTGATTTTCCTGGTTCCTCTGTGCATTTCCTCCCCTGCTGATAATTCCAGAACTAGCAAATACTCAACCGCATCTTGCCTCTGTTGCTCAGCACATTCAGGCAGTCCCGTTAAGAGATACAAAGCTTCGTCTGCTTGTACAGACTGACAATAAAACCTCAGTCATTTCAACAAAGGGATGTTGAAACTGGTGCCCAAACAGTATTGGCTTTACCGATTTTCAGATATGTTTTTATGGAGTACTGAGAACGACGCGGAAATTCAGGCAGGGGTTCTGAGTGACAGTGTGTCATCACTGGTGGTCTCTAGGGGGCGCTGTTCTCAAAGACTACAACCTGCGCGGTTTCAAATAGGTGCTGGCATTTTTCAGTTGAGGGCCACTGTCCACTCTTCCAGTCATTAAGGTTGAGATTTTTCTCACCACTTTCAAAGCATCCCCTCTTTTGACAGTGGCATTTGTATCACGCCTACGGTGGGATATTAACGTGTAAACGGTAGAAGAATTCAAAACAATTTTACTTAAACTCCGTGTTGAAAGCAAAAGGAAGGTTCTGTGAAGCGTTTTGAGGAAGGAAGAATTGGTCCAACAATGTTTCATCAGAAAAGCCCACGGACAGGAGAACGTCGTCAAACCAAACAGCGGCATGGAGGAGGCGCCTCCTCGTGAAGACGATGAACATGATTTTACTCCAATTTGCTCTCTCTTTTGCTCTTTTCCTGTTGTTAATATCTATATTTACCTTTTCAAGTAATCACTCCATAGATGCACATTTTCATCCGTTTCAATTCAGTAAAACTTGGGAGGAAAATGTGCCAAAACGTTTAGAGCGGTTGTCGTCGACTGAATCGGGTTATGAGTGATTTATGTTCTTTCAGTTTTCCTGGGTTTTCCAAGCGTTCCTCAATGAACCTGTGTCTCTTTTCTGACAGGATAAAACAAACTAAACTTTTGAAGGAGATTAGCATAGATCTGTGCGTTGGCGCCCACTCTTTGCTTGGTCTCTTCAGCCGCGTCCCAAGCCCAGAGGACTGAGAGGACTGTTGAGAGCAGAATAGATATCCTGGTGAGGAGGAAGGATTGTTGGGGTCAGAGTACTATAGGGAATATGCTAGAAGGACAGAAGGTTTGGTCAGACAGGGGATTCAACAAATAGAAAATATGGACAGGATTCAGTTATTGATAATGATAAAGTTTTAAGCAAGGCGGAGCCCGCGGCGGGGAGACCCCGGTGTCCGCGGGGGCCTCTGGAGAGCGGCTCTGCGTCATGTGGGCGCGGCCCTTCAGGGCCCGAGGACGGGCGTGTTCCGAGGTCTTGGCAGCCGTCGGGGCGGCAGGATTTCCGCGGTTGTGTAACGGCCCCTCGCGGGCGCTGAGGCCTGGGCTGCGCATCCCCCTCGGCCCTGTTGTCCTCGCGCTCCGGCAGCCGCGCCATGGCGGGGAGCGGCGGGGCCCGCGGCGCGCTCTCGGCGCACACGCTCCTGTTCGACCTGCCGCCCACGCTGCTGGGCGAGCTGTGCGCCGTCCTGGACAGCTGCGACGGCGAGCTGGGCTGGCGCGGCCTGGGTGAGTGTGGCCCACGGAGGGCGCGCGGGGCGGGCGGACGGCGGCGGCGGGGGTGGCGGGGGTCCCTGCGCTGGGGCGCTTGGCGCCGCCCTGGGCGGCTGGGGCTGGCGCGGCCTGCGCGAGGTTCCGACGGGGGAATCCGCCCCTTCTTCTCCCCGGGGAGGACACAAAGACTCCCTGAGACCCAGACACTAGCTCCCCCTTCTTTTTCAAAGAAACTTTGGGTGTCGCTACATCAAGTGAGTGGAGGCTTGGGAAAGACAGACAACCCGCGTGAAAGCATCTTATGTTTGTAAATGATTCTGGCCCTACTCGGTTCGCAATATATGATGTCTTGTCATTGCAAAATCACGCCAGAATACAATTTTCTTCTTAAAACATGTTTAGAACTTCAAGATATTTATCCTTTGGTGTTTTCAATGCATCCCCAACTTAATTAATTTCAAGTGAAATGCTAAAGTAAAATACTACTTGTGATTAGCCTGGCTCCTAGTTTTGTTAATTATACATATCTTGTTTATTTACTCAAGTTAGTGGTATGAAGATTTATGCTAAAGAATGGATTTTTATTTTAATCTAGAAAATTGGCTTCAAAACTTCATTTTATGCAGACATTGGAAAGTTGACCAACTGCCTGTTGGAAATGTCATCAGAAATAGTTCAGACAAAAATCTTTGTTTTGTTAAGTACCGGCGTTTTTAGTTAGATTTGATCCTCCATGATGTCACATTTAATGTTCATTGAAAATAACATATCAAAACAACTTAGCTTTAATGACCTGAAATAATGATTTTTTCTTACCAAGGATAGCAGAAGACCTATGAGGAGAAAAATTTCTTTGTTGCTGATGAACAATATGGTCACACTTTCTGGAATTGTGGCATTGGGCTTCTAATTATGTAAAAATTGTTTATATATTTTTAAACTCTGTAATTTTAAATTATGTCTCTTAAGTAAAAATCTCTGAAAAGGGTATTTGACCCTAATTTCTAGAAAACATAGAGATTTGCAGTATGTATTTGAGGGATAAGATCTCTTGCCCACCAGATCTTTTTGAGATTGATCTTGTCATGGGCAGTATTTGCACCCATAGGTTTCCTACAGTCACTGAATTTGTGAAAGAAAAATGTTTTTAATCCAATCCACAGGTAGTAAATGAGGCCAGGTTGATGTCATAAATGAGTGAAGCAGGTTAGAGACTATGAAAATGGAAGAACAGATGCCCTATCTAAAAGGAAAATCAGTACTCAGTCCCTGGTCACTGCTACTTTTCAGGAAGTCCAGCCCAGTGTTTGATATTCTCTCTCTCTCTCTCTCTCTCTCTCTCTCTCTCTCTCTCTCTTTCTCTCAATAGCATTGAAATCCAGGTATTCATGCTTTACATGAGTTGTCTCACATAACCCCTCTAATCATGCTATGAGTCAGGTGCTGTTATCAGTGTTTTAACAGGTGAGGAAACTGTGGTACAAATTGGGTAAGTAACTTGCCAAAGTTTATACAACTGAAGCAGCAGCTCAGACATGTGCAGTTCAGACAAAGGCAGATCATATAGCAGCCTATATGACATGGTCAGTGTGTACAGAATAATGTAAGTCAGTTCTTCACAAACTGAAGTCCGTGGTGCAGTCTTTTAAATATACACATGCCCAAGCACCACTCCTAGAGCTGCTGGTTTAGTAGATTAGATTTGATTTTTTTTCTCTAATCTTTTATTGCCAAGCTCATGAATGACTGATGCACAGCCTGATTTGGAAGCCATCACTTAGGCCGAATTCTCTTCTTTATAGCTTCTTAATATAACAGTTATTTTACTACATCCTTTCAGTACTTAATTCTTTTTATCTTTAAACATATTCTACATATTACTCTTCAAATCACTTTTGTCAAGCATTGTTATTAAAAATAGTATAGTCACAAGGTAATATATTCTCTGGTTAACATTGGTGACTTTATATGGCTTGATAGTGAAGCCCAAGGAGCCCAAGTTGGAAAATGTTATTTACCTTACAGACATGATAATGTATATACAGAACCTTTGGTGACAACTCATTTCATTACATTACCATAGATTGGTATTTAAATTAAATTGCTTAGAGCAGCTGACACCGTAAAACCTCTCAACACTTATAATACACTGAGAGAGAAATCCTTTTTACAGGTACTGTATAATAGGCTTCAATTTTCTTCCTCTTAAAAAAGGAAAGGAAATTATCATATAAATTATTATTAATTACTATAAAACAAGTTAAATGGAAAATCATATTAAATGTGCATTTGAATATTCAATAAAGATTTAAAATAACAGTAGCTAATAATAATAATAATAAAGCTGCCACCTATTGAGTGCTTACTATTGGCCAGACACTGTGCTATAAATATTTTGCTTGGATTATTTCATTTACTTATAATAAAAATTCATGAGGTAGATATTTTTCCTATTTCCATTTTGTAGATAGGGAAACTGATTCTCAGAGAATCTAAGTAATTTGCCTAGAGTCACAATCTGTTAAATGACAGACAAGGATTCTAACCAGATGGTAAGACTCCAGAGCCTATATTCTTTTTTTTCTTTATTTTTTAAATTTTAAGTAGACTTTATTTTTTAGAACAGTTTTAACTTCACAGAAAAATTTAGAAAATCGTATGAAGAATTCCCATATATTCTGCATCCTTTGCGTATACTCTGCACCCAGTTATTATTTTTAACTATGCCTGTGCCTTTGGAGAGTTTAGGTCCCTATCACAGTTCTCACCTTACACCTCTTTATTACTTTATAAAGTATGGTCTCAGTAGTTTCTCAGACTTTTCTTGTTTTTAATGTCCCTAAAGTTTTGAGGAATACTGGTTAGTACTTGTCAACTATTTTGTAGAATGTTCCTCAACTGGTATTTGTCTAATGTTTTTCTCATGATCAGACTGAGGTTATGTATTTTTGGGAGGAAGACCATAAAGGTGAAGTGCCATTTTCATCACATCGTATAATGGCACATAGTATTTACATGAGTCGTCACAGTTGATGTTAACCATGCCTGAGATAGTGTCTGTCAGATATCTACACTGTAAAATTACTCGAGTTCCCCCCCTTTGATACTGTACTCTTTGGAAGGAAGTCACTATGTGCAGTCCCCACTTAAGGAGTGGAGAGATGTGCCTCCTCTCCCTGAAGTGGAGTAGAGCCTGTTTTTTTAACCACTGTGTTAATTCTCCATCTTATAATGTTCTCTCTAGATCTCACTTCTACTCTAAGCTACCACCCCATTTCTCTGTTCCCCTTCATGGTAAAATTCCTTAAAAAGGCTATTTACACTCCAGGTCCTCTATTCTTCCTTGAACCCTCTCCAGTTAGGCTTTTACTTTCCACCCCTCCATTGAAATTCCTTTTGTCTAAGCTCACTCTGGTTAAATCCAGTGGTCAGTTCGAAGTTCCCATTTTATTTGACATAGTTGATTGTTCCTTCTTCCTTGAAGCACTTTTTCTACTTCTAGAACATTGCACTCTACTTATTTTCTTCTCTCCTTACCAAATTCTCTTTATATCTTAAAGTGTCCCTGGGCTTAGTGCATGGACCTGTTCTCTCCTGTTTACATGCTATATTCACTACCTTCTGAATTCCATCTGTATGCCAAGAGAGAATGTTAGGTTCATCCGTATTTGCCTATCATGTTTCCCCGAAAATAAGACAGGGTCTTATATTTATTTTTCCTCAAGAAGACACCCTAGGGCTTATTTTCAGGGGATGTGTTATTTTCCCCTCAAAGCCTCAGCTTGCAGCACGCACAGGATGGCCAGGACCTGACAGGGGGAGCTGACCTTGTTGGTGGGGCTGCCCGCACCTTTCTGGTCACCTCTGGGATAGTAGCTGTCACAATGGGGCAGATGAGAAGGGCTGCTCATCTTCTTTACCGCTCCACGACGAAATGCATGGGTTGTGCAGATACACTGCGTAGCCACGCCCGTCACTAGGTCTTATTTTCGGGGTAGGGCTTATATTGCGCAAATGCTTAGAAATCCTGTTAGGGCTTATTTTATGGGTAGGTCTTATTTTCGGCGAAACACGGTACTTGACAGACGTCTTCAACTTAACAGTCCAGAAATGCTCCCCCTACCCCTCCCAAAGTTTTCCCATCTTAGTTAATGGCAAACCCACCCCTCGCTTATTCAGGCCAAAAATACTAGTTTTTTGTGACTTGTCACTTTCTCTCACAAACCACATCCTGTCTGTCAGCAAACGATGCCCTTGACTTTGCCTTCACAATCTAATAATCTGACCACTTCTTACCAATGCCACTATAGCCTTCCCGGCCCAAACCACAGACAGACCCCCCAAGCTGGATTATTTTAGCAGTCTGCTGACTGGACTCTCCGCCACTGCCCTTGCCCTCCTCAAGTCTCATCAACACAGCGGTCAGTGAGCTTGTTAAATGTGTATAGTATATTCTGTCCTTACTCTGTTCAGAACCCTCTCAGTAGCTTCTTATCTTATTCAGAATAAACACTGAAGTCCTACATAGCTTCTCTCACTTCCTTCTTCATCTTGTTTGCTTGACTCCAACACATTAGCCTCCGTGTTCCTTGAACATGCTAGGAACCTTTTTCCTGCCAATAACCTTGAGGCTTGCTTCTTCTCTCCCTTCATGTTTTTGCTTAACTGTTAGCTACCCTGACAGCTCTTTTAAAATTAACACCCCAGTCCCTTCTGTGCCTTTCCTGCTTTATTTTTCTCTGTGTCGTATATCACCTTTCACATACTGCATATGTACATGTACAATATAAACATATATACATATGTAAGTGTATACATGTTTATTTATTTGTTTATTGTCCATCTAGAAGTAAGCTTCAAGAGGGCAAGGACTTTTATTTGCCTTGTTTCCTACTGACTCTGTTAATGGAAAAAACCAAAACTCTGTAAATTAAAGAGGCTTATTCTGAGCCAATGAGTGACTGTGGCCCACAGTAACAATCTCAGGAGGTCCTGAGAAACTGAGCACAAAGCAGTTGGGTTACAGTTTGGTATTATACATTTTGGGGAAGACAGGAATTGCAGGTAAAATCATAAATCAGTACATGGAAGATATACATTGGTTTGGCCCAAAAAGGCAGGACACCTTGTGTGTGTGTGTGTGTGTGTGTGTGTGTGTGTGGTGGGGTGGTTACAGATTATAGGTGGATTCAGAGATTTTTAATTTGTAATTGGTTAAAGGAATAAAGCTTTGTCTAAAGGCTTGAAGTCAGTAGAAAGAAAACTTTAAAGTTAAGAAAATCTGCTAATTGTAGAGCAAGCTGCAATATAGGATTCAAAGTGATCTCTTAAGCAAATTGATGACCTGTAGGTGTGACTTAACCTTTGCCTTGCATGGCCTTAGATCCTGTTTATTTGATTAATTAATTAATTTATTTATTTAGACAGCATCTCGTTCTGTCACCTGGGCGAGTGCTGTGATGTCAGCCTAGCTCACAGCAACCTCAAATTCTGGGGCTCAAATGATCCTTCTGCCACAGCCCCCGAGTAGCTGGGACTACAGGCATGCACTGTATTAATAATTTAGTATCTTATTGTCACTAAGCATCTGTTTTGTCAGTCTTATAATCTCTATTTTAACATTAATGCTGGTCAGTTGTTGTATCTAAACTCCAAAAGGGAGAGGATATAACCAGGCATGGCTGACCTCCCTTTCCATCATGGCCAGGAACTCAGTTTTAGGCTTTTTCTAGGGTCCCTTTGGCCAATAGCAGGTGCATTCTGTTGGTAGGGGGCTTAGGATTTTATTTTTAGTTTATACTCTCTTAGTATCTAAAATTGTACCTGGCACAGAGCAGGCATTCAGTAGTAATCTGTGTTTTGAATGAATTAATGAATGAACAGACACCTATTAAACATCCAGAACCTCAGTGGGCAGAATCTTAGACAAAGTACTGTACTAAATACAACACCGTGATCCCTGCTTGTAAGGATTATCCAACTTAATGTAGGCAACAGACCTTATACAAATGCTATAAAGAAGTTTAACAAGGGAAGAATGTGTGGGTATAGTACTGATTGTCACCTGGGTATGAAATTACACAGCTTCTGTGTTGCAGACTGAAACACTGGTGTGGAGGGCGAACTGTGATTAAATTCTCTTCCAGAAGTAATTAACGTTAGGTACTTACCTTTATCTAGGATTAAGAGAGCAAGACAAACTGAGGGGAACCTGAGAAATTAGGCACAGCCCTCTTCAGTTATGGAACATGAATCCTACTCAAGTATGGGGTAAAAGGTACACATGAGCTTAAGAACTATTTCTTGTAAAATTTGTTAACTAGTGAGTGTTAATGTTTACAGTCTCGTATAAAGAATAGAGCTAACTTAACACTTTGAGTTTTGTTTAGACTTTTTTGGAATTAAAAATATCTTTAATTTTAATGGTTCTTTAAAAAAATTGCCTAATTCCTTTATGTGTTTTGTAGAAGAGCAAACCCCATTATGTTATCTAAAAATGAGCTTTGTGAAGAAAGCAGTCTTAACTTCCTAGGGGTTTTGGCATGTGGTTATATGCAAATACAAAGATTCCAAATAGGGGTGTGTTGCGTTTTTGGAAAAACCCCTTCAGAGACATATTTGCATACGGAGACATGATTTCTGCAACTGAATTCCCCAGTGGTTAGCACTGCAGAGATAGTCCTGCACTCTTAAAACAGCCTTCAAGGACTTTTGATCATTGAGTGATTATTAAGCAATCCATATCTCCAGATAAACTGATCTCTGAACTTCTTAGGTTGACATTTTGCCTTATATTGTGCCAAGATGACTTTCAAAAAAAGATTTACCTTCCAAAAAAAAAAATGGTTTTAAACATTACTTAACTACAGCATATTTTTCTTAATTTACCTTTTCAGCTTAGAATGCTCTTAACTTTAAGAACTCAATTAGTCACTGAGGACTTCCCTCTTTATTTTTATTTGATTTGTACTGTGAATAAAGGGACAGAGTAAGGAAAGATTGGGGAAAACTATGAATATTCAAGAATATAATTAACATGTCAAGAGTTTGCATTCCTGTTGTATCAAATTGGAGCTATTATTTCATAGAATTTGATCTAAATGAATTATACATTTTATGGATGCTAATAATACTCTTTAGTGGTGTTTCTGTTCATAATGCATCATCATTAGAGAAAAGCTATTAAGGTTGCATTGTGAATCACCGGAGAAAGAGAAAACATATTTCATTTCTGGCTCTGGAAGCAATCCATGCATACAGGCAGTATCCATTTTAACTGAGTGGGGTCAGTTTCTCACCATGAACTTCTATAATTAGAAAAATGCCTTTGCCTAATTTAGCTTTCCTTAGATTTAGTACAAACTCAGAACCCTTTGCCCCTGGTCAGTATTAGGGAACTAAAAACCCCAGCTCATTTGGCATCTGTTCATTCATGTTCCAGCTAAATCTCAGAAATGTGCTTAAGGGACAGTATCTTAGATAGCAGTTTCTCAGCCAAGTCACAGGATGAAGAGAACAGAGTCATGGCCTGCTGCACTTTTAAGAGGGAAATTTGGAAATTAAAAACAAAACGAAACCAGGAATGGAATTATGGAAATTAACTCTGTATCTCCTTAATAGTTATAAACTGTTCCTTTCCTACTATGAGAATTGTTGGGAGCTATAAATGTTTATACCTTTTTATGTGTGTAAATATCTTATCTGAGACACCTGCTACTATTACCACCAGATGGAGCTTCCAAAAAGCAAAGCTGTCATCTTTGCATCACCTTTTCAGAAATTTCAGACAGGTCTCATTGCTTTCAGAATGAAATTTTAGGTTCTTACCCTAATACTCAAGGCCATTCAGCAAATATGTATTGAACATCTACTATGCGCCAGGCACATTCCTGGAGATACAAGGTCACATAGAGACTTCATGGAATTTGTTCACTTTTTCTTTATCCTGAATCCTCTGCTCTAAGCATACCAGTCTCCTCTTTGCCCCCTTGTGCCCTCTTCACCCTTTCTGGAACAATTCCCCATCTGACACACCCTTCCCTTTTCCCCCAGCCTAGTTAAACCTTGCCTCAGTCCTCCTCTGCTGCAAAGTTAGCTGAGGTTTTGTCACCCTTCTGTTCCTGCCCTGATTGTGGTAGCCCACAAGAGCATCTTTTCTCTTCACCCCTGTGAAATTATGTGCATATTTCTTATTCTAAATATTCAACTATTTTTTTTAAAAAAAAGGGAAGAAGCCTGTCATATGTAAATATTCATTATTATTCATTTATATAGTACATTGTGCCTAATACTCTGTAAATATTAGCCAATTAATATTCTAATAGGAAAAGTAGAAGCCTAAACTTTTCCTTTGCTGAAATTTGATAGAGTTCTTTTGTTGGAATGCTAATTTTGAGACTGAGAAGTGTTTAAAAACTAGAGGTATTTTAAAGTCATTGCTCATATAATTAGTAGGCCAAGGAAGAGCAACCAAATTTAGTATATGTTTTAGATGGGACTACTTCAACGAACATTTACCAATGAGAAGTGTGAGATTGTTCAGTGAAACTATGTCTTGCCTAGAGTTGTGTCATGGGTCAATGGCAGAGCCACTACTAAACACATATGTTCCTACACTTACCCAGAGGCCCACAGGGAAGCTCTATTTTGGCTGAAGACTTTCCTCCTTAGAAGATAGGATAGAGCCGGTGGGGTGGCTCATGCCTGTAATCCAGCATTTTGGGAGGCTGAGGTGGGAGGATCCCTTGAGCCCAGAAGTTGGGGTTACACTGAGCTATAATTGCACCATTGCATGCCAGCCTGGGCAACATAGCCAGACCCTATCTCAAAAAAGAGTAAAAAAAAAAAAAAAGAAAAGAAAAAAGAAGAAGAGAGGATAGTCTATGGGATTCAGAGTCATTTTCCTCCCAAGGTAGCATACCTTATCTAATATTTCTTTAAGAATTGGCCTTTCTTTAGAAATACTCATAGTTTTAAACTTGTCTGGAGCTCCAGAAACCACCCCTCCAGGAAACCTGCCCTGGTATTCCCATCTTTTGTCAGGGACCTGTCTTCATCCTCCACGCACACTTGGTGCATGCAATTACTGTACCGCTGGCACATAGAAGATAATCAACACATGTTTGAACGACACTGATTTGCAGTATTTCTCTCAAGAACTTCTAGAAATAGCTAAATAAAGTGTTTATGAAAAATGTACCTCAACCAAATAGGTAGATTATCTTTCATCAGAAAGAAATATATTATTAATAAAATAACATTACCATATCTTGCCAATATTTTTGCTTTAAAGACCTTTTATTCTTTTTTTTTTTTTAAGCAATGTGCTATCCAAAGCATATGTTGGCATTTGGATAGTCCTTGCCTCTTTGTGACATGTCATCTCTTCAAAGAGATGAGTAACGAATATATTCTTACCAAAACTTAAAATATGGAGGAAGGGCAAAGACCTTCCCACTCAATGATGTCAGAAATTTTATTGTAGCTATTTTTCTTTCCTTACAGCCTAAACATGCATTCAAATAGAATGTCTCAACTTTATCTTCCCTTGTTTGATATGCAATCACAAAAGCTTCCCCTCCCTTTAACTCTGTTCTGGTACAAGATACAACTGAGTAATACAAAATTCAAGATACAACTTTGTGTGTATTAGGATAGACGAAGTTATGCTACAGTAACAAGCACTACCAAGATCTCAGTAGTTTAACATAGCAGAAATTTACTTTTTGCTCATGAAAAGAGCATTGAGAGTCCAGCACAGCTGTCCCCCATGTGGTGGCTCAGCATTCCAGACTGCTTTGATCTCAAGGCACTGCCCTGTCAACATGTGGGGAATTGTGCCCGGGCTCTTCAATGTTTTTGGAAAAGGCACACAGGCATGCCTAACCTTAAAGTGTAGGGAAATGTAATCCTCTTTGATGGGGGAGAGGATTGGAAATATTGGTGGCATTGGTAATGTCTGCCAAGTCTATTTTTGGCTCACAGAAAGGGGTGCAGTAATGGTTTCATATCGTGATCTCTTTCAACTTTCAGGGTTTACTTACAGCAGGGGCATACAGTTGAGGTAAATTGAATATTCCAGCAAAACCTTGTAGAACTGAAAATGTGGGGTAAGAGGATACCATATTAAGGCGAAAGACATTGCCTTTCTGATGTCTTGATTTTAGATACTATAACTGGTATAGCAACTCCCTGAGAAATTAAAAATCTTTGGACTCTGAAACAGAAGTTTAACAGAAGAAAGTTCCATAAAGCTTATTGCTCTTCTCAAATCTGAGCAGCTGTTGGCCTTTTAAAAGGACAGCAGCCTTTAAAGAATTTAGCTGGTGGATAGGGGAGTCCTTTGATGAAGGTACCTTGGTTACTGCTAGAGGGCAGCTTCCACATTGTGAGTGGAGAAGGAAAGAGTACTGAGTTCCTATAAACAGTTATGGTGGTCTGTTGGGGGTCCTCCTGACCACTGTCAGGTCACTGTTGGATTTTGTCCACAGACCTGTATCTGGGATCCTAAATGTTTTAGTCTCTCTAGAAGGTAAAGGTATGAGAGGATGCTGCCATCACCATCAATGGCCCAAAGCCACATTGCTAATTTACTGCTCAAGATGACTGAGCTAATCTGGGAGTATTATCATAAGAACAAGACCAACCTTTCTGTCATTTTTGCTTTCTTTCTCCCTCCTTTGCCTTAAAGTATACTTTACAATTTGAAAGTTGTGCAGTATGGCAGTATAAGTTTTCATACTTTCAGTACAATGTATTTATACCAGACCCTAATTGAGCAATTAAAAGCCTAGTAGCCTAGGAAAACATTTCCCTGATCTTACCCAGATATTACCTTTTATTTTATTTATTTATTTTTATTTCAGCATATTATGGGGGTACAAATATTATGGTTACATACATTGCCCATGCCCCCCCGCCCCCCTCGAGGCAGAGCCTCAAGCATGACCATCCCCCAAACGTTGCACATCTCACTCATTATATTTGTATATACCCATCCCCTCCTCCCCCCTCCCACCCGCCTGACACCCGATAAATGTTATTCCTATATGTCCACTTAGGTGTTGATCTGTTAATACCAATTTGCTGGTGAGTACATGTGGTGCTTGTTTTTCCATTGTTGAGATGCTTCACTTAGTAGAATGGGTTCCAGCTGTATCCAGGAATATACAAGAGGTGCCATATCACCGTTGTTTCTTAAAGCTGAATAGTACTCCATGGTATACATATACCACATTTTGTTAATCCACTCATGTATTGATGAGTACCTGGGTTGTTTCCACAATTTTGCAGTTGCGAACTGTGCTGCTATAAACATTCAAGTGCAGGTGTCTTTTTCATAGAGTGACTT
>VBSM01002616.1:7591225-7745596 GCA_008086735.1 Cheirogaleus medius | reverse complement strand
GCTGATAACTAGAATCTATTTAGAACTCAGGAAAATCAGCAAGGAAAAATCAGATATTACCTTTTAATTGCTCAAACATGCTCAATGAGACAGTGTGGAACAAAAACTTAAAACGCCATTCCATAAAAACTTCAATAACTGGATCTAACTGTATTGCAAATGAATAATAACCACACTGAAGGTATTGAGGAAGAAAAGAATTAGCCTAAGTAACTTTGGAAAACAGCATCTTCACTAGATACCTTTAGGCTAAGGACAAAAAGAATTATTATGCTCTAATTTAGTTAGTTAATATGTTTCTCACAGGGGTATGGCTTAGCAATTCTGAAAGTGTTTTATTTGTATAGTAGAATTAAACAAATAAGTAAATATATTGTCAGTAACAAGAGCAGAGTTTCTTACTATTCAAGAATGAAGTTATAAAGACAGAAAGACTTAAATAAGCCCTGTGATGTTGGATTGGAATCAGAGGTATCAGAACAAATTCTTAGTTTTTAACACCTTTTGGACCGCTCACGAGTTTTCTCATGTTTCGCATGCCATCTGTTATGGACCTTAGATGTCAACACACTGTCTTGTCCATTAGGTAGAGTAGAAGTTTACCGCCAAATTTGAAAATGAAAACATCAAGAATGAAGAAAGGTGACATAATAAATGTTTTACACAGTACCATACGTTAAAAAGTACTAGGAACTTTAGTTGTTTAATTAGTTGTTTAATTGTTTAATTGTTTTTGTAAATAAAAATGTTATAATTATTGAAAAACAACACCTAAAGTGCATTATGATCTGTAGTTATGATGATTTAAATAACGTGCAGTTTGCCCAAAACGGTGCAGTCCCTGGCGTTTGTCGTAGAGATTTCTATGTGGTCCGAAAGATTTTAATATGTATACATGTAGATAGATAAATAAAGGTCCATGGATTAGTGCACATTCATGTATTTCCTAGTTCTGTGTGCTTGGAAGGCCTAGAAGTGATAGAACCTTGGCCACAATGAACACATCTAGCACCTGCATCTTAGCTTAGAAGCTAAGAAACACCATTGTCCAATAAATAAACCAGGATCCTTGGACAAGTAATTAATTACAGTCTTGGGGAAGGGAAAATCTAATACAAAATGAGCCTGGAGCAACTTGTAGAGCCAGAAGATAAAGAAGTACTCAAAAAAAGATAGGGCTTGTCAAAAGAACACAAGAGCCAGCCTAAATGGACAAAGCTAGAACAATTTTAGCAACAAAATAAATAATGATGGTATTGAATTTTAACCTATAGAATAAAATAAATATCCATGAGTCCATACTGATAGAAATAAAAAATTGAATAAATAAATAAATGGGGGAGAAGGGACAGCCCTTTCTTACAGAAGAGTTACCATTAATGAACATAGAAAGAAAAAGGGGAAATAGAAAAATCACCATTAAGCAAACACCACAGTAATTGTGATACATACGATCTGCTGATGCATGCAAGTATTGGTGGGCCACATCTGAGGAGAAGCAGGGTGTTTGCATAATCTCAAGGTTTCTCCCCAACATAGTTGTTAATTATAAAGGGAAATTTTAAAGATAATTTTATAGTGGAGAAACCTTGCAGACACCAGCTTCACCAAGCAATCAAGATAAACATTACTACTGATAAGACATTGATATCATAAACCTCTTGATGCTACATACTGAGAAGGACACAGTATCATTTCATTCTCCCGAAAAAGACTGAGGAACCATCACAGACTGGGGGAGATTAAGGAGAAGGAACAATTGAATTGCTATGTTGGAAACTGGATGGGACGTAAGTGGAAAAACTAGTGAAATTAGAATAAGGTCTGTAGTTATCACCGATTCTGATAATTGTGTCATAGTAAGATGTTAACATTATCAGAAGGGGGGTGAAGAGTATATGCTAAATTAGTTCAAAATAAAAAGTTATAAATAAAGTGAAATAAGGCATATAGTTTACATAAAAACAAGTATTCCAATAAAGTACATTTAACTATTCCTCGTTTCTCTATTGTGATTTCCACAGCGGAGCGACTTTCAAGCAGCTGGCTGGATGTTCGTCATATTGAAAAATATGTAGATCAAGGTAAAAGTGGAACAAGAGAATTACTTTGGTCCTGGGCACAGAAAAACAAGACCGTCGGTGACCTTCTACAGATCCTCCAGGAGATGGGGCATCATCGAGCTATCTATTTAATTACAAACCATGGTAAACACTTATTCATATAATGTGGCTCTCAATCCATCTTATAGGAATTATGATTTGTATATGTAAATATTGCATTATATCCAAGCCATTGACTCGTCATATTACCTGTCAGTGACTCCTTCCCTGTGGCTTTTATCCAGAAGGGACCTTGTAGCTTCACATTTTCTTGTGACACTTTTTTCCCTTATTGCCTAACTTATACAACACATTCCTCTCTACTACTTCATAGTTTTGTTTTCTTTTGGTTTTTTTCAGTTTTACTTGCAAACTACACTTTTTAAAATGTTTCATTTTTAGCAGCTAATAGAATCAGCTCCCTGTCTAAAACCCCGAAACTCTTTGAGTCATAAACATAATTAGAATCACAATCTTTAAGAAAAATACAAGCAAGGTATGATGGTTCATGACTATAATCCTAGTATTTTGGGAAGCCAGAGCAGGAGGATCACTTGAGGCCAGGAATTCAAGACCAGCCTGAGCAACATAGGAAGAGTCCGTCTCTACAAAAAATAGAAAAATTAGCTAGGTGTGATGGTGTGTGCCTGTAGTCCCAACTACTCAGGAGGCTGAGGGTAAGAGGATTGCTTGAACCCAGGAGTTTGAGGTTGCTGTGAGCTATGATGACACCATTGTACACTAGCCCAGGCAACAGAGTAAGACCCTGTTTCCAAAAAAAAAAAAAAAAAAAAAGAGAGAGAGAGAGAAAGAAAGAAAAATCCAGGCAATGCTATTCTTTGTTTTATTGTATGATTAGAAATTAAAAATATGATTGGATTGGATTTTCCCCCTATATTTTAGTGCAAATGATACCTCCAGAATAATTTTGGGATTTTTCTTTTCACTGCTATTTTTACTGTTTTTATGCCACAGCCTTTAACTCTGCCTTACTTATTTACTACACATTCCACAGTAGCCTAATTCTTCCCTTTGTGTTGTCTGTTTCTGTTGCTGTGCCATGCCCTACATTTAAAGCTCATGAAGTTTTCTCCATTTATTCTTTGTCAGTAAAAATAATCTAATATCACCTGTTCTGTTTATTCCATTTAGATTTATTCACTTCAACAATAATGATCTTGAGTGATCTTGAGTGATGTTATAGACTCAGAGCTCTTAGGTTAGAACCTCTTTTGAATCAATATCTTTATTCTTTTGGCTTTTTTCATGTATTCATCTTTTTTGTTCTGTTTATTTGCACACATGTTCTTTGTTAATAGATTTAGTGCACATGAGCCCTTGTACACACAAGGAAATCCTGAGAGACTTGTACCAGAAAACTCTAGCTTCAGATTGACTTTTATTTTGTAGATTTTTCATATTAATAGGATATTCATTCCCAATACACTTCCACCATGATATTATCTGTATAACTTGGCTAATCTCTTTTGTGTTTTGCACACTGTTTCTTCACTTAGTTTGGTACAGCAGAATGCTTTATTCTGAAGCTGACTGAACAAGTGAAATTCATTAAGTCCCTGGGAATTGTAAAGCTATTGCCTTTTCATTATCTAAGCCTTTTCCTGCCAATGAAACCACTCACATGGTTTGCTGTTCACAATATAAACTCATACCAATTTAATAGGACACACAGGTATGTTTTATACTTCAATGTTCTGTAATAGATTTTAGTGTATATTTTCACCCTCTATGTTGTTTATGCAGCAGAGAATGATTTAGACTGTATGTAGACAGAAATTCCACATTCTTGGTTAATTCCTAGTCTGTTGCACATGCAAAGTTGATTTCATTTTTTTGATGTGAGATTAGCTGATTGTAGACATTTACTTACTGATCTAGTACAAAGAGATAGGTGTTAATAAATCTGAGATAAAGAGGAGGATAGTGCCTTACTCCTTTACTAACTAAAGAAAATAGCATTATTTAATTGTAATTTACTGAGCTGATGTTTTGAATTATAATTTTGGAAAAGTCAGTTGTATAGGTTGTTAAAAGTGAGATGTGATGATTTGTTGGAAATATAAGTATAGCCTGCTAAACAGGCATGCCCTGTGTTAGCCACTTACTGAAATAGGAGTTAGAGCTCCTAACTGAAAATGCATAAAAAGATTTAGTCTTTGTTTGCTGCTAACATGGACGGATCTATCCAAATAATCAGTGTTGCCTACATTTCCTTAAAGTTTTGTTCTGTTTGGTGGGGTGATTTTCATTTTAGAGGAATTTTTGAGCTTTAATATACCAACCTCCAGGCATCACTTGGTAGATTTGGATTTTCTTATGAGTCTTATTGAAAAGGGCCTTTTATTTCTTCCCAGGCACTATTCCTGCAATTCAGATTGCTGCCATTAGGTGATTTCTTCACATCCGTAAAGCATTCCTTCATATCAAAGGATATAACCAAATTATTCAAAACACTAGAATCTTTACTCACTGTCACTGTGTTCATGCATGTCCTTATCACATTTTGCATTTATAGCTCAACGATCAGCAGTTGTTTTCCAGTTTTGACATGAAATCAACAGCTTTCTACTGGCTTCTTACCCATTTTGAATTTCCATTTTATATGACAATGAAGTATTATCTATCTTTTCACAAACAACAAAAGGACAATGATGTTTAGTCCCCGTATAGTCCCCAAATTTCACATTTTATTCTATACAACAATCCCTAATTCAAGATGTTTGTTATTTTTTTTTTCTTGCCTAGTTGCTCTGGCTAGAACCTTTGGTGTAATGTTGAATTGAAGTAGCAAGACCAGACATCTTTATCTTCTTGTTTCTGATCTTAAGGGGAAAACATTTAGTTTTTCACTATTAATGATGTTAAATGTGGGTTTTTCATAGATATTCTATATCAAATTGAGGATATTCCCTTTTGTTCCTAGGGCTTTTATAGTGGTAGGGCATTGGATTTCATCAAAGGCCTTTTTGCCATCTGTTGAAATGAACATGTGGTTTTTATCCTTCCTTCTATTAGTGTGGTGCATTACATTGATTGGCTTTCAGATATTAAATAAATCTTGTATTCCTGGGATAAATCCCATTTGGTAATTATATCTAATTCTCCTTATATATTTCTGGATTTGGTTTGCTAACATTTTATTGAAGATTTTTACATCTATATTTATAAGAAATATTGATCTGTAGTTTTCTTGTGATGTCCTATCTGGCATTGGTATCAGAATAACACTAGCCATACCTAATGATTTGGAAGTTGTTTGGTCCTCTTCTATTTTGAAAGACTTTGTGAAGGGCTAGTGTTAATCTTCTTTACACGTTTGGTAGAATTCACCTGTGAAGCCATCTGAGCCTGGACTTTTCTTATGGATCCACTTGTAGTGGGTCCATTCAGATTGTTTATTTCTTTTTGAGTTAGTTTCAGTAGTTTGTATCTTTCTAGGAATCTATCCATGTCATCTAAGTTGTCTAATTTTTTGGCATACAGCTGTTCATAGCATTCCCTTATAATTCTTTTTTATTTCTGTAAGGTTGGTACTCATGTCTCTTTTTTTGTTCTTGATTTTAGTAATTTGAGTCTCCTCTTTTTCTTTCTTGGCAGGCGTAGCTAAAAGATTGTCAATTTTGTTGATCTTTTCAAAGAACCAACTTTGGTTTCACTGATTTTCTCTTTTTTAAAAATTCTCTATTTCATTTACTTCTACTTTGATCTTAATTATTTCCATCCATATACTAGCTTCAGTTTAGTTTGCTCTTCTTTTTGTAGTTCCTTTAGGTGAAAGGTTAGATTATTGATTTAATATCTTTCTTCTTTTTTATGGTAGGCATTTATGGCTATAGATTTCCCTCTAAGCACTGCTTTTGCTGTATCCCCTAAATTTTAGTATGTTGTGTTTTCATTTTCATTCATCTCAAAGTATATTCTAATTTCTCTTGTGATTTCCTCTTTGATTAATTGATTATGAATTTGTTGTTTAATTTCCACATATTTATGAATTTCCAAATTTCCTTCTGTTGCTGATTTCTACTCTAATTCCATTGTGTTCAGAAAATATATTAATACTTTGTATTATTTCAATCTTTAGAAATGTACTGAAGCTTATTTAATTGCCTAACATATGGTCTGTTGTAGAAAATGTTCAATGTGCACTTGAGAAATATGTGAGTATTCTGTTTTTGGATGGAGTGTTCTATAGACGTCTATTAAGTCTAGTTGGTTTATAGTGTTGTTCAAGGAGGTTTGTTTTAATTATGTTTTGTTGCTGATCTTCTAAGCAAAATAATTTAAGAAACACTAGAACCTAATCTAAGAACAACCAGAAGATGAAATAAAAATTTTAAGTCTGAGTCAAAATGTTAGAAATGACAGCAAAATAAGTCAGGGTTTTAGTCTTTTGTAGGAAGCCACATAGACTACCTCAGTTCAGATAGAATTATAACAGATAGAAGTTATATTCTGTATTTGGGAAGGGGTGGTAAGTATTTGTGGTTGATAGCAGACACATACACACACATACACACACGCTCATATGTAACCACCTCTAAAACCTTATGATACAGATGGTACAAAAATTAAATTAATCCAGGGAGATATAATTTCATAATTATAAAAAATTTAAATATAAGTGCAAAAAGTTGATAATGTTTTTTTATTTTAGTTTTTTACTTTGTCCTTTAATATTTTTAATTATGTCTAACAATAATTTAAGAAAGCTATTCATGTTTTAAGTGAACAAAAGCATGTTTGTATGATACTTGATCATTACAAAGTTATTTCACATATGTAAATATGTAACCATTCCATAGGAATGAAACTGAACATTACTAGCAAAGCATTTATTTTTCCAGTCTCAGAAAGAAAAGAAAACATGTTTATTAGGGACATCAAATTTTTATATCTAGCTCCCCTAATTTCTCTTTCAGGAGCAATCTTGAATCCTTCAGCGCAAAGTCATCAGAAGGATGGATTTCCAAACGTGTCATCCAAGGTAGAGTGTATGTGCGTAGGAAATGACCATTGAACTTTGTTGCATATATAATTGAGCATAATTGTGAAATTATCAGGCAGAAAAATGCTAGATTTGCAGGCACTTTTTAAAAACCAGATATGCCTTATTAGTTCTCTCATTATTCTTTACTTACATAAGGATTCAGGAAATTAGAAAAATTCTTAAGTATTTGAAGAATTAAGAGCTTTCTCCTCTCAGAGATCTGTCAGAGATAAGACTTAGAAATACTACAGATGGTGTGACTTATGCATTTGTCTTAACTCAGCTTTTAATTTTCCTTTCCTAGTTGATGTTTTATGTGTTGCTCTTAGATTTTATTAGAGCAAATTAGCAGTGATCATTTAAAAATGAATATAATAAATAGCATTAGAATCATTTAAAATGGGCTGTAACTGACTATGACATTGATGCTTGAGTTTTTACAGTTGATATGAAGCCTTAAATATATATGGCAATGAATGCTATTGAAGAAAGTGAAATAACTTTGCTTCCTACTAGCTTTATTCTAAATTAGATTCCACTTTGTTGCATAGTATAGTCCAGGGGAAGCTTTGGATTTCTGTTGAGGTTCTATTCTTTCCAGGCTTATGAAATGGAATCACCTTAGTATGTATTTCTTCTCTTAGGAAACAGCCAATGTCATAGCGGATAATGTTCTTATTCCTGAACATAATGAAAAAGGTAAAAAAAAATACTTTTCTTTAAATCATGCTTTCATTTAAGTGAATTTAGTGGGAGAAATATCCAATGATTACACTCTCCGTTTATATTCAGATTCAATATAAAATGTTACAGGTATTGCAATAATTTCTATTTTGTTTTGACACTTACAGTTCTAATGGATGGCATATAACTGTTATGTTAAGAATCTATTGGCTAATGAAGAACATAATTGTAGTCTCTTCACAAAGGGGGATGTTTTAGGTTTTTGTTAGTAAAATTTGCTATTTCTATGTGTCATAGGAAAACACTTAAAAAATGATGTTGGGTTTTATGCAGTTTTAGAAATGTTCATTTCTAAGATTTTCTGCAATTGCAGAAACCTTTCAAGATAATTGTAGAGCAATGCTGAAGGTCCATATGAAAATCTAGTTATTTTCCATATCAACTTTCCTACTTTGTCAGTAGGGAGAATAATTTAGTCCCACCTGGGAATAATTCTGATAAATTTTAAAGACTATTTAAGGTTGACTTGCCTAATCTTTGCCACTAGATCTGAAGCTTCATTGGTTGAGAAGAGAATTAGAAAAGTTAGATAAGGTTTTGGTTCTTCAACAATAAGGTCTGAATCAAACATAGACTGTCTTTAGAAAGGACTTTGTATTAGCTATGGAAATACAGCCAAAACTAGGCTCTAAAGGATTTAGCCAAGCTTTGCCTTTTGAATTTTTGTTTGATTACCTTTACATGTTTTCTCTCAATCTCTGCTTTGGATGATTTTTCAAAAAGCTGAATCCTCTTTCTAATTTACTTGGAAGAAATAAATTAGACATTTAGAGGATTTGGCTCATGAGAAGTGTTTCTATCAGTCATGCTTGGGGAATATTGTCTAGTCATATTAAGACTTCCACTTTCATTATTTTTTAGTGATTTTGGTTCATAATGGGTCAACAGCAATACATTGACCTAATGACAAGGAAACCAAATCTTGGCAAATATTCCCCAGCTAAGCTCTTTGGCTCTTCTCTTTGGGGAGTTGATAAAATCACAATGTTACTGTTCTCAAAAACCATTTGCTCTGTGGAATGGTAGGAATTATACCCAAATAAACATGCAGAGAGCACACAGTGGGCTTTGGTTTTGGTTCTTGGGCCTTCCTCTCCTGACCTTCTGCAGAGCTCTGGTTTGTTTCTGATATGAAAGTTTTGGTTATAAGGGTGACATTGATTCTCAAAAAGAGAAAAGGTAACTTATCTTCACCCTGCTTTCTTTCCTAAGGAATATTGCTTAAATCTTCCATCAGCTTTCAAAACATCATAAAAGGAACCAGAAATTTCCACAAAGACTTCCTAATTGGAGAAGGGGAGATTTTTGATGTGTATAGAGTGGAGATTCAAAACCAAACATATGCCATTAAATTATTTAAACAGGTATGGAAAGAATTACTATTACAGGATATCAGTTCCATTTATTTGCTTATACTTCATATTAACATTTGTCATTTTCATCAACATTGAAAGGTGTATTTGAGTATAAAAATTTCATAAATAGTCAGGCATTGTGGCTCATGCCTATAATCCCAGCACTTGGGGAGGCTGAGGTGGGAGGATTGCTTGAGCCCTGGAGTTCAAGACCAGCCTGGGCAACATAGGGAGACCTCATCTCTACCAAAAAAAAAAAAAATTTAAATTAGCCAGATATGGTGGTACATACCTGTGGTCCCAGCTACTTGGGAGGCTGAGGCAGAAGGATTGCTTGAGCTCAGGAGGAGTTGGAGGCTACAGTGAGCTATGATCATGCCACCACACTCCAGTCTGAGTAACAGAGCGAGACCTAGTCTCTAACCAAAAAAAAAAAATATTCATAAATAGAAATAGATATATTACTTCAGATGACTAGAGAAATGAATGCCTGTCTTGCAGGAATGTAGAAGTTAAATCCTTCCCATTCCCCGATTTATTGCATGAGAAATACTTTTGTGAAAAGCCATGTAGGACCCCTGGGACTTTGCTTAAGAGGGTCAGGTTGTGCCAGTCTGCTCCAGTTTTCTTAGCTTTTAAGGATGAGCAGTATCCTCTCCAGGCAGCTTCTCAGGCTAAGTCACAGTTTGGCATTTGGTGCTACTTTATAAATTGTCTTCTGTCAAAGTTCAAGAGGGTGGGAAAGAGGAGGCTTCAAGTGGGAACCGGCCAATGATCAGAGTAGAAATGTAGAAGACAGTAGGGTGACTGCAGCCAGTGAGACAGAAAGGGGATCAAACTCAGGAGTCAGTGGGAAATGGGTACGAACACACAGACGTGACAGAGCTGCTCTCCATTTTCTTCATTGTTGGTCAACAATCAATAAACCTTTATAAACTGTTTGTATGGACTCGGCACTGAACATGTAGAGATGAATAAGGCATAGTTCTGTCCTCCAGGAACTCACAGTCTTATAGGGGAAGCAGGTAGATAAACAAAAGATTAAACAAAGACTACTTGAGAAGTACTTTAGCAGGAATTTGTACAAAAGGTCACAGAGGTAAGTAAAAGATACAACTCTCTCCACCTGGAGGAGGGGTGTGTCTAGCACCCAGAAGACTATCTGGCACAGCGTTACCACTCCATAAACATTTTAAAAAACAAATGGAAAAGTGGAAGAAAGGAAGTGACCTTTCAGCTGGATTTTGAAGGATCAGTAGGATTTTGGGAGGCAGTGAAGGTGGGGAGGTATAGTCTGAGTGGAATACCTAGCAGGTGCAAATACCTGGGTGTGTGTGTGAAAGCATAGCTCTTTCTCAGGAATAACCATTCATCCAGTGAAGTGGAGTGGGAAGGTGGGCGGGGGGGAAGGCAGTAACAAAAGGTGTTGCTGGAAAGATAAGGTAGGTTTAAAACCGTGGGTGGTTTTTAAGTAAGAGAATGGCTTAGATTTGTATTTTTAAAATATAACTTAGATTACAGGTTAGACAATGGATTGGAAGTTGGCAGGGGAGCCGGGTGAAAGATGGCAAGAATTAGACCAAAAGCAGAAAGATCTGGTAGAGGGATATTTCAGATGTGTAAATCAAGAAATTGGCAAGGCATCAACCAGTGTTCTCAACCCTAACTGCATTTAGAATCACCTACGGAGCTTTTCTAAAAATGCGCTCCATAGCAACTGGTTAAGTCAGAACAGTAGCAGTGGTGGCAGGTATCAGTATTTTTTAAAAGGTCCCTAGGTGGTTCAAATGTGTAGCCAGTGTCGAGAGCTAATGCTGTAAGCCAGGGCAAAGTCCGTGGGGATGGTAAGAAGGCATGTGTAAGAGGTGAGGTGAAGTGGACCAAATCTAGTGATCTGTTGGATAGGACTGGGAAAGTGGGGAGAAGGAAGAATCTAAAGTGATTCCTAGTTTGCAACTTACATTACAAAGCCATTTAAACAATTATTAACCTGATTTCTCCATTTTCCCAAATTGTATTTTGCACCACTTAATTCTATATAGACATCTCAAGGTTCCTGAGAAGATGAACAGTCTAATAAAGAAACAATCTACTGGTAAAACCATTCAACAAATAGAATGTGGCTGCTCTAGAGGTGGTGTCACTGAATGAAGCCCGTTTCTTAGTGCCAACGTCCATTTGTACACTCCCTTATGGTTGAGCCTAGGACCACTTCCCCAAAGGATCCATCTCCTCTGCTTTCCTCATCTCTGTGCAGCTGCCACCAAATCACGCTCTCTTTCGGGAGTTTTCTTTCTATGAGTCTAGCTTCAGAATAGGATGTCATTGCCTCTAGATCCCTGTCCCTTCCTGTCTTAAAGACATTGTTTTCTTGATTGCCTCTGACCCTCCAGTATGGTTTTGGCGACCCTCCTAAGTGTAGCTACAGCATCATAGCCTTAGCTTGTAGTATTGATTTCTTCATCTGCCTCTCCCAACGGACTAGATGGCTTTCTTTGAAGGGCTCCTATTTGCCTTTGTATCCTAGTACCTTGTGACAGGGCCTGGCCCATAGTAGTTACTCAATAAGTGTTCGTTGGATGAATTGAATGAAGCATACATGCCCTTTTCAAGAATTTAGTTAGTTGCTGATCATTAAGAGTAAAAAAAAAACCTAGAGATTACAAAGGACCTATCAAATCTACTGTCCCTACATTTTAACTCCCTCTTAAGGTAGTGAATAGAAGTGTGGTTGGACTTTTGCCCTTCTGCTTTTATCTCTGTCTCCTTCTTTAACCCAACACACACACACACACACACACACACCAGGAAAAATGAGATCATTGAATGAAGCCTTAGCCACAGAACATTTTTTGAAGAAATGCAGTTTTATAACATTGGGACATCGCTGATTACCTTTCTTAGAGGGACTGAGGTGGAGGATTGTACTAGATGTGTTAAATCTGTGCTTTTTGAACTTTGTATGTACTGATCACCTGGGAATTATCTTACAATGCAGATTCTGATTCAGCATAATGGGCAGGAACCCAAGATTCAGCATTTCTCAGCGGCTCCCAGTGAAGCTGAAGTTTTTTGTACATAGATCACACTTTAAGCAACAGGTGTTAGAGTGCTAGGTTAGCATGAACACAAAAACCAATTCCTTCATTTTTCAGATGAAGAAAACTATGACCTTAGCGAGGTTAAGTGACTGACAAAAAGTCACAAATAGCAAGTGTTAGAGATGGGCCTGAATTTAGTTAGTCCTCCTGGCTCCCAGGACAGTGGTCTTGTAAAAAGAAAATTCTGATAAAGTGGTCCTTGAAAATGATTTTTTAGCCTGATGTATTATTTCTGACTTCCTGGCTTATCTTGGAAAATAGCTTCCAGAATTCCTGTTGAGTTTTTCTCCCTTTATTTCTGAGGACAGAGCTCCAGAACTCTGCCTTCTCTAGCAATTTGCAAATGACAGAGCCCTACAGATGATGGGACCTGGGAGTATACTTAATTTATAATAATTCTTCTGTGGTTGAAGTTAGGAAGCTGAGATGCAGATACATGCAATGATACAAGATACATATAGGCATCAAGAACAGTGCCTGGTGTAGAGTAGGTGCTTAGTACAATATTATTGAATTCCTTAATTTATTCAGTATTCATGTGTCAGGCACTGGGCTAGCTTCAAAAGTTTCTTTGAGGTAAGGAGTTATATTATCATTTGCTTAGTAAGCTCACCTTTTCCAAATTAATGCAAAGGTAAACTTGAACTGACATATCCAAATAACTCAGGTCATAAATGCCAAATCAGTGAAATTTTGCAACAGAATATAAGTAACACAAATTGGATTCTTTGGGAGATCAAATGGGGAGGTTTAAATGTCATGGGATTTTCTTTGAATACATAGAATACTTTTGAATTTATGTATATGTGTGCAAAATATGGTAAAAAAATTGAAATTGAAAATTTGGCAACACAATATATTGCATGATAAACTTTTAATTCAAGAGCAGTAGGCTGGGCATGGTGGCTCATGCCTGTAATCCTAGCACTCTGGGAGGCTGAGGTGGGCAGATCATTTGAGCTCAGGAGTTCGAGTCCAGCCTGAGCAAGAGCAAGACCCCATCTCTACTAAAAAAATAGAAAGAAATTAGCTGGACAACTTAAAATATACAGAAAAAATTAGCCAGGCATGGTGGCGCATGCCTGTGGTCCCAGCTACTCGGGAGGCTGAGGCAGAAGGTTTGCTTGAGCCCAGGAGTTTAAGGTTGCTCTGAGCTAGGTTGATGCCACGGCACTCTAGCCCGGGCAACAGAGTGAGACTCTGTCTCAAAAAAATAAATAAATGAAAAAAGAGCAGTGGTTCTCTAAATCTGTTTGGGGGCTAACAGATTTTCAAAAATCTGATGAAAGCTAAGGATTCTCTCCCCAGAAAAGTGTCATATGCATTTACATCAAAGAGCTTATCTAATTTAGGGAGACCATAGACCCTAGGTTAAGAATCCCAGAAATAGAGATCATTTTCTTAATTTTTTCTTGTCTTCCTATATGATATTTAGGAGAAAAAAATGCAATGCCAAAAACATTGGAAGAGGTTTTTATCTGAGCTTGAAGTTTTACTACTGTGAGTATATCTTGTCTTGAATTTTCCCCTCTTTGTGCTTGGGTTTCATCTCTGTTCATCTTTGATTTTACAGTACTGTGCTTGGCATGGCATTTAATAAATGTGGGTTGGATGTTAGAACATTGGGTAAATTTTTGACATCTGCGTCAGTATATTCCTTAAAGTACCTTTTAAAATAGATCATTTACGTAATGCATTTGAACAAATTTTAACAAGAAACTGTCACAAGGAAGTGGGTTAAATCGTGTGTGACTAACATGGCTGAGTAATAATTCTTAGAACATTAGAATTGTATATATTTTACCATTTCCCCTGTTCTTTAGAGACATTCCAGTCTAGAAACTGTTTCATTAGTATAACTCTCTTCAGGAAGAGAGTTTTAGACAAAGAAATCAAGTGCTTTTGATGTGCATATTATTTTTTGAGAATTCATTCATGAATCTAAGAGTCCTTGGAGACAAATTAAAATGACTTCATTTTCATATATATTCATATCTGCAGTTGTGCAGCCTTTCTTATTGAAGGTCCCAACCCTATAGAGTTCACTTATTACCCTTTACAAATAGAAAATGTTCTTTTCAGATGTTTTCTGAACCAATATGTGAAGTGGAGGGGCAGGGAGGAAGGTGGGGGGAGAAGGCATTATACTGAATCATTTTCCTTTCATAGCCAGGGCCAGAAATCAAAATATTAGAGGGCAATCATAAAAACTTAGTATATATCATTTAGTCAATAAAAAACTAAACACAACGGTAAAAAGTTTTTACATTTAAGTTTTGTTTATTTGCTTATGAAAGTAAGGTTCAGGCTGGGCGTGGTAGCTCATGCCTATAATCCTAGCATTTTGGGAAGTCAAGGCTGGAGGATCGCTTGAGGCCAGGAGTTTGAGAGCAGCTGAGTAACGTGGTGAGATCCCATCTCTACCAAATATAATTTTAAAAAATTAGCCAGGCATGGTGGTGTGCACCTGTAGTCCCAGCTTCTCAGGAGGCTGAGGCAGGAGGATCACTTAAGCCCAGGAGTTCGAGGTTGCTATGAGCTAGGCTGATGTCACTGCACTCTAGCCCAGGCAAAAGAGTGAGACCCTGTCTCAAAAAACAAAATAATACAAACAAAAAAGATTCAGACATTTTAAAATTCCAAAACTGCAAAAGGGGTAGACCAAGAGACTTTTCTCCCACTATTATCATCCAGACACCCAGATGATTTTTCCAAGGCAACAGTGTTATCAATTTCTTACATATATTTCTAGAGATATTTTATATGTAGACAAATAGGTATTTTGTTTTTACTTTCCTCCTTTTACACAAAAGGTAGTATAAACAGATTGTTCACTTTGCTTCTTTTCATATCCTATTATACACTGTACTGTAATTTACTTAACCATTCTCCTATTGATGAGTTTTATATTTTTCTACTTTTTATTATTCAAACATAATGCTTCAACAAGAAAATCTTATATATATGTTATTTTGTACCTGCTTGAGTATATCTATAAGATAAATTCCCATAAATAAAAGTATAGAATCAAATGATTATGTGTATTATGTAGTACTGAATTGTCCTGTAATAGAAGTTGTACCAGTTTACACTTAACAGCAGTCATATAGGAGAGTACCTGGTTTCCCATTCTTGCCAACCTAATGTTTATTCTAACTTTTTAATTTTTGCCATAAAAATACTTAATTTACAAATAAAAATTGTATATATTCAATGGTATAATGTGATGATTTGAGATAGTATATATAGATCATCTAATGAATACCACAATCAAATTAATTAATATATCTATCACCAGATCCCCAGAACTTGTTCATCTTATAACTGAAAGTTTGTTCCTTTTGACTAACATCTCTCCATTCCCCCCCCCAACCCTGATAACTGTTGATCCACTCTCTGCTTCTGTAAATTTAACTTTTTAGATTCCACATATAACTGAGATTGTACACTATTTGTTTTTCTGTGCCTGGCTTATTTCACTTAGCATAATGTCCTCCAGATTCCTGCAAATGGCAGGATTTTTTCTTTTTTATGGATGAATAATATTCCACTCTGTGTAAGTGTATGTGTGTGTGTATCATTTTTTAAATTTATTTATCTATCAATGGATGTTTAGGTTGATTCCATATCTCCCTATCTTGGCTATTCTGAATAATGCTACAGTGAATGTGGGGATGCAGATGCCTCTTTGAGATATTAATTTCATTTCTTTTTAATATAATCCCAGAAGTGGGATTGCTAGATCATATGGTAGTTCTATTTATAATTTTTAAAGGAACCTCCATAATGGCTGTGCAAATTTACATTCCTACCAATAGTAGGAATAGAATTCCTCCATACCCTTGCCAATTCTTGTTATTGCTTTTTTTTTTTTTTATAATAGCCATTCTGATGGTGAGAGGTGATATCTCATTGTGGCTTTGATTTGCATTTCTCTGGTAATTAGTGATGTTGAGTGCCTTTTCATATACCTGTTGACCATTTGTATGTCTTTTCTGGAAAAATATCTACTCAGGTTACTTGCCCATTTTTCAATCAGATTATTTGCTTTTGTGCTATTGAGTTGTTTGAGTTCTTCATATATTTTATATATTAACCCATTATCAGATATATGGTTTGCAAATATTTTTTCTTATTTTGTAGATTATGTTTTCATTTTGTTGACTGTTTGCTGTGCAGAAGCTTTTTAGTTTGGTCTGATCCCACTTGTTTATTTTTGCTTTTGTTACCTCTACGTTTGGTGTCATATCCAAAAAATCATTGCCAACACCAATGTCAATGAGATTTTCTCCTGTTTTCTTCTAAGATTTTTATGGTTTCAAATCTTAAATCTTACCGTAAGTCTTTAATCCATTTTGAGTTAATTTTTGTACATGGTATGAGACAAGGGTCCAATTTCATTCTTTTACATGCGGATATCCAGTTTTCTCAACACCATTTGTTGAAGAGACTTTTCTTTCCCTGTTGTGTGTTTTTGGTGCCCTTTTCAAAGAGTAGTTGACCATATATATGTAGGTTTATTTCTGAGCTTTCTATTCTATTCCATTGGTCTATGTATCTGTTTTTATGCCAGTGCCATACTGTTTTGATTACTGATAGCATAAGTAATATAGTTTGAAATCAGGAAGTGAATGCCTCCAGCTTTGTTCTTCTTTCTCAAATTTGCTTTGACTATTTGAGGTCTATCATGGTTCTGTCATGGTATGAATTTTAGGATTCTTTTTTCTATTTCTGTTAAGAATTCCATTGAAATTTTGATAGGGATTGTATTGAGTCTGAAGATAACGTAGGGTAATATTGACATTTTAACAATATTAATTTTCGAATCCATGAGATATATTTCCATTTATTTGTGTCTTTTTCAATTTCTTTCATCAATGTCCTATGATTGTTAGTTTACCGATCTTTCACCTGCTTGGTTAAATTTATTCCTAAGAATTTTGGGGTTTTTTTTGATGCTACTATAAATAGGATCATTTCCTTAATTTCTTTTTTGGATAGTTCATTGTCAGTGTAAAAAGGTAACTGATTTTTATTTATATTTACATTATCACAGTCAGTCAAAAAGAGTAACTAGTATTTGTTAGAACTCTTTAGACCAATTTGGAAAGCAAATTTGTGTCATGTGTCCAGTGAAATTACTTCTTCCTTAGCAGAATTTATATTCTGCTTTAAACCGATTCCCCATCTCACCTTACTACCTCCAAACCAGGGTGTTGTTCATTTCCTATTTGAATAAACAATTTGATGGACTTTAAAAATCTTTTGTTTCAAGGTTTCATCATCCAAACATACTAGAGTTGGCTGCATATTTTACAGAGACTGAGAAGTTCTGTTTGGTTTATCCATATATGAGAAATGGAACGCTTTTTGACAGATTACAGTGTGTAGTAAGTTATATCTATTATTCTACCTGATCCTCTAACCCCTTGAACTCCTGAGAGAGCTGAGGGGTAAGGTGTGTTTGCCTGAGGGGATAGCCAAGGATGGGTTTCTCAAGGAAGTAGAATACCTCTCCTTGAATTAATTTCTTGCTCTTAGAAGTCTGTATAAATAACCCGAGTTACCATGTTTTGTGCAACACGTTTGCCAAAAGATTTGCTGGGTCTAACTCCTCATTGATTCTATACCTCCAGTAAGTTTATACCAACTACCTTATTTCTCAGATAATTTTAATTTGTATAACTTTATGCAAAGTATCCTTCAATACAAAGGATAGACATAAAAGTGATACAGGCTCCTTAAAGAGAAGGAAGTTGAATAAATGCCATGATTTTTTGTAAGATTCATAAGATGTTTTTGAAGGGTAAGTTTAAAAATTAATTCCAAGTAGGTTGAGTTTCAGTTAGAATAAAAGCAGATTATTTTTAATTATCCATATGATTGTGCCACAAATAATTTTAAAATCTTAGTTAATGAGCTTTAAAGTGTTACCTTACTAGCTATGTTTTGATTGAGTTAATATTAAAAATTATTGAGTGTTTTCATTGTCTATAATGAGGGCTAACCAAACAAAATAAAAAAAGAAAAGAAAAAAAAAAAGAGGCCTACAACTGTCATCAGTAGCAGAGAGAAACCCATCTGGAATTAAAAATAGGTTGTGGCAAACCAAAATGTTGATTCACTCACCTTACCCCACCTTGCCATTTGTTCTATTCTGGCATGCTTCAATGTAATAAATATATAGATAGTTTTTATTCAGAATGTGCAGCCAAACCAACTGCTGTTGTCTTTTTAGGGTAACACGGCCCCACTCTCTTGGCACCTTCGAATCAGTATATTAATAGGAATATCCAAAGCCATTCATTACTTGCACAACACTCAACCGTGCTCGATCATCTGTGGCAGTATATCAAGGTAAATGATCCCAGAGCTTTAGATTATACCTGAAAGCCCCTTCCATCATCACAGGTGAGTCCATACTTCACACCATTTTCTGCTGTAGTTCTCCTGGTAAGTATGTATGTGTGTTAGTTTTTAAAATCTTACGTTTTTATTAACGAAAATGTGTCTACCAAATTTAAAAAGCTATATTTCTGTTGCCAAAGGGAGAGTTTACAATATCTTTGGGAATTATTAATGAACAATGTATGATAGACAATTCTGTGTACAGATAGCCTGGAAGAAGTGGTGCAAGGTCTGGTGAATATGGTGGATGACAGAGTTTCCAGTTTGAGCAGCGTTGCTTGTACAACATGTGGTCAAATGTTGTCTTCCAGAGGATTGTTGGAATAGTCACGTCAAACCTTGCTGCTAATTCATGCACAGGTAGAGATGGATTCGCTTCCACTACAGCTTTCAGCTCATCATTATCTATCTTGGTCTCAGGTCACCCATGTAGCTCATTTTCAAGATTAAAATCACTAGAAGGGAACTTCTCAAACCATCAATGTCCTGTGTGTTCATTAGCCACATCCTTCCCAAACACTTGATATTTTGAGCTGCCTGTGCTGCATTGGTTCCACGAAGGAACTCATATTGGAAAATAACATGAATTTTGACTTATCCATGGTTTCACAAAAATTGCTCTAAAATAAATTTGAAAGATAATCACAAGCCAGACTGGGCACTTGAAAGACTGAGGATGTACCTTCACAGTAAAAATAAAGCACGAAGTGTCAAAGTGAAATGTTAGAGATATCAACTGTCAAATTTAGTACTTAAGGAAATTGGACATTTCACCTTAATAATCTAATAGTTCTTGATGGGAGGGGAGGACAGAGTGGGCCACCAACTAGAGCAATGAGGGCATCAGGGCAGGAAGGGAAACAGAGGCAGGCTCTGCTTTCTTCCCAATACTTTTCACAGCTGAACTGGGCAAGGTGATTCAGATGTGCCTGTTCTGCACATTCAGATGTGTCTCCCGGTATGAGATGAGCAGAGGCAGTGGACCCACATATCCACTTTCTCACTGTTGGTCAGTGTCTCCAGGCAGGTTACCAGGGAATAGACTCAGAAGCAGAGATTTGCCTGCAGGAGATTCTTAAGGAAGGGAAGGAAAAAGCCAGAACTGGGCAGTTGGAGAGGTTGGGCTGGGATACTGCTGTAATAAAGGCCTCAGCCCACGCTATGAGGAAGCACTAAGGTGAGAAGGCCCTTAAAGATATCACAAAGGTAGGCAGGGCACTCGGGTCTTTGCACTCCTGTGTCTGACCAGCCCTGGAGTGGGGCTGGAACTTAGCCGTGAGCCATCAGCAGCCAACCCTCCTGGCTAGGGAACTGGGGCCTGAGGAGGGAGATGGGGGGAGGGATTCTGGGATGATTATGGCAACCACCACAGTTATGGAGGAAGACTTGACAGGGCAGAGCTCTGAAAAGAGGATTTTTCTTTTTCACATACTTTCCCCCTCTCTCCTCCCATCCTTTCCTCTTAGCTCAGTAACCCTTCATGGTGAAATCAGAGACCTGATTTAAGAAGCAGACCTTCCAGTTAAAATGTGATTCTGAGCAAATTGCTCCACTTTTCTAAGCCTCAGTCTTTCTGCACAATGCTAACAATAGATTTAGTAGCTTCTGTCTCTTAGGGTTAAATAACATAAGGTATGTATGGTTCTTAGCAAAGAGTAAACACTCATCCACGGGTGACTCCTACCCTTGACTGGTCAGGAAGTGGTGGGAGAGGCAAGGGCAGAGGCTAAGTGGTGTAGTGGCTGCTCTTTTACTTACCTCCATTGTCAATTTACTGTGTTTGAAAAGTGGATCCTCAAACTAAGCTCCATTTTAAGATAACAATCACTTCTGTGTTATTAGGTGTTTGTTGAATATGTGGAGAATCACATTCATTTCAGTTCACAAACACATGTTCCATTTAGTATGGAACATCTATTGTGTGCAGAGCATTGTGTTAGACCATGGTGGGGGTGACATTGATGGTAATAGTCTTGTCCTTAAAGGGTCAACCTGGTGATCAGAGAGAGAACACAAAATACACAGTGCAACAGCTAGTGTGCCCAGTGTGTGGTTGATCTGAGAGGCTTCCCTCAGTAGAAAGGTTCTGGAGTCTCTCAGGGGTCTTATAACTTAAAAGGAGGCCGGTTGTTCCAGGCCAGTATCCCAGGTACTTGTCTGGATATGCAGCACTATGAAATCATGTAAGTAGCACTGATAGACCTAATGCCCAATGGGTACTAAAGATACAGCATACCAAAAGAAATCTGGTCAGAGACAAGGAGAATGTCATGGAAGGAGCAGGATTTGAACCAGAAATGCAGCCAGTAATGTATTTTATTTTTTACTTCGTGGAGGGGCTGCTGACAACTGTTGCCTTTGTGAGTTTTCCAAATAGTTTGAGGACTCGAATGTAACTCATCTGCAGACTGTGGCAACCCAGGCACGTGTCAGGGTATGGGGTTCCAAGGCTGTGGGTGTTTGTTTGAGAACCCTGGTATCACAAGGGCTCTTCAGTGTGTCCCTGCCTGTCCCAGAGCCAGTCGGCCCCTTCCATAGCCACTGAACTCTTGGCCTTTCTGCCGCACCTGCCTGCAAAGATGTTAGTGTCAACTGTGACAGTAGATTTCCCCCCTCTTGTTTGGTGATTGCACACCTGTTCTCTAGAAACTGGAAGGAGACCAACTCAGTTCATTCAGGCCACTGAACATCTGTCAGGTGGTAATGACAGTCAGTCCCCAGCAAGTCTGGGCCAGACGTGAATTGGCTGACCTAGATTACCCTCCCAAATCTCTTTTAAATGAATCGTCCGCTTTGCTCTGAACCTGGGCCACCCAGGTGCTCGGTCCCTGTGTACAGCTCAGTGCTTTTAGGAAGATCTGAAATCCCTGCCTCTTCTGCCTTTGTCATATTAATTCTCTAAATCTAGGTGAGGAAAGACAACTTCTAGGAGGGATGCAATTTTATTGTAAATCCTGATAACTGGCTCAAAAAAAGGACATCTCAAAATCTGTGTTGAACAGTGACCTTTCCCATGAGTAAGTCAGGGCTCTGCTTTTGGTGGAGGAGTGAAAAATGGAAGGTGTTGTTACTTTTCTTTTATTTTCTTTATTTGGGCTTCAGACTTATGAGTCACAGAAGACTTTATTCTAAATCATTTGAGGCCGCATGGGGTGGGGGTGGCTCACACCTGTAATCCTAGCACATTGAGAGGCTCTCTTTTGGAATTTCCAGTTATTTGATTTGAGATACAAAGGTCTGATGTCAAGATTTTTTTTCTAATAGACTTTATCTTTATTGTTATTAGAATAGAACATACTCCTTTAAATAAAATTTAAAAAAATATAAAATAGAAGTAAAAAACAAGTCGTTTTACAAAAAAAGCCATAAGTTTCTCCATCCAAATAAAGCTTTGTTGATATTTTTGTATGTTTTATTTCTTTATTTATTTATTGTTTTGAGACAGGGCCTCATTCTGTTGCCTAGACTGGAATGCAGTGGCATGATCATAGCTCACTGCAGCCTTGAACTCTGGATTCAAGTGATCCTCCTGCCTCAGCCTCCTGAGTAGCTGGGACTACAGGCATGTGCCACCATGCCCAGCTAATTGTTTAAATTTTTTGTGGAGATGGGGTCTCACTATGTTGCCCCAGCTGATCTTGAATTCCTGGCCTCAAGTGATCCTCCCACCTCAGCCTCCCAGAGTGCTTGGATTATGAGTGTGAGCCGCCATGCCTGGCAGATAATCTTACCTTTTTACGGTTTTAAAATAGTTTTAAAAATGGAGATTGGAGGGTCATTATTCAGCAGCCTAGTGCCCAAAGTGTGAACAATGAACAACATCTTTTGTCTAAGCAAAATGAAATGGTGTTCATTTCCTCCTTCCTCAGTGGGAGAAGGATGACGATGATGTGGGAAGAGCACACAAATCTGGGTTCAGGCCCAGGTCATTCTGTAGCCAGAGGGTGGCCAAAAGTTGTACATTCAGAACCAACTGAAATGATCTCTAGTTGACCTCTTCTTGCTTTCAAACTCTTTGACGTTACCCCTGCCTGTTTTTGTACCATGCTCTGTACTCACCAATCTAGGTGTCAGGTTTCAGGGTGAAAATGTCAGTTCTTGGCGCGCCCATGGTAGAAGAATGACCAGATGCACCAAAGTAAGGCAAGCATGAGGTGAAATTTATTGACGGGGAGCAAGATAGGAGTACAGAGCAAGAGCAAGATATAGGCTTACAGAGCAAGATACATGCTCCACAGATGATGACCAGACCTCTTGCTGCAGCAGGAAAAGAGAAGTTGGTTATGGTCTGCGTCTTGTTTTACAGTGCTGGATTGGGACCTCCCTAGTGGCTCAGACATCACCGCGGAACCGCTTTGGACAGTTGGGAGTTGCATGACCCGAGTCTAAACTATGCATGCGGGTTGTTCTAGGCCAGTTTCTGGACTCTATGGTACCTATGCGGTTGGCCCGTGAGCTAGAGAGTCCTCTGCATTCTTTTGCAGTTGGCAGGCTGAGTTATGATTGGCAGATTCATATGGTATTCCCTCCACCCCCAGGTAGGGCAGTTGCTTGGGAGACGATTGGGGTAGGGCAGGACGAAAATAGGGGCCTGGGGTCCACCGTTGTCCTTCTTCCCAGGTGGGGCAATTGCACCAAGGCAACAGCACCCACTTTTGTCCCTAGGAGACCCAGAATCCCTTTCTATCTACCTAACATAGGGATTGTGACAAGAGAATGATGTGACCCTGTATTCTCTTAAATCCTGGCCAAGCTTTACGCTTATCATCTTCTGAATTGGGGTGCGTTCAGATATGTATAGGAGGCACTTCCAGGGACCTGCCCACCAGGAGCAGGCCTTAGGCAAAGTCCTGACAGACCTGTTTTCCTGAAATACCCTTTCCTCAGGCTTTTCTCTTTCCTTCCCCCTTTTCAACAACTACCCCAGTGATCTCATTGTTATCCCAGTCTCTTATCACTGCCTGCTCCACTACTTTCTAGGGAGAGTCACTTAATTCCCTCAGCCTTAGTCTCCTACCTCCTCTGGAAGTGGGTGTGGTACTATTGCACCTCCTTAGCTGTGATCATTCCCACCTAATGTGAGAGTCTCTTCCACCTCTGCCCCCTCCTCGATGCTTCATCCAACCTGTCCTTGGCCTCTTGCCATCATGGAGGGCCCAGCATGCTGTGGGGGTCCTGCTGCATTTGGATGCAGCTCTAATTATTAGAACTTCTTTTGTATTCAGCTGAAATCCTGGGACTCATCCATTAGTTCATTTTGTCACTAGAATTATCTATACACAGCTGAAGAAGAAAAAAAAAGAGCTAAAAATTCATTTCATTTCTCTTTGTAATCAACAGTTTCTTAATCTTTCATGAGTAGCTGAATAAAAAGATATTTTCTTCAGGTAACTGTAGTAAATCGAAAGCGCACCAAACAGGGACATAGAAAGGCTAGGTTTTAGTCCTGGCTCTGCCTTTAAGCTGTTTGGATGGAACAAGTCATGTCAACCATGTGGGCGTCATTTGCCTCATCTGAAAAAGAAGCCGTTACACTCTAGCAGCTATGACAAATCAGTTTCGTCTCACATTCCATCTTTGATTGATTGACAATAATTTCCCCCGGGCAGTGTTGAAAGAGAACCTAGGGTAGCTGTTTTCAGAACTCAATTTGTGATGTCTGCCAAGAATATGGGAGGCTGTTTGGGAAGGATAAATGTTTTGGCAACATTTGGCCCACATATTTGCCATCATTCCTATGCTGTGCAGTCTAAGGCTACTTATAAGGTTTCAAATCCTTTTAACAAATTGGTTATATCAACAAATATTTACTTAGTATTAATATCTTCTGTAGACTCAACCTTATGTTTAAGTAGACAACATTAGGTTGTCTCTGTAATGGCCAAGTGAAGTAGCTCAGGCTATACTGCACAGTAGGAACTTGGAGAAAGGAGAAACACTGGAATTCAGAGTAGTTGAGTGAAAACTGCATGGAGGAAGTGAGTCTGATGGCTGCAGAGAGGATTTGGATAAAAATAAGGGAGGGGAGAGTATTTTGAAGATGAGGGGAACAGAATAAAGAAAACCCCAAGACATTCATATTCAGTTTATCTTGATTGCATTGGTACGTGCAAATACATTAGGGGTAGCTGATAAGCTGCAGATGGATTAGGAAGTTCAATGACAGCCAAAGGACTTTAGACCTGACATAAACGTTCACTGAATAACTTGTTAGTAATCCTCCCAACAACCCTGAGTTTAGGTATTATTGTTATTATCTCAGTTTGACAGAGGAAAAAGCCGAGGCTTACAGAGGTTAGTAATTTGCCTCTGTCACATGCCTATAGATGGGGAAGGGGAGGTTCTTTTCCATGTTTGTGTGAGTCCAACAATCATGTTCTAATTATGGAATTAAAGGTCTAGGATTACTGGGAGCACATTGGCTTCATCAGCAGAGACAGGGAAATTGGGAGGACAGGAGAGCATAATTAGCATGTGGAAATTTGGAAGTGTTGATATTGGACTCTAGTGACAATGACAGTAGGCAGTAGGCTTTGAGGGGGAGAGCTGTGCTGGAGATCAGCGTTTGTGCAGTCTTTGCTTGTCCACGTGCTGAGAGTAAATGGCTTTCTAAGGAAGAAACTGTCAAGGACGTGGCTGAGGAACACCCACAGGAGGAAGCAATGCCCATATTTCAAAAGTATTTTCAACCAGTCTGCTGGTTTATTTAGCCCAAAAAATGTCTTAGTAATTTGAACTCTTCAGTGAGAATGTTATAAAAACAAAATTCACTTCCAGATGGTGGAATGTGAGGAGGAAAGGACTTAAAGAAAAGAATCTTGAAAAGTTGCAGTCTGTGTTCTTGGCTAAAGACCCTCACATTTTTATTTGGGAAATGAAGACGTTTTTGAATTACAGGAACACTTAAAAGCATCTGAAAGCAGTAAACCTCCTAGTTATTTCCATCCTCTCCCTTAGCGAGCTTAATTGTTTTCACATTTACAAATGATTTAAAATTGAAATGCATTTCATCCTTAGCATTTTCCATCCCAGACGTTCATTCCAGTTAATGTTTCCAAAGCAAGGAGATAATCTTGGTGAGCGTTTCTAATGTTTCCTATAAAATCATGTTCTTTAATCGGTATTGCCATTTGTCTCCTGCCAAGTGAAAAACGGTCTTTCATGCAAGGGAGGTGGTCTAGGAAAGAAAGGAAGGGAGAAGCCATTTGCTTCAAAATGATTTTTTTTAAACGAAAATTGATCAGATATGGAAGGTCAGAATGAGCAAGTGCATGGAGAATTTCCTTTGCGAGGGACTAGAAAAACTGCATGGTTGGGGAGAGAGGGTGGGGAGCACAGACAGGCCCCTTCCAGCAGCCGTGTCACCCTTGTCTGAGGACCCAGGCTCCTCCTGCCTCTGCCCCCAGACCTGGTGTCTCTGTTCCTGAGGCTGATGTGACTGGTAAGGGTGGGCTCCAGCTCAGTGTTGAATAGGGATGTCAATACCTGCAGGAAACGCAGTTTGTTTGTTTGTTTGTTTAAATGATTAATTAATCAGTCTCCTCCCTCTCCCTCTCCACTCCAAAAAAACTATTTTTATTTTTCAGGAACATTTTAGATATAAACAATTCTTTTTCCTTAGATTTTCCTATTTCCCTCAGTACCTCCCCTCTTCTAAAATATCCATATATGTTCATTTTTTCTGAGGAATGCCCAAATAATGAAATATGACATAAATTAAAATTTCTCCTATTAATTCTATTTGCCACCACTGTATCCAAACTCCAACATTCATTTGTTTATACATATAGATATATATGTGCATGCCCAATACATGCCAAGCAGTTTTTTTTCCTTCTCCATTGTCTTAAAATATCTAGAAATATTACTTTAATTAGCTTTGTCCAGAACTTCTCTGGAATTATTTTGAAACTCAACTGATTTCTTGAAACTAATTAGCCCAAGGGTCCTCAGATCTCCAGGGTCATCCTACAACCTTAAATTGGTGCTTTGAACTTCTTCTAGAGATACCCAGGCACGCCTCTTGGATTTTAAGGTAAGGTCATGGGTGTGGGATAGACGATGGGCAGCCCACGTCTTTTAAAGCAGGTTTCGAGGCCCTCTCTGAGTGTCAGGAACTCTGTTTGTGTTTTCTCAATTAATCCTTGTAAGAACTCAGTGAGGTAAGCTTTGTCAGATCTTTTTACCTACAAGGAAACAGGCTTAGGGAAGTTGTGCTAGTTTGGTTAGAGTCAAAGTTTCACATGTAAAGGAGGAATGCCTCTTATTGACTGGGCCTTTGCACAGAGAACCTAGGCTCACAAGGCACCAATAAAGCAAAAACAAGCTTTAATCCTGTCTCTAAGCATGCCTACGTTCAATGGGGAAGAAAGAGAAAGCTCCATGATCCAACCGGGGATGAAGGGTTTCAGCTTCGTGTAGGACACAAGGCTTGCTCAAGCAGGGGAGAGCGTGTGTGTGCAACTTTTCCAGTAACCGGCAGGCTCTCAGGCCTCATCTGGTGAGGGGAGGCAGGACATCTGGTGAGGGGTGTCTAGGTGTTGCGGCAGCCGTGACACAGACAGCACATGTGTCCTGTTGCCTCCGCTGTCACAGAGAGGCTGTTGGGTCCTCTTTATCTCTGGGGCCAATATGTGGCTCCCCCACCCCCCGTTCCCTGCGTCTTTCTTTGGGTGGAGTCCTGGCTTTCCTGAGAATTGCCAGGCACTCAGGGGCTGGACTACTGGGCACCAATAACCCCCTTTAAAAATATATGTTTTTAACAAATCTCACATATCCTCACATATACGTAGGAGCTAAATATTAAAGACAATTACTCTCATGGACACAGAGAGTAGAATGAGGCTGGGGAGGGTATCAGAGAGGAAGGTAAAGTGGCAATGGTTAATGGGTGCAAAAATATAGTTAGATAGATAGAATGAACAACATTTGATAGCATAATAAAGTGACTATAATTAACAATAAGTTAGAGTATACTTTAAAATAACTAAAAGAGTGGAACTGGAATGTTCCTAACACAAAGAAATGATAAATGCCTGAAGTGACGGACACCCCAGTTACCCTGATTTGATTAATTCACATTGTATGCCTGTATCAAAACATCACATGTACCCTATAAAGATATAAAACTGTTAGGTACTCATATTAATTAAAAATTAATATATATATCTCTCTTTAAAAACCAATCATGTGCTTACATGTGAAGCATAGTATTTGCACTTAAATTCAAATCCTGCATTATAATCTAGGTGAATCATCTGGCTTTATGTTGAAGGTCGAAGGGATTCAACTAAATCAGGAGACAAATTGGTGAGCAAAGAAAACAAATCTCACTACAAAGTAGCATGTGTTTGAGGGATTTAGATTCGCAAAAATAATTGTCCTATAGACCCCTACTATAGAGAGATTAAGCAATGTCCCCAAGTCAGGATACAAACTCACCACCTGTGTAGGATTTGCCCCACTTCCTCAGTGTACAACCAGTGGTCTTTCTGCAGAAAAAATTAATCTGGAGAGGTGATGGACTCTGTTACAGTAAATAGTCTTGTGGTATAAAAATTAGAAAAACAATAGGTTGTAGAAACACTAAATTGAGGATGCAGACCTTTAGTGTGGACCAAAGATGTTTTTTGTCTGTCTCTTTGGTGGCCACCATAGCTAGCAAGATGCCCTTTTGCCTTATATTGCTATGATTTTAGTTATTTTAGGTTGTTTTTATTTCGTTAGTCCATTTTCACCCCACAGGAGAAACTTACTCAGTTGACCTGAGTAAGTAGCAGAAGGCACTCCATGTTTGAACATTCTATTTAAAGTTAAAGCAGGGGAAAGAATTAGGGTAGAAATTGATTGCTGAAGGGCCTTTTGCAATTTCCACTTTCCTAAAACAGAACATCCTTCTTCCCCAGCTACTACTGTTAACCTTTATTTAGAACAGAATAAATCACCGGACTCAAAATTTATGTTATACGCTAAAGTCTGCTAGAAAAGAACCTGTCTTTTCACCAAATGTCATCATTCACAGTGTAACTGCAGTGCCCTAGAATAATTTCACATCTTCTTCGTGGCCTCTCTCTGACCCAACGTCCTCTGTGCGCTTTGTTGTGTAACCATTGTCGGTCGTCACCCACCCCACCTAACTTTCACAGAAGGTGACTCACTAGTTGCAGAAAGCTTCCCACCAGTTTCGCTGAGGGTCAAATAACTGGATGAGATTACAAGTTTTGTTGTTATGGCATTTTTTTTTCTTTTTGTACTTAGAAAAGATTCAGGGATTGTTAAGTGCTTCACAAACTCAGCTTTTGCGTTCTCATGGTTCCGGCGTTTTAAATTATGATTTTATACCTTCTATAGAGCTGGGGTGGAGGAAGAAGAGGGTTAGGTGTTTGACATTAAAAATCTGACATTTGGAGCTTTTCTGTCCTCTCCCTGTGCTGGAACGGAGTGGGAGCGCGAAGATGCGGCTCTCAGCAGCTGAGGGGCTGAAGCTTGGGTCCTGGCAATGAGAGTCAGTGAACCTTTCTGCCCACCCCTCCTCTGGGCCTACCTGGAAAACTCTTGCATTAAAATACCCCCGGCACTCTGAAACAGTCAGGGTGTGTCTGGGAGCCTCAGACTTGATCTGAGCAAGTGAAGTGTACACCCATGGCGGAAGTAATTATAAACTAAATGTCTCTTCTTACCTGGTTATCTAGTGCTGGAGAGAAAGTCAGATCTGACTCTAGTCTGTTCCTCATCTCCTGAGGTCTGTCAGGATAGTCACTGCTGTTCTCAAATGAGAAAGTGAAGGAAGGGAGAAGAGTGACAGACGGGGCTGTGTGAGACCCAGGCTGGCTCTAACAGCTGCCTGGTTCTCTGAGGAGAAAAGACAAGGCAAGGAGGAAAAGGAGGACTGTGCTCATGGATATGAGTCTTGGGAACCAGACTGCTCGGACCTTCTCCCCATAAATGGAAAGATCACACTACAGATAAGGGGCCCTAGAGTTTATCCATAAGGTGGGCTCTCTGGATTTTGCAGTTATCAGAGGGAGGAGTTCAAAGTGTGTCTTTCTCTATCCTTAAAGGACCCTAAAGAGTCCTTTCATCCTGTCTTCTGTCAGTCATAGACAAAGTGTGGACTAGAATTCTTGAGGCCATAGCTTCAAATTTGGACTGCTTCCCAGCTCCGATTACCCTCTGTATCCTCTAAATAAAAGTAGGACTCTGATCCTCTGAATAGTAGTAACTCCTGCAATCCAGACCTGTGGAACTGGGGCCTGCCTGTTGACTTACTTGTACAGAGACAGCAAGACTTCTGGAACTTTTGTAAGATTCAGTATTTGTTCAGGATTAAGAATTTCTTGTTATCCAGTAGCTGTTACTATACCACCTTTAATGACAGTGTGTAGTACTACAAATTCACCACTGGACATTTTGGATGGGCAGGCCTAATATCAGATGCTTTGGTTTCGGGGGACAAAAAGCAAGCTCTGACTAACCCTAAGCAAAACTAAGAATGAGGTGATTTTCTCTTGGCTGACCTGCCTCCTCTATCAACGTCCATCTGCTGTCTATGATCAATTACTAATCTGTATCTCAGCTACCATGTATTGAGCATTACCACATGCCAGGCAGTAGTCCGTGCACTCTGTATCCCCCACCTCAGAGCCGTAAGTTCTGTCGTTCTCCTCATTTCATGTGTGAGAAAAGGGCATGGAGGCTTACAGGGTGAAGTAACCTGCCAGTGGTCCCAGAGCCAGGGTAAGGCAGGGCCGGACTCACCCTCAGGTGTGCAGCACGGGAATTCGTCTCCCTCTGTCAAATGATTCTGGAAGTTTGTATGTGACAACAGCTTAAATTGATTATAAGTACTTTGCCTTTGCCTCTGCAGATGTTTATATTTTTAAAAAGACCCCCCTCCAAAAAAATAAGCATAGGGATGGAACAATGGGGCAGAAAGATCATTAAGGCAGGGGCTACCAAAGATTCCTCAAGTCATTCCAAGTTCGTGGCTCTGTGCCCATAAGCCAGGCATTCCTGAGCACAGCTCTGTGCACATCACAGACACTTAATAATTAGCTGATTAAAACTCAGTTCATCTTCTCATTAAGTGTAAGAAAAGTACAAGGAAAGCTGCTTTGGTTAACTTTAGCTTCCCCTATTGACAAAGCATCAGCTTTTTCCAGCAACTCCAAATATGCACCTTTAAATTTGAAATGCCCACTGTTCCTAGGTTGGGTTTTTGTTCTAGGTTTTATACATCACTTGGATTTATACATTAAGAAAAATTTGTAAAGGTTCTCTAATTCACAGAAATTTATGTTTGGCTTTATTTTGTCTATGTGTTGAATTAACCAGCTATGAAGAAGGTGAGCTTGCCATGTTTTACATTGAAATGCCTTTATGATATTTTGTCTTGTTTGTCCTTGATCACAATTTTAGCACAAACATACTTTTGGATGATCAGTTTCAACCCAAATTAACTGATTTTGCCATGGCACACTTCCGACCCCACCTAGAACATCAGAGTTCTACCATAAATATGACCAGCAACAACAGTAAACACCTATGGTACATGCCAGAAGAGTATATCAGACAAGGGAAACTTTCCATTAAAACAGATGTCTACAGCTTTGGAATTGTGAGTACCAACTACCAGTTAGCGAAGAAGGAGAGTTTATTACCAAGAATGTTCTAAATTCTAAAAAGAATTTTTTAAAGAGCTTTAATTTTTAGACTTATTGATTTTCTGTTACCTGTCTTATTTATTAATTTTGTATAATCAGGAAAGTAGTAAGATATAAAGTCATTAATTAGATTGAACTATATTCATAGTCATGGTTAATAGTTGAAGCAAATTATGTGTATATATTTAACATACATAGCCGACTTTCTATGTATTCTTGTAGGTAATAATGGAAGTTCTAACAGGGTGCAGAGTGGTGTTAGATGATCCGAAACATATCCAGCTGGTAAGAATTATCTTCACCTGAGCACCGGTCTCTTGGGCATTTTCCTGATTGAGTTCTATATGACAAGGTTGTCTCCTTCTCTTCCTAGCGAGATCTCCTCATGGAATTAATGGAGAAGAGAGGCCTCGATTCATGTCTCTCATTTTTAGATAAGAAAGTGCCTCCCTGTCCTCGGAATTTCTCTGCCAAGCTATTCTGTTTGGCAGGCCAATGTGCTGCAAGGCAGGCAAAGTTAAGACCATCGATGGATGAAGTGCGTATATACATGGTTTTATTCAAAACTGAGCCCACAGAACCAGGGAAAATCTCAATGGGATAAATTATGTATCTACTTGAATTTTTTTATCAATGAGACAAATCCAGCGTCCATCAGAGAATGCCAATCTAATAGCTTTTACAAGTCAAAAAGTCACACCATTTGCTACTCTGGTAGAGGTCATTGGGTGGAACCAAGCCTCCAGAAAAAATCTGATGAAAAGACATAAGTGAGTAGTTTGGAGGGACTATTTTAGTCAATCTTCATTAAAATATCTGGCCCATTAAAAATGCAGCATATGTTTCCCTTGCTCATTTTTAAATTTATTCATCTATCCATAGATTTAATCATCCATTCATTTATTTGTTTATTTAAGTAAACAAATACTTATTTGATGCTGAATTTGTATGTGCCAGACCTTATATCAGGTGCTGGGGGTACAACAGTGATCCAGATACAGTGGCTATCCTCAGGCCCACATTTCCAAGGAGTCATCAGATCAGTAACATGGAATTGTGGCCCAGCAAGAGACGCATAATGATAGCTAGAAGCCCGGGTCTATATGAGAGCCTAGAGTCAGAAATCCAGCCAGCCTGTGGAAGTCAAGGAAGCTTCTTGATAGAGGTGGCAGCTTAGCTGTGATCTGAAGAACAGGTTGGATCCAGGCAGCAGTAAGGATGGAAGGACATTCTAGGCAGAGAGAATCCCCACCTGCAAAGGCCCCGAGGTGATGAAGTCCACAGCACTAAGACTGCAGGTAGTTCAGCATCATGGAAATGGTGTAGGGGGTGAGGGAAAGGCTGGAGCGCTTAAAATAATAAAAGCTCAGCTGAGCACAGTGGCTCATGCCTATAATCCCAGCACTTTGAGAGGCCAAGGTGGGAGGATGGCTTGAGGCCAGGAGTCTGAGACCAGCCTGGGCAACATAGCGAGACCCTGTCTCTACAAAAAGAACTTAAAAAATAATAATGAAAGCTTCCAGGTTGGACATGAATTCCAGAGGGACATGAATGCATTCTAGGAGTTTGGGTTTTATTCTGAATCTGTCATAGAGCCAAGGAAGTGTTCTGAACAAGGAGTTGACATAATCAGAATGGAAAGAGCAGTGGCCTGTGAGTCAGGGGAGCTGTATTCCAGACCTGACACCACCAGTAAGAGCTGTGTGGAGCCCTGGGCCCAGGAAGGAGCTATAAGCTGTATCGTGGAGGCACAGGGAGTTGGGAGCCATGAGATCTGATGTCAAACAACAGGTCTCTGCCTTACTGTCTAGTGATATTGACTCTTCTTTTTGAGCCTCAGCTTTATTATCTATAAGATGAGAATAATAATGTCATTTGTGCAGGTCTAATGAGATAATATATATATGAAAGTACTTTGTAAATTGTAAAACTATACATATTTTAAAAAATTATGTGTATGCATGTGTGAAGGATGTATTATATGTTATATTAGGTCAAGGGTTTCTCAAACCTGGTTGCACATCCCTGTCCCCTGGGAAGCCTCTAAAATATAGATTCCTGGACTCTGTCTCATTTTTTGGATGATAATGTCTAGGTTGGGGCCAAGAGATTTGTACTGTAAGAAAGCTCCCCTAGGTAGTGCTGACATTTAAGAACTACAGATTAGGCGCACCATTCCCCAACTCCTTCCAATCCTCCATATAGTATGGTTGAAGTAAAAGATGTAAAGAGACTTGCCTGAGGTCACAAAGCTAGTTGGTGGTAAATCTAAGGCTAAAGTCTGGTCTCTGTATATGTAATTCAGTGCAGTTTTCTTTTATACCTTGCTTCATCAAGTCACTTAATTTACTCCTCAAAATAAAGGGATTTAGTTAATCTTAAGATCTTAAGATCTCTTGTAATTCAAAATTCTGTAGTTGAACTTATTTCATGAAAGTGAAAGAATATTCTTTAACAGAGAGAAAAAAAGGTGAAAGGAGAAGTTATTCACGCTTCACTACATGTCTGTTTGCTTCTTTGTTAATTAGGTCCTAAATACTCTTGAAAGTACTCAAGCCAGCTTATATTTTGCTGAAGATCCTCCCACATCACTGAAGTCCTTCAGGTGTCCTTCTCCTTTATTTTTGGATAATGTACCAAGTATCCCAGTGGAAGATGATGAAACCCAGAATGATCATTCACTACCTTCTGATAAAAGTTTGAGGAAAGATAGAATGACTCAAAAAACTCCATTTGAATGCAGCCAGTCTGAGGTTACATTTCTGGGCTTGGACAGAAAGACAGGGAGCAAGAGGAACGAGGAAGCTGACAGCATGCCCAGTGCTTCTCGTGAAGAAAGTTGGTTCCCAAAGCATGTGGTTCCATCACAGGACTTACAGGCCCATAAGGTGCATATGGACCCTTCTTCAGAAGCTCCTGGCCATTCTGAGAGGAGCGGGCCAGTGGAGACTACCTGTTCCTCCGAATTTTCTTGGAATGAATATGAACAGTACAAAAAGGAATAAAGGTCACCAGAAGATGAAGAACAAAAGCAGGTGTTGCCAAGGCACCTGAGTGTAGGGATCACCTTGGGAAGACACTGTCTCCATAAGTAGTGCCAAGAGAATGTTCGGTGGTGAATTTGGGAAATGCATATAAACAATCTGGGCAAATCTATTCTTTTCTTCCCAGCCCCAAAACAGAATGAAGAAAATTATTTTATTGGTACCAGGTATAATGGCTGACGCCTATAATCCTAGCACTCTGGGAGGCTGCAAGAGCATCGCATGAGGTCAGGAGTTCAAGACCAGCCTGAGCAAGAGTGAGACCCTGTCTCTATGAAAAATTAGCCAGGTGTGATGGTTTGCGCCTGTAGTCCCAGCTACTAGGGAGGCTGAGGCAGGAGGATCACAGGACCCCAGGAGTTTGAGGCTGCAGTGAGCTATGATGATGCTACTGCACTCTACCGGGCAACAGAGTGAGACTGTGTCTCAAAAATATGTATTTATTTTATTGGGATAATTGCCTCATGATCAAACCCAGGCTAAATTAGAGCCAGTCAGAATGACTCAAGATCATGGGTTCTGCCTTAGCCAAACAAAACAATCAAAACCTGCCACACAGGGCCTCGATTCTAACATCTTCTTCGTCATCATCAGTGTGAGTCCTCAGAGCCTCCATCTGCTGAGAACATTCCATTGGAGTCCATCGTTTGGTTTAGCTTGTTTTTGAAGGTTTGTAGGACGTGTCTAATTTGTAAATGTTAATAGGTACCTTTTTAAAGAATCACCTTTTTGACTGGACCTTTGTATTTTTCTGTTCTTCTGTTCATCCTTGTCAAGCCTGCCTGTCCGAAAATGAGCCAGGCTCACCCTCCGCTACAGCATGCTCTGTGTAGAGGGGGGATTCCTTCCCAAGCTCTGTATTTCTATATTAAAACTCTCAGGATGGTTTATCGCATATACTATGTATAATGTAGTTGTTGACTATTATTACAGGTTTTTAAAACAAACTTGAAGACCTATTATATCCTGAGTAGAGCATATGAAATTTTAATCAAGTAATTTTTGTTCCTGAGAAAACAGCAGGTCACAAGGGCCTAGGTCAACTTTTTGTTTGGTTCTATACCTTCCAACTCTGTGCCTTTACTCCTGCTGTTTCCTGGATCTCCCCCTTTTGAAATCCTAGCCAGCTGTCAGGGCTCTGCAAAACTGCTGTCCTCCAGGAAGCTTCTCTGATCTTTCTAGTCAGAAGTACTCACTTTATGAAGCATTTCCATAGGAATTTCTTTGTATTTGTATTTTATACTTGTCTCTTTCTGAATTATATCAAAGTTGCTTGTGTCATCATATCTCTATTAGGTAGATTATAAACTCCCTATATTAGTTTTCTGTTGTTACTGGAATGAATTACACAGATTTAGTGGCTTAAAGTAACACAAATTCATTATTTTACAGTTTTGGAGGTCAGAAGTCCTTGGCATTCCTTCTGGAAGCTCTAGGGGAGAATTTGTTGCCTTTTCTAGCTTCTATAGGCCACCTGCATTCCTTGGCTTGTGGCCTCTTCCTCCATCTTCAAAGCCAGCAATGTAGCACATTAAAATTTCTCTCTCTCTCTCTCTCTCTCTCTCTCTCTCTCTCTCTCTCTCTCTCTCTCTCTCTGTCTTTCTCATTTCCTCTTCCTCTTCCTCTGTCCTCCTGCCTGTCTTTTATATAGACATTTGTCCTTGTATTGGGCCCACTCAGATAATCCAGGAAAATCTCTGTGCCTTAAAATCCTTAATTTAATCACACCTGAAAAGTCCCTTTTCTTATGTAAACCCACAGGTTTCTGGGATTAGGACATGGACCATTACTCTGTCACACTCCCTGAGTGTGAAGGGGCCATCTCTTCAGGGCCTAGCATGTTATCCTACACAGAGCAAGTGTTTCCTTGTAAATTAAGTTGAATTAAATTGTCTCTATGAACACACATAATCAAAAATTGAGCTGTAATAAACACTGCTGAGTAAATTAACAAAGGGAGGATAATGATTCTGTTTATGATGATGGATAGAAACACTGAAGAAAATCATTTCCAGAAGATCTCTAGGAAGCTTGGATTAAAAGGGTAGACCTCTAGCTTTCTGTGCACCTGTGCATGTCTTTTGTGGGGGGCAGTGAGTCAGTGAGTCAGTATGGTTGGGTTAATCACAGGCAGATTCAAGTTCAGGTTAAAGAACAACTAATCCAAGAAGGAAGTTATCAGGAATCAGGGTCAGGTTAACAGACCAAGATCAGGAACATGGAGTTAAAATTCTCCCAAAAAGGTATGAAATGAGGTTAAAAACACAGTACGCCTTAATCTGATTAACAGGCCTAATACAGGGCCCAAGGAAGCAGCTGGGAGAGCCCATGCTCGAGGGCTGCTCCGCAGGGTACCAGCTGCCTGGAACTGTCTTCTCCATCTGATTGTCACGCCTGTGGTCAGGCATGTGTTCACAAGGCTCCCACACTGTCCGTGTGTTAAGACTGGTAGGGGGAAAGGGTTGGACTAGATGTTGTATAACTTTTGTTCTTGTGACCTGTCCTAGTTTGTCAATTCTTGATTATACGTGTTAATGAAAGGAAGCAGCAAAAGTCTTTGGCATTTAGTCCAAACCGTTCTGAGGCTGATTTAGCTTATCTTAGAGATATAGTTGGAAAGTGTATTGGTTGATTTGGGAAAATGAGCCTGGAATCTTGAAAAGTTGCTGCTAATAATTCACAAAAGAGATAATCAAGAATTGACTCTATGTTAACTGTTTTTTCACTTTGAATAGGGCCCTTCAATGAAGGGTCCTTAAGGGAGCTCTGATTAACACCAGGCCCATGCAATTACCCCGCACGCATATCATCTGTTGGTATTACGTTGATTTGAACTTGCTTAGTTGACTTAGAGTAGGGTTTCTCAAACTGTAGTGTGCAGCAGAATGACTTGGAAGGCTTGTTAAGAACAGATTGCTGGGCCCCACCCAGCGTCTGATGCAGTAGGTCTGGGATTAGAAATGTGGCTTTCTATCAAGTTCCCAGGGGCAGCTGCTGCTGCGAAGCCCACTCCTAGAGAACCACCGCCTTTGTGTGTTTTTAAATTGTTAATTGGTAGATTCTACCGTTCCACCTAGGTTGTATGTTTTTTGAGAAAAGAATAATTTAATTTTTTTATATTCACCCTATTACCAAGGATATTGGTTAGCATAGAGTAGGAGCTCTAGAAACATTGTTGACCAATGATCTTATTGACTAGATCATCTTTCTGGGATGTGACTATTTTGGACATCTCAAAGACCATGTCAGATTAGCTGGCAGTGACTTGACTGATCATGTGGTAAGCAGATGTCACTGACTGGAAAGTACCAAAATCTTCCATTGACTGACCCAGTCCTGTTGACTAGATCTGCCTTCTAGTGGGTGTATTAATAAATGTCAATTGATGGGAATTAAATCTTGCATCCTATTATAGGTAGAAAGAGGATACTTTCATGGTTTCATGATGTAGAGAGTAAGATACATGAAGAAACCAAGAATGAGCCTCCAAATGTTCCCTCTGATCAGCAAACATGAATTAATAAAGAATTTCACTGATCTTCATCCTTGTAACACATCGTGGGCAATCGTCCAGGCAGAGCCTATTTACTATGCTTCTTACGGCTTTTGTCCCGTTTTACAGTGCCCCAAAACTGTAAAACGGAGAAAATATTTTGAAAATGGAGAAAATAATTTGTTGTTTTTGAAAATAGATATGGGATTTCTGACATAATCAATTTTATTGACTTCTTGAAAGTTGTAATGATCTGTGACTCACTGCATAGTAGTGTAGTTTTATGGAGCGGGTAGATCAGCCTGTGTAGAACAAGTTTTATGACCCGAGGTCTGATGAGTATAGGAGGTGAGGTTTATCATGGGTAGCATTTATTATCTACTGGGATCAAGGCACTGTGTTAGCTACTAGGGTACCAATTAGGGAGCAAACAGTGTAGTAAGGAAGAAAGGGCGTCTACCCAAGTTACAGTTCAGTGACATCTGTTTTTGAACCACACACCAACAGAACTGAAAGTAAATGCTGAAAAGGGTGAGGAGGAGGAATAGATTACTATGCGCTAGGCTTTTTGGAGGCACTCTCTGGAAAGACAGAAAGGATTAAAAGAAATAGAAAAGAGCAACAAAGGAGCTCCCCAGGATAGTTATCCAAGGAATTGGGGGCCCACAGTTCCAGCAGAGCTCTGCACAACCCCGTTTCTGGGGTTGGAAGGATTGGGTGAGGGTGAAGGGAGTTGTGTCAGGAGTTTTGTTTGGTTGTTTGTGGCTAAAGGTGTGAATCCTGTCTTATAGGTGAGGATGCTGACTCAGGGAAATTAAGTCACTTGCCAAAAGTCCTCCCAGATTTGGAGGAGCCAGGATTTGAACCCATATCTGTCTGACTTCAAAGCCCATGCTCTTTCTTGTGGTCCACACTGTACAAAGGAGCCACTGGAGGTTCAAGCTCCTATGAAAAGGGATGGATGTGAAAGGTCATATGTTGATTCCACTATTTTTTTTTTTTTTGAGACAGGGTCTCATTCTGTTGCTAGAGCTAGAGTACAGTGGCATCATCATAGGTCACTACAACCTCTAACTCCTGAGCTCAAGCCATCCTCCTGCCTTAGCCTTGTGAGTAGCTGGGACTACAGGTACATCACCATGCCTGGCTAATTTTTCTATTTTTTTGTAGAAATGGGGTCTTTCCTGTTTTTGCTCAGGCTGGTCTTGAATTCCTGACCTCAAGCAATCCTCCTGAATTAGCCTCCCAAAGTGCTAGGATTACAGGCATGAGCCACCACACCCAGCCAGTTCCACAAATTTTTAGTAGGCATGCAAGGCTTGCCATGTCTTCTGCCTTTTTTACTATCCTGTTCCTCTTCTACAGGCACCTACCTCTGTAGTCATTTGATGTGAGTTAAATGAACTCATCTGTCCATCCATTCATGCATGGAATAAATACTTATCAATGGCCTTCTCTGTGTCAGGCGCTGTCCTAGGAGCTTGGGATACAGTGAAGATCAAAACAAACAAAGATCCTCATCGAGCTTACATTTGAGAGAATAAATCTCAGAGTATTCTCCAGTCATAGGTCCCAGCTTCTCTGCCAGCCAGCTCTTCTGAATAGGTGCAGAGAGGTTTTCTCCTTGTCCTGTTGTATAACTGATAACTCCATGGTGGCCTGTTGCTATGGTATTAGTGTACACTAAGTAGTCTGTGGCATGCTTTGTGGCAATCATGACAGACCCTATTCTATTGACTTATGGTTTCTCCAGTGATTTTTTTGGCTACTGATGGCATCTTTGGCAGGCATCTTCAAGGGGGCTGAAGCGCCTCCACAAACCTCACCTCACTATCACACAGTACTGGAATTGCCCGTTATACTATCTTTCCTCCTTCACAAAACTGTGAGTTCCCTGAGGACAGGGGCTAAGTCCTGCTCATTTTTGTCTCCCTAGTGGCTAGCACAGTACCTAGCACATAACATGGTACAATAAATATTTATAAAATGAATGAATCAAATAGTCCTTCAAAACAGCATCAAATCAAGATTGTCTAGACTGCATCCAAAGTTTGTCTTTCTAGTATCCAGAATTATCACCAATCATTTGCCTAAATGGTTTCATTTCACCATTCTTGGATAAAAGTTATTAATTTCAAATGTTAATAGCTGAGATATCTTTGAAAGAGGAATTAGACATTGTATATGTTGCATATAAATTTGCTCTATGGTGCAAAATATTCCCAAACTGTGTCTAAGCAATGATAAATCAACATTCAGGCAACAAACTGATGTTTGTCATGTTTTGTTCCTGTCTACCTGTTCCAAATTATTTATATATATATGATGGTCCATGGACTTGATTTGCATGTTTTTCCTGGAAGGCATTTTTATTGCAAAAATCTATATTGCCTACCAAACCTTCATTTAAGAGCCTTCTTATATGGGTGTCATCTGCCTCATTGCAAACTTTTGTGGTCATAAATAGCAAAAGAATATTTACAGAGTTTTTCATTGGCTCCTTAATTTTAAAATATTCTCATAGACCAACATTAATTGAAATGAGCTTACTTATGGGAGATGCTGACTCAGTTAACATTGCTGTGTCTAGTGGTGTGCTAGATGCATTCTCAGGTCATTTAAGCTTTAAACAATCTATCAGGCAGGGTTCTATTACTGTGAGATCAGGGAAAATGAGGCTCAAAGAAGTTGACTCTTGCCCTGAGTCACACTGCTGATGCAACGAGAATGCAAACTAAAATCTTTATTCAGGTCCAAGAAATACCTGCCCTGAAAAAGGATAACTTAAAAATTGAAAGTATTCCCTATTTGAAAATGAAAACAGCTAACATATGTCTGTGTTTATTTCCTTATTATTAATTTTGTCCTCCTGGGTTGGCAGCAATTAAAGCAATTGACAAGAATGGCATTCTTGTTCACTGTTGGCAGGAAGGAAAATTGGCACAACCTTTCTAGAAGGCAATTTGGCAATATGGATCGAAAAATCTAAATGATACACCTTTACCCAGCGGTTTGTTTAGGAATTTATCCTGATGAACAAAAAATTGCACAAGTGTGTAAATATGAGCCCAAAGATGTATTTCATGATGTTAATGATATTAAAACATTGGAAACAACCTAAATATCCTTCCGTAAAAGGTGGGTCAAATAAATTGTATGCAACTGTCATTAAAAATTATTTACATCTATGTTTATTGCTATGGAAATTTGTACCTGAAATAGTATTAAATGAAAAAGTAGACTACACAATAGCATGTTTCATATGAGCCCATTTATAACACTGAATGTTTTAAAATAATATATATTTTATAGAGAGAGCTTTGCCAAATGTTAATGATGGCTTTTTTTCTGGGCTGTGGTATTTAGGTGATCTTTAATTTCCACAAATTTTAATGTATTTGAAATTTTTATAATGAGCATATGTCATTTTTATTATTACAAAAGAATAAAGCTATTTTTACTTTGGAAAGAAAAGTCATTCTCTACATTTCTACATTTACCTGGCTGCGTGCTTAGTTGTGCCCTTGGTAGCAACCAGCAACTAGTAATAATACTTCTATTCCACTACCTTTTATTATTAATATTTTTATCTTCCTACCTTAGTGACTGAAGCTATCAAATGGATTTGTCTGATATCCAGAGTAACGAGTTCTGAGAGGACATGTGAAAACACAATCCAAGAGGCAAAAACCAGATACGCTGCAATACAAAAGAGTGGAGAACAGATCAGAGTGCACGACTGAGAGTATTTTGTAATTAAATATTAGTTGATTTTGCTAAAATATTTTTTAAAAATTACCCTTAAGGTTTATACTTACAAGTCCCTACTTCTAGAAGTTACCCACCATTAACTGAAAAGATCACTGGAGAGATGACTTTCCTGCCATAACGTAGCCAGTCCCCAGACTTGTGCCCCTCTTCAGTCCTAGCCTACATAAAATTTTTAACTTGCTGAATTTAACAGACTCTGGGCTCTAGTTATCAGTGGGAAATAAAACTTGCAACAGTGCAGAGGAATTGTGACGGAATACGCTGAATGCAGTGCTTTTCTGTGGCAGGTAGAGATGGAGCCTGTGTAACAATGCTAATGAACTTCACAATAGTGCATTAATTATAAAGGGAAGTAGCAAAGTGTACTCCAGGGTAAAACATCAATTCTAATGAGTTCTAGCTAGAGGGACTGTTCGTGGATATAACTAAGTTACAGAGTGTGTAAATATGATGAAAAAAATACTTTCCTAGGCAAGTCCAGCTAAAAGATAAATGAGTACTGGGTTTTTAAGAGCATAAAATGGATACACATTTTGTTCTTTTGATACCAGATTAATGTTTTGGTGCTATTTTGTGTTTCCTGAAACAGAAATGCCAGGTGGTACCAACTCCTATCACTGCAAATATTTCAGCGAAAGAGAAGTTAGGGAATTAAATACATAAATACATGTAAACTGGAGTCATTTCTAAACAGCACATTGGAGTGAGGTTACTCTGGTGGTCTTCTTAATCTTCTTAATCCCATTTTTCACTAATGGTAATCTCACGTCATTTTCAATCTGTACAGGCTAATTATAACACAATTGCTGGACCATTAAACATTGACTCTTGTGATATTTCTTTTTCTTTTATGATTATAACAGGATTTTTTAAAAACAGCTGCAATGACTTCAGCCAAGGGTAAATATTAATCTATGACCTTTTATTGTTTTTATTTTGTATACTCTGGAGGATATTTTAAGATTCTAGCATGCTTACAAAGCCAAATATGCATGTTAATGTGAACTCAATGCCAGCAGCTCTGAGGCTATTGCTTGAGACAGGAGGCAGAGCAATCTCTGACATTTTCATCATGCATTTGTCTAGCAGTGCAAAGAAAGGGAAATAATTCATGTGATTACTAATAGCCTATCTTGGCCATTAAAATGTGTTTCCCTAATAAAAAAAAAGTTGTCACTATATTTTACAGGACATATTCTGACACGTCTCCATCTTTCTCCCTGTCTCACATCCTGGCATTATCATTACTGATTTCAATGGCATTTGGATGAACAAGTAGCATCACTGCCTCATGGTTAAAAGGTCTCGTCAATTACAGTGACACGACTTACCATTTCACTTTGGCCACTATTTCCAAGACCACACTCTAGACTCTATCACCACCTACAACTGCTACACATCAGAAATCATAGTGTCATCTTTGACCTCATAAAGGCATCCTATTATCTGATCTGTCCATTTTTTCCTGGCCTATCAACCACTATCCTCTTCGTCTCCCGTCTACTCCATATTTTTCTTTGCCTAGGCTGGGTCATGGGTCTGTCCAGGTCAGTGATTGTACTTATGGGGAAATAGAACCCCTACTAAGTATCTCAAACAGAGGGAATTTAATATTGGGAACTGGTTATCAAAGTGTTAAAAAGGCTATAGGAGAAAAAAGGAAAATATGAAGTTATCAGGAGATTAATAACTACAGCAAGGCATTCTGATGCTTATGGTTGAAGGAGAAAAGCAGGGAAAATGTTACCTAAGAGCCCATGACCACTGTGCCGCTAAGGCTGCTGAGAAGTTGCTGCCAATGCTTCTGGAATGGCACTGCCAAGGGGGAAAGCAGAGACCGACCTGCGACCTGTGCTGCTACTGCTGCTGCTGCTGTCACTGCCAGGGGCCCTTAAAAAGCAGAGAAGGAAAAAGTTGCTCTATTCCTTCTCTGTTCCATAATGAAAAATTGGATGGCAAGGACATCTAGGAAATACAGTTTTCCCTGAATTCCAGAGGTGGGGTAATTCAGTCTGAGTACAAAGGCCTGAGAAGGGGGAATGAGACACTGGTCTTAAAGCCTGAAGGCCCAAGACTCAGGAGCTCTGATGTCTGAGAGCAGGGGAGGGTAGATGTCCCAGCTCAAAGACAGAGGGTGAATTCTCCCTTCCTCTGCCTTTATGTTCTACCCAGGCCCTCAACAGATTGGAAGATGCCCAGCTACACTGGTAAGGGTGATCAGTGCACCAACTCAGATGCTAATCTCTTCCAGAAACACCCTCACAGACACAACCAGAAATGATGGTTTACCAAATACCCTAGTCAAGTTGACATATAAAATTAACCATCATGTTTAGGCTTCCTTCCCTGATGATAGGCACCAGACCTTCATTTCTGAAGGGTCTAAGTCCTCAGTGATCCTGCCTTTATTGAGGAGCTGTGATGTTACATTAACTTTCACTACTGGATATGGAGTTATTAGTACCCAGAATTCCTTAAATTCCAAACTTAAGCCTCCCTGCCTTCATTCATTGTGCTCATAAATCTGATTTCCCCTTGGTAATTGTAATCAATACCCAGAGCCACAGAATTGCCTCCTTCTTTCTTCTTAGTTCATGGCATAAAGATCCCACAATGACAGTGTCTAACTTCCTGGTCCATGGAAGGACCTGGTCCACGGAAGGATTGTTGTGTCCACATGGAATCATTTCTCACTTGAGATCTAAGATCTTTAAATTAGCAGAACACAGAGCTGAAGAAATGGGAAGCAACAACCAAAGCCAAAAGCTGAAAAAAAAAAAAAAAAAAGAAAGATAGTGGCTACCTAGATGTAAAAACCCTTTAGTTGCCAGACTTCTGTATTCCGACTGTGGCAGAAAGCACTGTGCATCGGTCTTTGTTCTAAAGCCTGCATTTCATCCAGCCTCCCAAGGTGTTGTCTCCTAGCTGACAGCATAACTGAGCTCTCAGTGGGCCACTTCACAGTTCTATAAAGCCAACCGCTTCAGGTGATGAAGTACACAGTAAGACCAGCGGAATTCCGCAGGTGTGAGCCCCGTGGCCTCAGCTTATTCTGAGTTTTTTTCACCAGAGCTGTTTTAAAAGATACTGTAAATCCACCAACCAAGGTCCGAACACAGGCATCGTAGCCAGGAAAGGCAAATCCATATCCAGAGATACGGTGAGAACCGAGTCCGATGGGGACAAATCACTGTTTCCTGCAGGCCAGAAAGGAGAGTCCAGTGCAGTCAACCTGTCACCAAGTAGCTAGTGGGCTGGTTCCACTGTGGGATGGTGCCAGGTCATAAGTTCGGCATCGACTTCTGCTGTTGGCAGTTCAGGCACTCGGCCATAGCGGTGACGATGTCAGCTTTGATGTGAAGGAGCCCACACATGACTGTTACCACCTCCTACAGACTCACTTGTTCTGGCACTGAATCATGAGTTGTTTTGAAAGGTATTTTTTTGCATGCCTTTGTATTTCCTTCTGTGCTTGGGAGGATTCCACGAACACCAAGCATTTGATAAGTGCGACACTGCTGGCATAAATGATGGAAGGCAAGGGAACTTCCAAGTGGGCTCTGGCAGAGTGGAACAGTGCAGGGACCAAGGAGGACTTGGCAAGCCATGTACCTGAGCCTGAAGCCATGTAGACTGGTTAGAAAGTAGCAGAGAACAATTTGAAGACAGAAGTAAGGTATGGTACTTTGCAGAGCCTTTTGAATAACAGGCTGAACAATTTGAATTTTATCTGAAAGGAAAGCATTGAGCATTTTAAGCAATTAAATAAAATATTAGGAATTGATAGGCACATAAAAGTAACCTTGTACACCTTTCAATGAAAGCAGAAATCCTCTCTATAAGAACATTTGATAAATTTTCATCCCAGGGTGTACTGGAAAAATTCCCAGGGCAGGGAGAGAGCATCATTTTGAGAAGAGAATTAGAAATCATTCTCCCACTTTCCTGCACTTTCTTCTACCTCCTACTTTTGCAAATAGGGATGGTGTGTCACTCTGGAGAGAGGGCGAGGGCCTGCCACATCGGGGCTGGGCTAATGTTAGGATGACGGAGGAGGCATGGGCCAGGCTCTGAATCTCCCACCTGGCAGGGCAGTCTCCCATCCAAGTACTAACCAGGCCCGATCCTGCTTAGCTTCCGAGATCAGACGAGATTGGGCACGTTCAGGGTGGTAGTATGGCTGAGAGACATGAACACTATTACATTGCTGGTGGGACTGCAAATTAGCGCAACTTTTCTGGAAAAGAATTTGGAGATACCTCAAAGAGCTAAAAATAGAAATACCATTCGATCCAGCAATAGCAGTATTAGGCATCTACCCAAAGGAGCATAAGACATTCTATTATAAAGACATCTGCACCCGAATGTTTATGGCAGCACAATTCACTATTGCAAGGACGTGGAAACAACCCAAGTGCCCATCAATTCATGAGTGGATTATTGAAATTTGGTATATGTTTACAATGAAATATTACTCAATTCTAAGAAACGACAGTGAGCTAGCACCGCTTATATTATCTTGGATTAAGCTTAAGCCCATTATCCAAAGTGAGGTGACACAAGATCAGGAAAATGGTCTTCACATGTACTTGCCATCAAATTGGTACTGACTGATTAATACTATGGTGCTCAAAGGGTGGTGGTATTCACCAGGGATTCAGGGGTTGGGGGGATAGAACCACATCTGAGGGATGTGGTGAGCATTGTGGAGGGGAAGGGCATAACTCTAACCCTTGCTAGGGAGAGGCAAAGATTTAAAATGTAACCAAAATGTTTGCACTCTTATATTTTCTTGAAATAAAATAATAAAAAAAAACAACAAACAGGGCGGGACAGGAGGGGAGATCCTCGGAGGTGCCCATTTAGCTAAGGGTCCAGGCTGAGGGTGTTGATTCACCTTTATCAGCAGCATGGTAGACTTCCCTCCTGCCTCTTGTGTCTCTTTCTCACTTGCTGAGCAGTCCAGGTAAGTGGGTGAGAAGTGGATTACCTTCCCCAGGCAGCCCGCTGGATTTACTGCTACCGTACCTGGCTGAAAGTTCTCTCAGACTGAACTGAATCTGCTTCCACCCGGAGGCATTCGGTCCACGGAGGCATAAAGAATAAGTCTAATTTTCTGCCTGTGTCTATTTTCACAATGATTTCTCAAGGTTATTATTTCTATCTTTCTAAGCATACTGGTCATTGAATAATGAGAAAAACTTTAATTCACCAATAACTCTCTTAACATTTTTCATCCTTAAAACCAATGTAATGCAAAATTTCTCCCTCTGTTATTCTCTATCACCTTTTATACTATATCAGTTTCCTTCACTTCTTTTGCCACTACCTGACATTATAGTATATATATATTTATTTGCTTTTTTCCATCAGTCTTCTTTCTAAGAGTATAAAATCCATGAAGCCGAGGACTTTGACTTGTTCACCATGGCATTCCCAGCACACAGAAAAGTTACTGAACCATAGTAGATGCTCAATAAACATATTTTGAATACACAAATTAGTCTTTTAAAATTTTAATTTGATCATCTAATCTTGTAGATCTTCTTTCCAGATTTGTATCATGGGCCAGTTTTATAAAACTGCTTTTTTCCACATACAAAATTCTTTATAAAATGTGTTCTATAGGATGGAGCCAATTTCAAAACCATATGGTCCTCTACCAAGTACCCTCTTTCAGATTTACATCTTTCCAATAATTAAAAAATCTTTAGAAATGAATTCTACCAATTCATTTTCCAACATATATTTCTCTATCTTGAATACAGAATATGGTCCAAAATCCTTTAAATAACATAAAGAACCTTCAAAAACTGGCTCCAAACTCTCTCTCCATCATTTATGTCCCATCACTACCTCCTTCTGCCTCCTTCCCATAGACTTTGTGCCTTTTGTTCTAGTCTCACTAAATTTGTTGTGATTCTTCGAGCATGCCATGTGCCTTCTCATCTCCATGCCTTAGCACATGCTGTTCCAGTTATTTAGAATGCCCTCTCCCCATCCCACCACTGGCCAGGTGGATCTGTTCACAATCCAGCATAAATATCACTTCCTCCACGAATCCTTTCCACAGTTTCCTGAGTGATGAGTCACCTCTCTTCTGCTCTCCCTCAGTAATTTAGATGTTTCTCCACTTGAGCATTTTGCCTATTGTTTTATAATTATTGCCATGTTATATATGGGTCACTTGCCAGTGTTAAGACTGTGACCTTCTCCAGGGTATGGCATTAGATACCCATTAATATCTATTGAATAACGGAAAAACATAATGACATATTTTGTTTGTTGTTTGTTGGAGTTTAAAGAAAGAAGGTCATACCCAATAGGACTGGCTGACATTCCAGACTGGTGCCTATCAAGGTGGCATTGACCTTGATGAATTTTGTTGAGTCTATCTTACCCTTGCTATCTCAGAACCCAGAATTCCTCACTCTCGTTGGAATGGGCTTACCTTTCAATGGAGACTTGCATTGACCAAATTCATGTAGATTGATAAAAATTGGCATACCAAATTTCTGCTACTATGGTTTGAATGTTTGTGTCTCCTCCAAAATTCATGTTGAAACCCTAATACAATAGTGTTAAGAAGTGGGACCTTTAGGTAGTGATTAAGTCATGATGGCTCCACCTTCATGAATGGGATTATTTGCCCTTAAAAAAAGAGCCCCTTGGAACTAGGTAGCCTTCTTACCCTTCAACCTACCACCACGAGAGGACACAGTGACAAGGTGCCATCTTGGAAGCAGAGAGCAGCTCTCACCAGACACTGGATCTGCTGGTGCCTTGATCTTGGACTTCCCAGCTTCTAGAAATGTGAGAAATAAGTTTTTATTGTTTACAAATTATCAAGTCTGTATTTTGTTATAGCAGCACAAATGGACTAAGATATTTACTTTCTAATGAAGAATATAACTGTCCAGAGAACTGAAATTCTCAAGTCAATCTATTAGTGCATTATCTCCCTGTAGGCAAGCTACATATAAAATGATATGATATGGGACAGGAGAATTAGTTGATCTTAAGTATTTCTCAAGGAAGAGAGCTTGAGATTGTCTCGTGCACTAGAGAAATAACCTCTCCAAGGAAACCAGGATGTTTTGGGTTACTTAGCCAAGACTGCTACTCCCTGGACAGGTTCTAGATGATCACCTTCAACTTGGTCACTATTTCCTGTACAGTTGTGGTCAACCCCCAAGCCACCATCTCTCTGCCCAAATAGGATCCAAAGAAATGTCACTAAATATGAGGTAACTAAGTTATATTTGTATTTAAGCTTCAATGGTTCTCATTCACTTATTCAGAGATGCTCTTCTAGTTTGCTCCTAGTCACATTTATTGAGTGTGAATTTAACTAATTTAATTCCAAGGACAACTGTATTTCCAACTCCTTGTCTACTCTATTTAATGACAAGACCTAAAGGGGTTGAGTGACTAATCAACTTGTCAGTGGAAGAAGCAGGAATTCAACCCTGGTCTTATTTCCAGATCTTATTTCCTGGTCTTATTTCCACATTTCCTATGTGGAAATGCCTAATAATTATTCAAGCAGACAAGGTCTTAGCCTTTTCTACCTATTTAAAAGTATTTTATTCAAAAGGCTTAAAAACGTGCATAAATTTTGACACAATGACACTTCTATAAATCTATCCTATGTAAATAATCACAGAGGTGTAAAAACTTATAGCTAGAAGGAGGTTCATTGCTGTATTGTGTATGATCATAAATAGCTGGAAAAACCTAAATATCCAACAACAGGAAATTTATTAAATAAATTAAATTAAAGGTAGTCATTAACATAATATATTCAAGATTGTTCATCCTACAATGTTAAGTAGTAAAAGGCAGATTACTAAACACTGTGTAAAACTGGGTGCTACTTTTTGTAAAAATAAAGTGTATGGATAGATAATCATAGAAAAAAGACTAGAAGAAAATAAACAAAAGTATCTAAAAGACAATGAGTGTTAGGATTATAGTGATGTCTGTTTTGCTTATCTATACAGGTCGAGTATCCCTTATCTGAAAATCTGAAACCTGAAATGCTCCAATGAGCATTTCCTTTGAGTGTCATGTCAGTGCTGAAAAAGTTTTGGATTTTGGAGCATTTTGGATTTTAGATTTTTGGATTAGGGATGCTCAACCTGTATTTTCTAAATTTTCTACAATGAACATATATTACTTTACTTTTTAAAAAATGATTGCTATTATTAAAATAAAAATTATTTTTTATAATCTTATTTGATGAGATTTGAATGGAAAATAAAAACCATATGCAAAGATATATCAGTATTTTCATTATGTAGCTTTCGATGTAAGAAAGCTGCTTTTATCTCTACTTCACGCTATTCATTTCCTGTAGTGATATTCCATTGCGGTAGGTTTTTAAACATATTAATCGCCTGTATCTACCAATATAAATGCAGACAAGCCTTTTTTGTTGTTCTCTGGGAAAGATGATTATAAGATATTGAGGGTAACAACCTCAAGCAAATATTCAAGGGACTAAGCTTAATTTGTTAGAGTGCTACAGTTATGTGATAATAATTACGATTTTGTTTCCAGTGTGGGAGACCAGGTAGTATGCTAAAGCTACAGAATGTACCTCTTCATAGTCTATCCTCCCTAAATGTCATATTGATTGGAACCGAGACCACAGAAGAACTAGCGTAGATCAGCCTGAAATATCCTTGTACTGGCCCATCCGTGACACATGTTTGTATGTGACATACGGCAGCAATTGGATCAAGGCATGTTAATATTTAATTAAAATTCAATTAAGTGTTAATTTACCTTCTAAATTCAAGAAATTTAAAGCCAGAATACTTAAAAATAAAATGTAAAGTCCCCTTGTTATGTATTTGCTTTGTTCTCCTATTCTCATCCTCATACACTTCTCTCCAGGGTTTGTTTGTTCACTGCTGATCCTCCCTCCCAGACATTTTCATCCTGTCCAGTAGAATGCTCTATTGCTTGCAAAGAAACTCCACTTGATCCTCCACCTGCTTAAAGTCATTTTCATTCTTTCCATTGTCTTAACAAAACCTGGCTCTCATCCAAGAACACTGCTTGGCTTCCTTTACAAGCCCACCCAGCGAAGAGTGCTCATTCTTCAATGAGCCTGACACCTCTATGTCTAGGAGGAGGGGGTTAAATCATCTGAGCTCCACACTGCTGCTCCTACACCACTGATATCCCAGCCCAGGGCTGGCTTCATAGGCACTTGTCCAGTGTGGTCACAGGGCCTTTTACACAGATGCTCCGTGCTTGAGGACTAACACTCTGCAGTTGACATCTTAAAACTCATAACAATTGTTATAGGCTGATTTGTGTCCCCCTAAAATTCATATGTTGAGGTCTTAACCCTGAGTACTTCAGAATATAGTGACTTAATTTGAAGATATGATCTTCAACACATTAACAGCCATGTGAGTTGTATATAACTCATGCTAGTTTTTAGCCTGGGCCCTTGTGAAGCACTATGTAACTCACACGTCTCTTCACCTTTACCCTTATGAATTATTTTTCAAGTTGCATGTAACTCATGTACAGAAAACAATAAACAATACAAAATAACAACATTTTCATTAAATTAGAAAGAATCGTTTTGTTTTTGAAGTTTTTATTATATTTTTGTAATAAAACACTGTGGCCCCAAGGAAAAAAAATTTTTTTCTCATGTGGCAGTCAATGTTTTAAGGAGGTAATTAAGGATAAAAGAGGTCATTTGGGTGAGCCCTAATCCAATACGACTGGTGTCCTTATAAGAAGAGATTAAAATACAGACAGAGGAAAGACCACTTAGAGAGAAAAGACAGGCAGATGTGGTGGCTCACATCTGTAATCCCAGTACTTTGGGAGGCTGAAGTGGGAAGATTGCTCCAGCCCAGGAGTTGGAGACCAGACTGGGCAACATAGCAAGATCCCTGTCTTCACAAAATTAAAAAGTTAGCCAGGCGTGGTGGCATATGCCTGTAGTCGCAGCTACTTGGGAGGCCGAGGCAGGAGGATCACTTGAGCTCAGGAGTTTGAGGCTGCAGTAAGTTATGATCATGCCATTGTACTCCAGCCTGGGTACCAGAGTGAGACTTCATCTCTAAAAAAAAAGAGAGAGAGAAAAGGAAAAAAAAAAAAGACAGAGAGAAAAGATGGCTATTTACAAGTCAACGAGAGTCCTCAGAAGAAACCAAACCTGGAGACACCTTGATCTTGAACTTCTAGCCTTCCAGAACTGTGAAGAAATAAACTTCTGTTGTTTAAGCCACCCAGCTAGTAGTGCTTGGTTACGCAGCCCTAGAAAATAAATATAACAACTTTACCTCTTAATTTGTGTTTGGTAGTCTGGTGGGACAACGGAGCATGTGCCAGGGACTTGGAGCCTTGGCTCATGTAGGGTCCTACCTCCGCAGCCTCCCGCCTTCCCCGGTGGGGCTTTAGGCCTCTGGCTCTCCCTTCACCCAACGTGGTCCTGCTCCTTCCTGTCCGATCCCCAGGGGTCATGTCAGTGGAGCAGTCCCACCTGTGCTCACTAGGGTTAGGTGATCATCCCTTGTGGCACCGTGGGGGATGTTGGGGGAGGGGAGGCAATGGCAGCACCGTCTCTCCTCCAGGCTGGCCGTGTCACAGGGAATCTGGAGGACTATTTGGTGGGGGCGAGTGTAGTGAGTGCTTCTAACTTTATGTTGCCTCAGCATCCATTTTTGAATACAAATTTAACTTTTTCACGGCAGAAGCAAGACTCAGTCATGCTTGACACAGTTTCCAATGCTATACCCCAGGCGAATGGCTCCAGCTGGTGGCCAGAGATAAAAACATGGTGGCCAGAGATAAGAACTCAGAGGCAACTCTCTCGCCTAGCAGGTTGGGCTCCCGGCTTTCCCACCGCTTCCTTTAAACAAAACATTCATTTTCTTCTTTATTGAGACATATTAATTATACACATCTATGGGGTACATGTGATATTTTGACACATGCTTACAGTGTGGAATGATCAAATCAGGGTATTTAGGATATCCATCACCTTGAACACTTATCATTTCTTTGTGTTGGGAACATTTCAAATATTCTCTTCCAGCTATTTTGAAATACATCATTCAAAATAACCACAATATTTAACTGTATTAACTGTATTCACCGTACCATGCTATCAACTGCGAGAACTTATTCCTCCTATCTAGCTGTATGTCTGTACCCACTAACCTACCTGTCTCCATTCCCTCCCCTCGTAACCCTTCCCAGCCTCTGGTAACCATCATTCTACCTCCACGAGATCAACCTTTTAGCTCCCACTTATAAGTGAGAACATGCGATATTTGTCTTTCCATGCCTGGCTTATGTTACATCAACATAATGACCTCCGGTTCTACTCCTGTTGTTGCAAGTGACAGATCATTTAGACATTTGCCCTTGAACTCAAAGTGACCACCTCTCAGTCACAGCGTGGCCTCCTGGAACTTGTACCTCCTTGCTTTAAACCCACCCATTAAAGCTCCCTGTGAGAAGCTTGTTTGGATAGTGCACTGAACCCAATAAAGGTGTTGGCCAGTAAGTACCTTCTGGCTCTCTCTGCATGGGCTCCATGGCCTCGTGTGTGTGTGTGTATGTATGTGTGTGTGTGTGTGTGTGTGGCCTCCAGGTGTGCCACGTACCCCCTAGGGTAAGTACTGAAAACTCTTAAACTTTCATGCTATGGTTGCATCATTGGCACACGCCTGCAGTCTGAGCCCTGATGGTGACCCAAGGGTACCCATGCAGGTGGATCCCCTTCTGATGCTCTTCTTTCTGGGCCTCTGGTGGCTGCTGGAGACAGTAGCTACCAGCTAAGCTGACAGAGAAACTCAGAGTTTCATTCAAAACAGTGAGACTCTCGCCCACCCTGACCCAGGTCCCGGTGCGTCTGGGTGTGAAGGTTGCCACTCCCTGCTTGTTCCCCAACTGCCAGGGGTTGAGGTGGTGGCTGTGGGAATGGGCAGATTGATTTCCCTGTCCCAGCGGGTACAGCACCAGGGAGGTAGAACTCAGAAGCCAGTGGGCCAGACACTGAGTCATGAGTCAGAGCCCCCGGTGGGCATCTGGAGGGTCTGCACTCCCTCTGCATGTGTCCCCATGTCCAAGGGAATGAGACACTAAATAGCAAATAAAAACACTACGTCAGGTCAAGAGAGAGAGACTGCAGAAGAAAGGAAATGTGTTTATATTTTTGTACCTTTAACAGCACTGTATTTAGGCCCCCATATGTTTATTTTGCACTGGGCCTTCCAATTACATAGCCTGCCCTGCCCCATCCCAAAATGTCACCACTTTTAGGGCTCATACAACCTGGCTATTTCACCCTCTCTATCTTTCCTCAGTCCTTTCTCCCCTCCCAGCCGCCGTGGTTTGGTGATCCACTGTTAATGTGCTGGCCCATCTGCAAAGATTGCTCTCTGTCTCGCAGACCTTGGAATTCAGTCTGGAAAAACAATTTGCTCTTGTGGGCTACCCTCATCCTTTTCACCGCCCCACTACTCCACCTTTCAACCTTAGCAATGGGTTGAATGCACGGGCTTTGGGCAAACCAACCAGCTGTGTGATGCGGGACAAGTTAGCTGCTGTATTTGAGCCTCCATGTCTTCATCTGTGAAGTAAGAAGAATAATAGTAACTTCATAGGTTTGCTGTAGGGATTAAACAAAATAATATAGGTGATGGGCTCAGCATGGTGCCTGGTACTAATTTCCCCCTTGAACTGTGATGCCCTATCCCTGGGGATCTTCCTCTCCCTCTCCCATCAGAACCTGCCTCCAACACCAAGACCTCTGGACCCTTCGCGTCTCCCTTTCCTGTCAGTTTATCATGACACCCTTCCACCTGCACCCCTAGGCTTTACTTCCTTTTTTACTTTTAGTTTTTTAAAATCTTGGCAATATCCTCAGTTTCCATGCCGGCCCTGTAATCTGCTTGCGCTGTCCCTGTCCTGAGCACTGTTGAAGTCACCGCAGCACTAAACGGCCTCACGCCACTACACATTTGTGGTCTCCACATGGGCAGGTCCCTCCCTGCTGCTCAGCCATCTTTTTGCCTGTCTCAGGTCATTCGTTGCCCCTTATGCCACAGCAGTTGCTAGAAGGCTTCTCTTTAAGCCTCCTTGCCTTTTCTGTCCCTCTGGCTCTCAGACACTGTCCCTGCTGTCAACTCCAGAGAAGAGCAGGCATTAGGCTTGACTCTTCATTTCCTCCTTGCTCATAAACAGATTCACAGATCATGCATTTCTTTCTCCGTCTATCTTCTCAGCCAATCCAAACGTTTTCTCCTAAGCTCTGGCTGCCTTTTCTCACCTTTACTTGATCAATTATCCTTCTACTTGTCCTCCACACTCTTATTTTTCATGTCTGCTTCTCTTCAACATATAAACCTAAACATATATATTTTTTCAATATTCAGGAGGAAAACCCCCTTTTAATCACATATTTTCGGCTAACTTCCTTTTCTTGTCAGCCAGGCTCTTAGACAAAGCAGATGGCACCGAGCCTGCTCCTCCTCTTGCTTCCTGTTTGCTCCTCAGCTCCTTGAATAAAGGGTTTGGCCCCTACCCGCTGCAGTTCCTCTCTCTGAGACCCTCAATGGCCTGCTACCTGCCAGTCCTAATGGTCACTGATTTCTCTGCAGCATCTGACATCGTTGAATACTTTCTTCTGGAAAGTCTCTCTCTCTCTCTCTCCCTCCCTTCCTTCCCCCCTCCACCTCCCAGTCTCTTTTTGTCTCTCTCATCCCCTTTCCAGGATGTGGCTCTCCTTTGGTTATATTTTTACCACTTTGGCCCCTCTGCCTCTGCCTTCTTCATCTCTTCCTCCTCTGTTGTTCCCTAAGAGGTTGACATTCTCGGGGCTCCTACCTCTGCCCCTCTTCTCACTCTCATAGCCTCCCTTCATTTAGTCACTCACCCTTGTGACTTGAACAACTCTCTCCTTTCCACCGAACTGGAGTCGCATGGTGAATTTGGCTGAGTGAGCTTGGGAAGCTCAGTTAACCTCTGCAAGTCTCAGTTTCCTCACCTGTACAATGGGACCAATAATATATACCTGATAAAACAATACAGAGAAAGCACAGCTCCTGGCACGTACAGATGACTCAACAAATGGCAGTGCTGCTCCTCCTGCTGCTGCCATGGCGATGCTCTCTAAAGGTGACTGCTGCTCCAGCCCTGCTGGGCATTTATAAGATCTTGACCACACATGCTGCATCCCATCAGCTGGTAGTATTAACTGTAGAAGTGTTTGGGCCTGCTGGCACCTCTTTCTGTCTATAAACACAACCTTTTGAACTGTTTTTTGTTCTCTAGTTCTGTGATCTCCAACCCCTGGGCTGCAGACCAATACACGTCCGTGTCCTGTTAGGAACCAGGCTGCACAGAAGAAGAGCAGCGGAATCGAGTGAAGCTTCATCTGTATTTACAGCCGTTCCCCGTCGCTCCCATCGCTGCTTGAGCTCCACCTCCTATCAGATCAGCGGTGCCATTAGATTCTCACAGGAGCGGGAACCCAACTGTAAGCCATGCATGTGAGGGATCTAGGTTGTGTGCTCCTTGTAAGAATCTAATGCCTGATGGTCTGAGTTGGAGCTGAGACAGTGATGCTAGCGCTGGGGAGTGGCTGCAAATACAGATTATCATCAGCAGAGAGGTTTGACTGCACAATAAATGTAATGCGCTTGAATCAGCCCCAAACCATCCCCCCACCGGCCGCCCACTGGTCCATGGAAAAATTATCTTCCACGAAACCAGTCCCTGGTGCCAAAAAGGTTGGGGACCCCTGCTCTAGTTCTTCTCATGTCTAACCCACTTCCTAGTTCTATCTCTGCTCCCTGACTTGAAAAATATTCTAGTCTGTCTCAAATGGTCTTTCTGAGGTCTGCAAATGGGTAAAGAAGCCCATTTTTAAACAGTCTCCCATATACCTATGTGAGGCCTAGTTAATACCAGCCTTCTGAATGTGTTTTTGTGCAACATTTTTTACCTCCATTAATATCCAAGGAACACAGTTTGGGGAACATTATCCAATAGGATAAAGGCCAAACGCTGTAGCATGTCATGGCCTCGTCCTTGCCTGTTTTTCTAACCTCATCCACTCTCCCGTAAGTGCTCATCCCTCACCAGATAAAACCCCTGGCAATTTCCAGAAGACACCATGCTACTCAAGCCTCTCTATGCAAATGGCCTTTCTCACTTCTACCCTCCTCTGTCCAGCCATCCACACCACCTCTTCCCTAGCCCCTTGCCAAATTAGCTACTTCCGCTCTACCTCTCTCACAGCTCTGATCATTCTTGTCTATGAATGCTTGCTTCTCAACCATCCCGAACTTCAATATTAATCATGTCTTTGTTCCCAAAGCCCAACACAGTACCCGGCACACAGCAGCCGGTGGGTATCTCTGGATCGCCTGAGTAAATGAAAAACACTGGAGAAATGCTTCATCAGCATTCCACTAGGGGTCACTTTCTCTACATTTTAGGTAGAAATAGTGCTAGCATTTAGTAAATCAACTCTCTATGAAAAATTCAGCTTGGTGTTTAATTTTTAAAGTCATTTGTTGTTTATTCAATGCAAACTGAAATTCTGCCATGTCGTACAAGCCTCAAAGCACCATTCGATTGCCAGCTCTTTCTGGTTTTATGAATAATGTCAATATTCATGTTTGTGTAAAAAATGAAATTGAACATGGCATTTAATTTTGCATATTAATAATTCAGATCACTTTATATGAAAGGTTCTTTCCTAGTTTTAGGTTAATATCTTTAGATAAGGTTAATATTTAATTAGTTCATTTCAAATATGTTTCTAGATTATCCCAAAGACCTGTTCTTCTAAACCTTTATTTCTTTTTCATATTTATTCTCGTCTAATTTCTGTTGCAAATTTAATGGTGTATTCCTACTGACCATCTTGATCTGCATGAGATCATGGAGATATTAATAAAGGGATCTGAAGAATGAGAAGCTGATTTTACTAGCAATTAAAGCACTTAAACGCAGTACAAATATACTTAACACAGACATAATGCTTTACTATTTTGGTGACTTCCTAAAATACAAAATTACTTTTTTGGTTTTTTTTTTTGAGACAGAATCTCACTCTGTTGACCGGGCTAGAGTGCCGTGGCATCAGCCTAGCTCACAGCAACCTCAAACTCCTGGGCTCAAAAGATCCTCCTGCCTCAGCCTCCCAAGTAGCTGGGACTATAGGCATGTGCCACCATGCTCGGCTAATTTTTTCTATTTTTAGTAGAGATGGGGTCTCACTCTTGCTCAGGCTGGTCTTGAACTCCTGAGCTCAAATGATCCACCCGCTTCAGCCTCCCAGAGTACTAGGATTACAGGCGTGAGCCACCACGCCCGGCCAAATACAAAATTCTCAACTGGCCTCCAAAGCAGACAAAGTATTAAGATTCTGTTTTTAAAGAAAAATATTGTTCTTAGCAACATTGAACATATAATGGCACAGAGAATTGAATGGTTGAACACTGAGCAATACTCACTGTTAACCTTTAGGACAAACAGAGACATCAACAAATGATTAAATACCACAAAGTAAGTGCATTGGCAGAACATGCAGTGGGTGCTGTGGGAGCACGAGGGAGGAATTACTTAAAGGGCAATTTCTTGATAGAATGTGTTGCAAGGAGTATTTCCTGTAAGCTCTGGGAAAGCCCACAGAATGTCTCCAGCCCGTGACAGAAGCCTGCTCCTCTAATATGGATGTGGGTCATTTCTCCAGAGCGTGTCAGGGAAACTATACCTACCTTCCATCAACTCAGTGTATATGTGTGAGAAGACTGCATAGGGATTTTGGTATTAGAGATGTTCTCACCACTTTGGAAGAGCCTCAACATTCACTGATTTTTCTAGCAGTTCTCTATGTTACTGAGCCTTCCCTTTGTGCCACATGGGCATTTTCTCAGCTCACTTTTTGTATTTAGATCATGTGGACTGTTTCCAAAGTGGTTGCACCCTTTTGCAAGCCCACCGACAATGTATAAGGGTTCCAGTTTCTCCACATCCTTGCCAAAATTTGTTATTTTCTGTTTTTGTTTTTTTTTTTATGGTCAACTTAGTGGGTGTGAAATGCTGTCTCATTATGATTTTGACTTACATTTCCCTGACTAATGACATTGAGCATCTTGTTATATGCTTACTGGCCATTTGTATGTCTTCTTTGGAAAAATGTCTATTCAAATCCTTTGTCATTTTAAAATTGAGTTATTTGTCTTTTTATTGTTGAGTTGTAGTAGTTCTTTATATATTTTGAATGCTATTTTTTTTTAAGAGATGGGTTCTCCCTCTGCTGTCCAGGCTGGAGTGTACTGGTACAACTGCAGTTCACTGCAGCCTCAAATTCCTGGTCTCTAGCTATTTTCCCACCTTAGCCTCCCTAGTAGCCGGGATTTTGGGTGCATGCCACCACGCCATGATAATTATTTAACGTTTTTTGTAGAGACAGGATCTTGTTGTGTTGCCCAGGCTGGTCTTGAACTCCTGGGCTCAAGTGATCCTCCCACCTGAGCCTCCCAACGTGCTGGGATTACAGGTGTGAGGCGTGACACACCTGGCCTTTGTCTTTTCATTTTCTTAGTGTATCCATTGATGACCAAAATTTTTAATTTTGACAAAGTCCATCCAATTTCTGTATTTTTTTTTGTTTTGCTACTTCTATTTTTGATATCATATTTAAGAAACCAATGCAATGCCTAACCCAAGGTCATGAAGATTGACTCATATTTTTTCTGCTAAGAGTTATATTTTTTTAGCTCTTACTTTTAGGTTTATCATCCATTTTGAATTAATCTTTGTATGTGTTGTGGTGTGCCTAACTTCATTGCTTTGCATGTGAATAACAAGTTGTAGAAGCGCTTTGTATATTCTGGCCTATTTTGGTTTTACACGAGGCAAATATCTTTCTACTATGTAGCTTTCCTCTCACAACAGCTGACATTGATCACCCCTTTCTCATTTAGTATGTCATCTCTCTCTCTGTTAGAACATAGAACACACATTAGGACCACAAACTGTTGGAGCTGTATGGGATTTCAGAGATTAGCAACAATTTCATCTCATATGAGCTTTGAAAGAAAAAAAATTCTCCAACCTTCTGTGGTTTCCTTAAACAGAATATTTCACTCCGGTCCACATGGTGTGTAATTGCAGGAAATACAGTCATGTCCCAGCTACTTTGGGTGTTCTGAGGAGGGGTGATCCACGTCAGCTGCTGGGGTCACGGAGTAACATACGTGTGACACCTGTCCCTCCAACAGAGTGCACTGGCCCATTGAATCATACTCTCCTCCACATGTCCACAGCCTGGTGTCACCTGTAGCCACCAGTGCTCTTGTCTTTGAAACCCTCTGTCTGTTCCCTCCTTGCCTCTCTGTGCTTCTCCAACTCTCTCCGGACCACTTCTCTATACTTTGGCCACATAGTCCTGACCTTCCACTTTCAAGACCCTAGGAGTCCAGCCCTGTTGTCTGTAACTTGCTTTATAAAAGGCTGAAAGGCTTTAAGAAACAATGATGATATAGCACCTCTTGTATTTTCCTGGACAGAGCTGGAACCCATTCTACTAAGTGAAGTATCTCAAGAATGGAAAAACAAGCACCACATGTACTCACCAGCAAACTGGTATTAACGGATCAACACCTAAGTGGACATATAGGAATAACATTTGTCGGGTGTCGGGCGGGTCGGGGGGGGGGAGAGGATGGGTATATACAAACATAATGAATGAGATGTGCAACGTTTGGGGGATGGTCATGCTAGAGGCTCTGCCTTGGGGGGGGCATGGGCAATAAATGTAACCATAATATTTGGACCCCCATAATATGCTGAAATAAAATAAATAAATAAATAAATAAAAGGCTGAAAGGAAATAAAGTGTAATTACTATAAAAAGTTAGAAGCTTAAAACCAGGTGTTAGACTTTCCCTTATTCCCACTGGCCATACTATTCAGCCTCCTAGTTTGGCCACTGCCGTGTTGCCAGAAGTGCTCTCATTTACAATAAATCTCTTCACCTGGCTCCTCCCTGCCTTCCTTGTTTTTTGAGACCCCAATCCTCTGTCCCCAGCCCCTTCCCTGAATTAGTTATCATCCAAAGAGCTCCTCTCAGGACAATGCCTTTGTCCACTTTAATCAAAACCATTTCATTGGCTGGGCATGGTGGCTCATGCCTGCAATCCTAGTACTCTGGAAGGCTGAGGCAGGAGGACTGCTTGAGGCCAGGAGTTCAAGACCAGCCTGAGCATCAGCAAGACCCCGTCTCTATAAAAAATAGAAAAATTAGCCAGGCGTCATGACACACACCTGTAGTCCCAATTACTCAGAAAGCTGAGGCAGGAGGATCACTTAAGCCTAGGAGTTTAAGGTTACAGTGAGCTATGATGATGCCACTGCACCCTAGCCCAGGCCACAGAGCAACACTCTGTCTCAAAAAAGATACAAAAAAAAAAGTTTTATTTAATTATGTTTAATTTTTCTCATCCTTTCTAGGCTCTAGATTTTGCCTTTGTGTAACCAGGAGGCTTCCAAAAGTTGTTTGCTCTCCAAGATAAACTCTGCTGTACTTTTCAAATAGTATTTTTTCCCTGCTGCTATTATTATTTTTATTTTTTTATTATTTTTACTCCACATGTACTCACTATTAACTATTCTCTATTTTAGTGAGAGAAAGCCCCAAAACTTAAGTGACTTCAAAGTTGCATAGCTTGTCAGTGATAGATTTTAGATCAGAACATGTTTTTGCCTGAAAATTCTGACTTCCAGTCTAGTATACATTCTGTACAAGTCTCTCTTGTCTTCTAGCCTGGGAGCTTCTTGAGGACATGGGATTGTTAGCTAGCTCATCACAGTGCCTGGAACGTAAAAAGATGATGCTCCAAGACGTGTGCTGAATGGGCGTGTTTCATCCGCATTCCTCATAATTCTAGGCCCAAGCTGTCAGTCTTCTCCCTCTGGCGCTAGTGACCAACCATGGCCAACAGAGGGCAGCAGAGGTGCAAGAGCACTGGCCCTGGAGAGCACAGTTGATTTTCAGAACCAAGTCAAAGCCAGAAACGCCAAAAGCAAACATCATGGAATACAAAGTGTGAGGTTGCCAGATCTAGCAAATAAAAATATGAGATTCTCTAGGACATACTTATATGAAAAATTGTTTATTGTTATCTGAAATTCAAGTCATCTGGATGTCCTGTATTTTACCTGCAACTCTAACAAGTGCCATTGCACGTGAACCTGAAGCTCAGGAAGTGGCATGTGTCTGTCCTTCTGAGGAACATATGGGAAGGAATTTGATGGAAGAAGATCCATGTTAAGCTTCCAAAAACCGAACGTGAGTGCTCATTGCACAGGACATTGGCTAACTCAAGGTCAGCCAATATCAAAGGCTGCCCTGGAGGAAGACTCTGCAATGGGACCTGGAATAAGCAGGGTGATATATCCTTCCTCTCTTACTTCCTCTATGAGGTATGGTCCTCCATGCAAGTAGCTGTTGAAAGAGGCTGTGCAAAATCCTAATGTGCAATCATAGATTAACTCCACACTCTGACAGTTATAACTTCTATCAACACTCCTTCCTTCATATTGGGGTCTTTAAACTTGCATAACAATCCAATTTTCTCATTCCAGAACCTAGTATTTTCCACATATTAATTTCCTACAATATTTCCTCTTCCCTAAGGCTCATTTCCTATTTAGAGACCTCTTGTAATTCCACTCCTTAAATGTACCTTTCTCTAATTAAGTGATGTCCATACTTAATCCAATTGATAAACATGAACATTGAATAACTTGAGACATACATTCACTTCAATGCACATTTACTGAGCACCTACTGTGTAGAAGAAAGGCTTTACCATTAGGAAACTCATAATTTAGTTAATAAAACTTTAGAAACCAGAGGGGAGATCCTCCATCTCAGAAGCACATTGATCCGGTTGCTGGAGCACAACTGGGCCCTTTGTAAATCATTGTTCTCATATTCCTATGAATTCCTTTGGAAGTCACCTCAGTGAGAAAAGTCATGAGTATGTTACAGTGGGTCTATGAAATTGGAAAAGTTATCACTAGGGCATTCTTTAAATTCCTTCCTCTCTCAGAGCACAGTTGCTTCCTTTCTCTTTAGATGCAGGAAGACCTGGCCAAGCCCAGCCTTAGACATCGTTCTGGATGTAGAAGCTCTAGAAACACACACAGAAACACTCACAGCTGCACGGCTGCAAGAAGAATGGATAGTGCTAACCGGCCAGAGGAGGGCAGGCTTCTAAGAATCCTAAGATGTTAGCACTTTGGAAACCAACCACCTGGTCCAACCTCCTCATTTATGGAAGTGGTACTCATGGCCCAGAATTTAAAGACTTGCAAAAAGTCCCACACTAAGCTTGTGAGAGGGCTGGGATATAAACCCAGGACTTTCATATATATCTAAGATTAGGTTCTGAAGGACTAGATATCACCCTCTGTGCTGTTTGGCTAATGACCATTTTCTCCTGGGAAATTCTTTAGGCCCTTGACTTCTGGGACCATTTCCTCTCTGGGCTGCCTGCCCCTCTCCTGGATGTCCCTTCTCTGCTCCTTTGCTAGTATCCTCCTTAACTCTATCCTTAAAAAGGAATAGGAACTCAGTCTCTTAGAGTTCATGCTCTTTCTCACTCTCCCTGCACAATCTCATTGACTATCCTTGTTTTAGTTTCCATAGAAACTGCCTCCTTGACTCTCAAATCTTTATCTTTAGTTCGGACCGTTTCCCTAGGATCCATACATTCAACTCTCACGTAGATATCTCTTTCCAGATGTTCCACAGACACCTCTAACCATCCAAAACTGAGCCATTATCTTTCCTATCTTTCCCCCAAACTAGCTTCTCTTTCTGTATTTCAGGATTTAGATAGTGACATCATTATCCATCCAAATCACCTTGTCCCTACCCCCATCATCTAATTGGTCACCAAGTTCTAACTCTGTCCCCTTAGCATTCCTTGAACCCATCACTTCCTCTCCACCCCCACAACACCCACCTTAGTTTAGGCCAGGAGTCACAGATTCAAGTGCTTACAAGAGGTAAACAAGTGAGCTAGGACAAATGTCATTAACAGAGGACAGTGAAGACTGTGACCAACCAGGGACAACAATCCCCATTTAAAGGGGGCACAAACTGCTTGGCTTAAACAGACTCTTGCCATGAGGGAATGCAGGCCCAGAATTGTGAGATATTCTAAATTTAAGAGAAGCCTACATTTACACTCCATTCTCCATGAGCACGGACAGAACACACACATACACACACACACACACACACACACACACAATGCCTGTGGGCTAGGTTCTGCCCTTAGGCTATCAGTTTGCACTTTCTGTGCAGGCTCTCCCATTCTCCTGCACAGACTATTGCAGATGTTTCCTAAGTAGTCTCCCTCACTCCACTCCATTGTCAGAGTGATCATCTACAGATGCAATGATGTGATGATGTTGATCATTATAATTATAGTTTTGAGCATTTACTATGTGTCAGTTACCATGACATCTTTAGCTAATTTAATCCTTCAAATAGCCCCATGAGGTACTACCATAATCACCATTTGGCAGACAAGGAAACTAGGTTAAGTCTCTCTGACATTTAACCCCAGAGTCTATGCTCTTAGTGACTGTTTTCTACCACATTCCTTTCTTATGGCCTCCCATTTTCTAATCCAGTGGTTTTTAATCTTTTGTAGAGCCTCGATCCTCTGATAAATACTGCAGACCTTGGACAAATCCATACCTCATTATTTTAATAAATTTTATATGCAGTTGGCTGGGCAATCCTTGCCCCACCTGAAGTTCTTCCATGGATCCTAAGTTTAAAATCCATTGGTCTACAGTATAAAGTTAACACTCTTTAGTGTGGCATTTGAGAGCCTCTACAACCCAGGTGCTGCCAGCCTCTCCAACTTCATCTCTTCAACTACTTGCAGCTGCTAAAACCATGCTCCCTTGTTCTTTCCCCTCTGCATCTGATATTCCTTCTGTTTGGAAGGCTCTTTCCTCTACCTTGTCAGCTGGCTCAGTTTCTATAGACTCAGCTCATGGAAAGCATTGCCTTTCCATAACCTAACCCGGTGCCTCTAACACTTCATCGCACTCACTGTTCACAGGGCTGCTCCTCCATTAAACCAGGAGCCTCTCCACGAGGACAAGGACCATGCCTTGTCCACCTGGAGCTCTGCATCTAGCTCAGCACCTGACACCCCGTAGGTGACCAGCAGATACTCAAATGAATGAAAACGGACTGCTGAGGTCCTAGGAAGCCAGCTAGACACCGAGGTCAGAAGCACCAACTGAGTATGGACACATGGCTGGATGGCACAGGAAGTTTTAAACAATGAGTTTTCTGAGATTTACAATCCATTGACTTTCTTCACTCATTCAGTACCCTGAGAACTGCTCCCCTTCCACAGACCAGGCAACTGATGTCAAATTCTTAGCTTTTGTTTAAAAAACAAAGTGAAGAAAGATATGAGAAAGCCTATTGATCGAGTCCTCTGCTCCCCCATCACTATGCAGCCCCCAATACAATATTCCAAGACTAGAAAATAGTCCCTTGAGGTGGGAAGAGAGGGTGGGAGAAGGGAGGGAGAGGGAGTGAGTGACTTAGGCATTGGTAGGACTTCTGAGAAGGGAGCCACGGCTCAGCTCCAAAGTGGTGGTGGGAGAGTGGCCTTCAGAAAGGTCTGAGGATTTGAGAAAAGAGATCTTGTGTTCTGCTTTCTGCCTGGGGTCCTGGAAGGAAGTGGCCTTGGAAGAGTTCCCTGCAGCACTATGGTGCAAGAGAATTCGGGCTGTGGATGGTTGCATGGGGCAACAGTGGTGCGATACCTTCGGGTGGCCCCACCACATTTCCTGCAGCCTTGGGAATAGCCAAATTTCCCTGGGTGCCCAAGAAAAGACCCAATGTTTATTTAAGACAAGGATCTGGGCCCTGAAGTCTGCATGCAGTCATGACACAGAAGCACCACAGTGAAAAATGGCATGGACCCTGAAGCCTTCAAGCACATAGGGCTGTGGAGGCTTCAGTGGGCACAAGAGGTGCCATGCCCAAGGTCAAGTGAGGCTTGAATGCTTCAGCAAACGCTGTTGTGGTTGCAGATGGGATATCTCCACCAGGACCATGAATCCCTAGAACTTAGATACTACCCTAGAACAAATGAACAGGAGTAATAACATTATTTTCTTTTTCTTTTTTTAGACAGAGTCTCACTCTTTTGCCCAAGCTAGAGTGCAGTTGTGTCATCATAGCTCACTGTAACCTCAAACTCCTGGGCTCAAGCAATCCTCCTGCCTCAGCCTCTGGAGTAGCTAGGACTGCAGGTGCATGTCACCATGCCTGGCTTTTAAAAATTATTATTATTTTTTTTGTAGAAGTGGGATCTCACTATTGCCCAGGCCGGTCTCAAACTCCTGGCCTCAAGCATTCCTCCTACTTCAGCCTCCCAATGTGTTAGGATTACAGGCATGAGCCACCATGCCCAGCAGGAATAAGAAAATTCTAACTGATATTAAACCTGACATTAAAAAAAAATACTTTAAACTTACTAAGTGACTTGAATTGACTAGATTAGATTTCTTTTAATCAGGAGGAATAGGAGCTTGAGATAACAATCAAGTTCTGCTTTGGAGAAATAAAATCATATTTTTGCACACTGAGTATGTACAGCCTATAAAATAGTATTCCTGCACAGAAACTGTTATGGCTAGAGCCAGGAACAAGGGTGAAGGGTGAAGGATGGAGCTGGCTGGGGTAAGGGAAGAAGATTAGATGATTGTCTTCAATATAAGCTGATGAGGAATGTTTTCTTGAATTTCTAAGAGAACTGATTCCTATAGTAAGTGAACATCAATGTGTCTACCAATGTGGTAGACACAACTAGAGTGTAGTGTATAATAAAGAAAAATGTACTAGAATGGTAACCTGATACCTATTTATCAGGTAGGGTTCTTTGGTTGCAAGCAACCATTGCTGAGAAGACAAAAATATGGTTCTCTACATTATTAAAATATATTTAAAATAATTATTGCGTTGTTTGTAGTTTAAACTAAAAATCAATTATAATTACTGAATTACATGCACATTTTACCTAAATGAAACAATACAAAAGTATTTCAACAAAAAGTCAATTATTCTAAAGACTCTTTGGTAAAAAAAAAAAAAAAGTCAATTATTTTCCTACTCTATTCTCACCATTTTGGTGACTGATTTTTGAAAGCTTAGTGTATATCCAACTACACTTTCCCCATGGTCTTAAAACAGTCATGCAGATGTTTGTTTTGTTTTTGTTTTTAAAAAATGCAATAATACTTTACACATTACTCTGCAATGTGCCACATTCACTTACTTGTACAGCACTGACATCCTTAAGCTTCTAAATTTATGTTTTTTAATAGCTGCATAATGTTCTTTAATGTGATTTACCATAATAAATTCAACCATTTTTCCATTGATGAATAATCAGATTGCTTCCAGTTGCTTTTTGGCCTATAAAAATGGTGCAATAAATATTCTTATATATTTATTGTTATACAGTGGTACTCTTATTTCTATAGAAGAGATTCCCCCAAATGGAATTGCTATATTAAAGGATGTATTGATACATTTTAAAATACATTATGTCCATACTGCCCAAAGTGATTTACAGGTTCAATGCAATCCCCATCAAAATACTGATGTCATATTTCATAGATCTAAAATAATTCTATACTTCATTTGGAACCAAAAAAGAGGCTGAATTGGCAAAGCAATCTTGAGCAAAAGGAACAAATATGAAGGCATCATATTACCAGACTTCAATTATACTACAAGGCTATAATAACCAAAACAGCATGGGACTGGTATAAAAGTGGAGACATAGACCAATGGAACAGAATAGAGAATTCAGATATAAAACCATTTACCTACAACTAACTGATCTTCAACAAATTAGACAATGACATACACTGGGGAAAGGAAGCCTTATTCAATAAATGGTACTTGGAAAACTGGATAGTCACATGCAAAAGAATGAAACGAGACCTCTATGTCTTGCCATAGACACAAATTAATTCAAGATGGAAAACAGACTTAAATGTAAAGCATGAAACCATAAAAATTCTAGAAGAAAATGTAGGAAAAACTCTTCTAGACATTGGCCTAAGCAAAGAATTTATGACTAAGACCTCAAAGGCAAATACAGAAACAAGAAAAATAAATACATGGGACATCATGCAATTACTTTTAAAAGTTTCTAGCAATTCACATTCCCACCAAGGTTCTTTAGCAGAGTGGACAGGGTAAGTCCCATTGAGAAGGTGATATTTAAGCAAAGACTTAAAGATGGTGAAGGAGTTAGCCATGCAGATCCCTGGGAAAGACTATTCCAGACAGAGGGAACAGACAGTGCAAGGGCCCTATGGCAGAAGCATGTCTGACATGTTCAAGGAAGGGCAGGGCCAGTGTAGCTGAAGCAGAATGAACAAAGAGAGAGTAGGAAGAGAGGAGGTCAGAGAGATTAATGGGAGAGGAGATCACATCAGACCTTCTAGGCTTTTGCTTTCACCATGAAGGTAATGTGGAACTGTTGCTGGGTTTTGAGCAAAGGAGTAACATAATCTGACTTGTTTTAAAAGAATCACTATGGCAGCTGCATTGAAGAAAAGGCTGTAGGGAGCAAAATTGGAAGCAGGAGATCAGTTAGGAGGCTGTTACAATAATCCAGCACAGAGAGGAAGGCAGCTGAGACTAGGGTGGGAACAGTGGAGGTGGTGAGAAGTGGTGGAATTCTGGGTATATTTTGAAGGTAGAGCCAATGGGATTTGGTGATGGGTTGGATATGGAATATAGGAAGCAGAGAGGAGGATTGACTCCAAAGAATTTGCCTAGAGCCACCAAAAGGATGAAATTGCCATTAACTGAGATGGAAAGACTGCAAGTGGAGCAGAAGTGGAGAGGAAGAAGGGTCAGGAATCCATATTTGGCTATGTTCAATTTTAAACATTAGAGATCTAGCTGGAGATGTTGAGCCGCCCGTTGGAAATACAAGTTTGTAGTTCAACAGAAATGTATAGACAGTAACAGAAATTTAAGAACCACAGCATATAGGCGATATATCTAAAGATATAAGAATGGAGAAGAGAATATCAAGGACTGAGTGGCCATGCAAAGTAAGGGAGGCTAGGGGGACTTCTCAGGCAGAGCAGTTGTGAGGAAGGGAGACAGCCAAGAGATTGTGGTGTCCAGAAACCAAGAGATGAAACATGTGACAAGGCAGAAGAAATATCAAGTGCATCAAACGCTGCTGACAGGTCAAGTAAGATAACAACCAAGAACTAACTGTGGTAGGCTAAATAATGCCCCCCAACCCCAAGATGTCCACATCCTAATCCCCAGAACCTGTGACTATGTTACCTTACACGGCAAAAGGGACTTTGGAGATGTGATTATGGCAAGAATCTTGAGATGATGGGATTGTCCAGGTGAGCCTAATGTAACCACAGGAGTCCTTAAAAAGAGGTGCAAGAGGGTCAGTGTTAGAGTCAGAATTAGAGAAAGAGATATGACTGTGGACACTGAGGTCGGAGTGAAGTGGCAAGAACAATTGTCCCCTAGAGCCTCCAGAATGAAGGCAGCCCTGCTGACCCGTTTGAAACTTCTGACCTCCAGAACTGTGTGATAATAAATTTGTGTTGTTTAAAGCCACTAGGTTTGTGGTAGTTCGTCACAGCAGCAATAGGAAACTAACATACCAACCATTAGTTTTAGCCAGATGGCGGTCATGGTGACCTTGGACCAGGAAAATTTTAGGGATGTGCTGGGATTGGAAGCCTGAATGAAGTGGGTTAACAAAACCCGGGAGAATTAGTCTAAAACACATTAGTCCTAAACACACACACAACTTTTTCTAGAACTGGAAAGGAGGAGACTGCTTCAGGCTGACCAATTAGAAATGGCAGTGCCTCTGGATAAACTAATTTAAAACTGCGGTTTCTTCCTCAAGGATGACAAAGTCTTGTGTCAAGTATTCTGCTGGGCAAGCAGAGAATGCACTAGATTTTTCCCTCTACTTGTGTCCCTTGTACCAGATGCCTCTGTGCAGAGTACAATGGGAACTAAAGCCCAAGCCAGCCCTAGAGAAGAAGCACAGGGGATGATAAGTGTAGATGACCCTTTCAAGTGGTTTTGCTGCAGGGGAGCAAGAAAATGGGAAGGGAGATGGTGGGGGAGGTGTGGACAAAGAAACAGTTTTTTTAGAAGGCAGGAGCAACCATGTGCTGATGGAGATCATTCAGAAGACAGAAAAAGGAAGGATATAGGAAAGAAGGGAGAGTTGCCAAAGTGATGTCACTGAGTAGATGAGAGGGGATTGGATCTAGACCATATCTAAATGAGAAATACAACAAAAGAGTTTATCTTTGATAAAATCAATAAGAAGGAACATGGTACAAAAGCAAGACAGTAAATTATTAATAATATTAATAATATGTTTGCCCTGTGAGGACGATGGACACAAAAAGAGAGAAGGTGGAAGTTGTGAGGTCACCCAGGAGGAAGTCATGATAAGTTAGGTGAACAGGGTCTAGAGTAGGGTGTTGGCGTGACTCTTACACTGGGGCAAGCAGCTCCTTACCTGGGCCCCAGGCCTCAGGGGATTCCTACCCTTTGATGTGCCTTTCTCAGATCTTCTAAGACCATCTCTGATACTCGGGACCAGCTGAAATTGGCAATGCCATCTGGGTGGGGTGATGGCCCCAGTTTTGGGGATGTTCTCTGACCCTCTGGTCCATGGGTGGGGTCAACCACATGCCCTGAGGAGTTCCAAGACTTAAGCCCATGCAGTCATCCCGGTGCTCTGTGGCCAGGACCAAGTTCTAGAAGGGTGACCTGGCAAGCCAGTCACTCCTACTGGGCAATGCAGTATTTTATTTTATTTTTTTAAGGCTCACCTGGATTACTGGACTGATATGCTGATTTGGAGTGGCTTAAATTGTTTACATAGACAGGGGCCCTGAAAAAAATATCTGTGTGGCTATGTGTGCCATAGTAACAAAGGGGCAATTCAAAGAGATATTTCAGAGGAAGAGGAATAACAGACACGATTTAGGGATTAGTTGGATGTACTATTATCTGAGTGTCATCTTTTTAAGTGAATTCCCCTGCTACAGAATTGCTCCAAACCCTGTGCTTACCTCTGTACTTTGGCAATGTTATCATTTAGCAAAGAGATAATAGGTGGAGCTTTTGGAAGAGCAGTGTGGGAGCTGGACAAAAGTAGTTTTTCTCAAAATATGAAGTCACAGTCAAATATTATGGGCAAGGTGTCAGCCAACAATAATGTCTACAAACCAGTACCAGCCAGGAACGATGTACAGAGGATTCATGTCTCCTGCTTGTACTATTAATCCTAGATCCCTGAGTATAAAGTCTTACGGATTGATCCAGCAGCTGTATGAAAACCAAGTAACCTTGCAATTTGTTTAGCATTTATTGATGACATGAAGTTGTGGTATCTTTATAATTGTTTTAAATCTACACTAAGGTCCCAGAGAATTATGTATTTGTTTTAAAAATCTGAAGGAAAACAGAGGCAGCAAATCAATAGGAATTTATATTGTGCTGCAATATATGCCTGCTTGTAACCCCAAATGTATCCTGGGTGCATACAGAGATATTTAGAACACAGAGCTGTGCCTGAATATGCAGTAGCAAGAGCATAGGCACTAGAGCCAGACTTCATAGGTTCAAATCCTGGTTCAGCCACTTCCATCTCTGAGCAAGTTATTTAACCTCTCAGTAACAGTTTCCTCATAAGAAAAATGGGCATTTTAATGGTACCTACTTCATAAAGCTCTTGCAAAGAGTAAATGAGTTAATTCATGAAAAGTACTTTATGGCTGGCACATCATAAACACTCAATATTAGCCATTAGAATTATTTATAATTAAAGGAAGAAGATAAAAATATGCAAATGTTCTATCTTCTGACTGTGAAAGCATTTTGTTTGCACTCTCCAAATTCTGTGTTTTCTTCCATTAAATATGGAATTTTAGAGATTTGTATTCCTTAATGAAATCTGCCATTGGGTAAAATGAGTTATTACCACATTATAGCTTTGGTGTTTGTTTTTTGTTTTAAGGAGAACTTTCAAATTCTTTTGAAATTGGCCTGCACATTCTTCTTTTCTGAAGCTGCCCTGCATCTGCTTCCTATGTCCTCACTGTAGTCTCTTTCCACATTCTCCTTCTTGTCCCTCTTTTGGTCATTCCTTCCCTTTTTGCTCATTGTCATCCCAACCGACTTCTTCATATCACACTTTTCTCCAGTGCCCTAAGAGCTGGGTGATTTCTTTATTTCCCCTTCTTGGCCAGAAGTAGATGTTATATATGGAATCTTCGCATAAATGGAGGGAATTTCCAGCCATTTAAAATAAATCCAGGAAATCACACCTGCTAATCTGATTGCTGTTCATCATCTGCAACAAGACTGACTCTGTAGAACACTCAAATATATTTCCATTCCACAAAGTAGGTCTTCTTTGTCTAGTGCTGCTGATGGATTGCATAAGCATAGCACTTTTGACAGGTTCCCTGATCTGCATTCCTTTTATTCAATACTTCATTCCATAGCCAATATAGCACAATATCTCATCATCAGTTTTTAATTTCTCTACCTCAGTTTCCAGCAATCACTATATCCGAAATAGCAAACCTCCAGTCCAGTCACTCTTAGTCTATTTTCTGCTGCTTATAACAAAATACTTGAAACTGGGTGATTTATAAAGAAAAGGAATTTATTTCTTACAGTTATGGAGGCTGAGAAGTCCAAGGTTGAGGGGCTGCATCTGGCGAGGGCCTTCTTGCTAATGGGAACTCTTTGCAGAGTCCCGTGTTGGTGCAGGGCACCATGGTAAGGGGACTGACTGTGCTAGCTCAGATCTGTCTTCCTCTCCTTAAAAAGCCACTAGTCTCACTCCTGTGATAACTCACTAATCCATCAACCCATTAATCTCTATTAATTTATGCTAACCCACGGATTAACGAATCCACGAATGGGTCAACCCATTTGAGAGAGTAGAGCCCTCATAACCCAATCACCTCTTAAAGGCTTCACCTCTCAATACCGTCACATTGAGGATTAAGTTTCAGCATGAATTTTGGAGGGGACAAACATTCAAACCATAGTTCTCTCTATCTCTTCTCTCTCTTGTGCTTAAGCGATCATACCACCTCAGCTTCCCTTGTAGCTGCGACTACAGGTACACACCACCACACCTAATCCTTGTTCTTTTTTATTTTCAATTCTAGTACTCATCATACCTTGATATTATGTTTACTTGTTCTTTGCCTATCTCCTCCTCCTAGGACGTACAGGGACTTGGTCTGTTTTGTTTTGTTTATTAGTCTCCAGTAACTATCCTGAAATATTTATTGACTTAATAAATGAATTATAATTATTTGCTTCTTCTTAGTAATACTTTCCAAACTTTTGCTGCTTTTTAAACTTATCATGTAAGGATGAAATAAATAATTTTCATAAAATGCCTAACAAACAAAGACCAACATGGCTAATTAAGTTTCGATTCCTAGCACCATCTCTCTGTGCTAGCAGAGTTGATGTGGCTTTGTTTTAGTGCTTACCTCCATCGTGGCATGTTTGTTAGGAAAGGAGCTTCTATAAAATGAGGAGGTAGTAATTTTTAATCAACATACTCTCCTACAACTTACATTCATATGCTGAAACGAAATATAAGGATGTGGATTTAGCTCTACAAATATTTTAGCCTGGGTAAAAAGTATGTAATAATGCAAACTAAGTTGAATTGTAATTGAGGTGATCGGGGCCCTTACTTTGCTTGTAATATTTAGAGACAAAGGCTTTACATTGGTATCAATTAATTAGATCAACATTTCCACTGAAGTACTCACATAGCCAAGAAGAAGGCATGCATGCTCCATGGAATCTTGAGGTATTGCCCAACCTATCCACTCAAAGGTAGAATCATTTTCAAGTTTTATCTTTTATCTTAAATATTCATGTAAATTTTTAATTCTATATAATATATCCTTATTTGTTTTAATATAAAAACAATGTGTTGAATAATATAATAAGAGTCAACTGGGCACCACAAAACCTTTTACCTTGAGTCATTTTGTTCCTCTGGTATATGAGGTATCAAGGTATATCAAGGTATCCACAGGTATCACTTACCTACTAGAAGTCTGCATTCCCAGTTAGAGAATTATGGAACTACAGTCATGCAGCTAACAACATTTTGGTCAATTGTGGACTGCATATATGATAATACTTCTGTAAGATTATAATACTGTATTTTTAGTGTAACTTTTCTATGTTTAGATATGTTTAGATACACAAATACTTACCATTGTGTTACAGTTGCTTACAGCACTCAATACAGTAACATACTGTACAGAATTGTAGCCTAGAGCAATAGGCTATGCCACATAGCTGAGGTGTGTAGTAAGCTGCACCATCTAGGTTTGTATAAGTACACTCTATGATGAAATTGCCTAACAACACATTTCTTAGAAGATATCCTCATAGTTAAGTGATACATGACTGTAGATGTCAGTTCTTTGTGGGTAAGACTTTATGCCTTCTTATATCCATTTTGGTACTGGACAATGCTATCACAGTGTTTTAGCATCCAAAGCTCCTCTGAATGAGGCCCCCAATGCAGTTTTCCAGTCCCTGTTCCATTAACTCCCAATATACATACCCTCTTAATTAAACTATAGAAACTTTTTGGCAAGGGTTATTACCATTTCCTAATGCCTCTCCCTGTACCCACCAAATACAAACACCTAGTCCATGATCAGCATTGTGTTAGGAAGGATAGGATCATTTCTGATGAAATAAGAAACAACTCCCCAGCCTTAGTGCATTAATACAACAAAGGTTTATTCTCATTTATTCAGAATCTACTGTGGGTCCACATAACTCTTCAGGGCAGTTGCCCTTTACACGATGGCTCACTGTTGTGCCTCACGATCTCACAATCACAAAGCAAGGAATAAGCGAAGGCAGGGGGTGGGGGGAGGGAGAAAGTTGATCACCACAATTAAATGCTTCTACCCTGAAGTGAGCTTTTGCTCTCACATCATTGGCCAAAGCAAGTCAGATGGTCATGATGAATTTCAAATAGTTGGGGAAGTACAGCCCTACTGTGAGCCTGGAGAGGAGACGCAGGTACAGTGACCAATAGTACTGTATGTCATGCATGTGCATATCTATTGACTAAATGAAATCTAATATACCTTTATTATAATTTCTGTTCTCTATATAATTGCCAGTCTCTATGGTAATGCTACAATTGATTCATTTCTTGTCTTAACTCTATCATTGTCCTTTGGACCCTACTTCAACAAAGAAGACAGGTAAAATACTAGTTTAAACATCCATCAGGATAAATTAATTTGAAGTGCTTTCAACATAACTATGAAACCATCTTCATCATGGCTATACCTTAATTGCATCCTTTACCTCATTACATTAATTAAACAGGTCACTAAACCTTATTCCCTCCCCATTTCCCCAATATAATGTTACATTTTACAAATGACAACTTCACAGTGTTTTACCTGCCTTGATACCGTAAAGGCACACCAAAACAAGTGTATTTCAGACATAACCTGAAAACACATTATGTAATATAGGAAAACAAATCTCCCAAGTGAGAAGCATTATGTACAAGATACTGAGAAATACACTTCATTATTCAGACCCATTGATCTATTTAACAAACACTTCCTAGGATATTTCAAAGGGGCATTGCAAAGAGAGCTTGGTTGATGTAAGATGAATAGCCATGTTTCTCTCTAGCCTCATCTCATACCCAGTCCTTAGACTCTCTACTTCAATAACTGGCCACTGGCAATCCTGGAATGCCTCTTGCTCTTTCTTGCTTTTTTTCTCCATGACATTGACTTTGCAGAAAATCCAAGTCAGAAGAAGATGGAAAGAGGAGGTGGTGGACGAGGAGGATAATTATGTGATAGAAACCATATGGAGCCTGAAAAGCCTAAAATATTAACTATCTGCCACTTTGCAAAAAAAGTTTTCTGACCTCTGCTCTAGATCTTTCTGTTTCTTCATGGTATCATTTAGTTGCTACTTTGTTCCTTGGATTTGGGGCAAATTGGAAATTAGGTCCACAACTGTGCTGTCCAATATGGTAGTCACTAACCACATATGGCTGTTGAGTACTTAAAACGTGACTAGTTCAAGTTGAGGTGTGCTGCAAGGTAAAATACACATCAGATTTCAAAGACTTAGGATAAAAAAAGAGTATAAAATATTTCATTAATAAATTTTTATGTTGAAATAATATTTTGGATATGTTGGGTTTAATAAAATGTATCCAAATAATACTAAATAAAATGTATTAAATTTTCACCTGCTTCCTTTTAAGGTTGCTGTAAGGCTGGTGGTGGGCAGGGGGGCCCCCTCCCTAGATCAGAAAGAAAAGGCTCATGTGACCAGACTTGCCCAAAACAACCACCAGGCCCCACTGAGAACAAGCACACTCGGATGTTCACCTGGATATGAAAGTTTTGGTTCCTGTAGTCTGCAGATACCGCCAGCCCCTCCTCCTGGAATCTGCAGATACCGCCAGCCCTTCCCATTCCTCAAGAACAGACAAAGACCACAATGGAAAATCCCTGCTTGCTTCCTGTGCAGCAACTTGTACAGGCCACTTGGAGAGCACACAAAGGAATAGCCTGTTGCTCTGGGCCTTGTGGCTCATGTTGGGGTCCCACGCTGTCTCTCCTGGGGTCTCTGCATGAGCAGGAGGCCCCTCTGCCCTCCTGAAGCCCTGTTCCCTGCAAGCCCAGTCACAGTGGCACTAACAGAGCTGTCCACAGAGCCCACACGCAGACACCCCAGACACCTCCATGGGCCACTCATCATGGGGTCTCCATTCAACTGTGCGAGACCCAGAGTGACAGGGTGTGGCTGAGCAATGAGGATGCTCATGTGAGGGTCACAAGACAGCCAGTCCATTCCTCTCTCAGACTCAGAAACAAGCTGAGGGTGGGTGTGCCCACCCAAATTCCCAAAGACACTGTGACACTTCCCTTCCCCTCAGACTTCAGAATTCAAGTGAGCCACATCTGCCTGTGCCTAGCAGCCCACTGTGGATGCTCCCTGCCCAACTGCTCGGCGTGGGGCTGGACAGTGCTGGGCCTGCCAAGAAACAGAAACAGCCCTTGCCCTGCAGCACCCAGTGCGAGTCCTGCAGGCAGACGCTCTGGAACAGAGTCAGGGATGGCCGGAGGGGAAATGTCACAGCAGGGCAGACTTTCTGGGCATTCTCAGCAGAGTAGGGTATGTGGATCAAGTGGCTCTGCTCACTGCACCAAGAGGGGACAGCCAGATGGCAGGGAAGCTTGTGTCCTCGCTGAGGGGTCAGGAGAGATGTGGAAGAGCAACACAATCATACTGTGCTTCTGGATGCTCCCGCTGTGCCAGGTGCTAGACAGCAGGGTACAGGGCAGGACCATGCAGACAGAGCAGTAAGGAGGGCAGCAGTCCAGGCAGGAGAACAGGAGAGCAGAGGCCCCCTGTGCATGCCAGGGGCAGGGAGTATACTTCTCTGGGCTTGGGCTTGGACTCTTAATGTCTGTTGAAGAAACCCATCTACCCATGTCTCACATCTTTTCAGCCTCGCAGACTAGGGCAGAGCGGCAGCCCTGGTCTGATGTGGAAGTGACAAGTCACCAGCCTTCCTGGGTTCCTGTAGCTGTGTTTTCAAAGAACCCAACTTGTTTCCATTTAATTATATCATTTGCCTTCTCAGCATGCATCCATGCCTGGCGCAGTAAGCAGGGGTGTCATGCCAAGGGCCAGAGGGCTGGACCAGGGGCTGCTCTGCCTGGAACAGTCATGTGATGGATGCCCTCCTTTGTGGTCTTCACCAACGAGTTCAGGCCCCTGAACAACATCTACAGTTTTCAAGGATTTATGTACGAGGTTGTAGAATGAGGAGGTGGAAAGGTGGCTTCATGAGTCAGAGTCCTGGATGCTCAGCCTCCCTCAGCCACTCCCCCACCAGCAACTGCTGTCCCTCAGCCTTGTTTTCCTCATTTGTAAAACTGACGCAGGATTAGAGGGGCCAGCCACTTCCTGCTCTCAGAGAACAGGGTCGAGGAAGCCCAGGCAGTAAGTCCCTGTGAAGTCACTGAGCCTGGGCCCTGTAGGATTTGAACCTGGCTTTCTTGAGGACTTGAGGTCAGTGGCTTGTCTGCCAATCAAGCAATTCCAGAGAGTCTCAGATGCAGAGATGGAAGGAGAAAAAAGAGGGGTGCTCCTCCCAGAAGCACAAGGACCTCAGATGAAGTAAGACATGCCCAACCCCAAGGCTAGGCTGAGCTGGTTTCCAGGCTGAGCTGGCTTCTTGCAAGACCTGCCTCCCCAGCCAGGCCACAGAGCAGGAGCTCCCCATGTCTATCTGCGGCCAGGGAAACACTATCTCTCTTACCCCTTTCCACATTTGAGAAAGTCACTCAGAACTGGAAGGGTAGAATTAACCTCACCCCCTCCCCGAGTCCCAGGCTCTGAGAATAAGGAGGCAGTTATGGGGCATTCTCCACACCCAGTTGTGACTCACACTTCTGCAGCCCTCAGACCTGGGCAGAGGGAGCTAAGGGGTCCCCAAAAGAGAAGCACACATGCGACTCAGCACCCAACTGAGTCCCAGTTTTCTCCACTGGCCTTTGGGTTGCAGGACCCCAAACACCCAGGCCTGCCTCACAGGTTCTAGGCTTTCCAGTCCTGTTACCTGCAGTTTGGTAACAAATTCTAGGGCACTAAGGGGATATGGAGAGCTAGTCCAGCCAGGGCCACCTGACCACGCAAGGGTTCACCGGTCTGGACCAGAAAGCCCCTTTTGCAGCCAGCAGAAAGAGCCAGGTTGTCAGTGGCCACTCTCTGTAACTTCCTGAGTTGGTGCTAGGGTCAGACCCGAGAAGAACATGGAAGAGCAAATGCTGGATGGCTGGCGCAGACACAGCTCCCGCAGCTCCACTCCAAGTGGCCGCCCCAGGGACCGGGCACTTGGCTCGGAAGACACCGGCACTCAAGGGCAGGTAGGAGCTGAGGCCGTCTCCTGTGTCCGCAGCACTCCAGGGCTGGCCTCGAGGGCCCCGCATGACCCCAGTCCCTGCAGGCTTCCTGCCTTCATCTGGGCCCCCTGCCCCAAGCAGCATCCGAGCCCAGCCATAGCCTCCAAAGCCCTGGAGGCAACAGCGGGCTGACCCCTGCTCCGAGGCCCCGGCCACCCCTGCGTTCAGCCGGGAGCCCCGGCGCATCCATGCCCGCCGGGGCTCCCAGGCTGCCCGCTGGCGGCGCGACCCACCTCTGCAGCCTGCAACCCGCAACCCGCAACTCCGTGGCACCTCCTCAGTCTGCGTGGCCGGGTATAGTTGTATATCTTTATAGGGTACATGTGATGTTTTAATACAGGCATAAAATGTGAATTAATCAAATCAGGGTAATTGGAGTATCCATCACTTCAGGCATTTATCATTGTTTTGTGTTAGGAACATTCCAATTCCACTCTTTTAGTTATTTTAAATGATACCCTAACCTATTGTTGATTGCAGTCACTTTGTTGTGTTATCAAATATTGTTCATTCTATCTATCTAACTATATTTTTGCGCCCATTAACCATCCTCACTTTATCCCCCATCCCTACTACCTTTCCCAGACTCTGGTAACTGTCATTCTACTCTCTTTAAACCACTTTGCTGTCTCTTCTACTTCCCTCCCCCGACCCTTGTCTATACTCTGTGATGCAAAGAGATACTTTTTGCCCCCCTGTCAGATAATTTTGAATGTCATCTAATCTAGCGGTTTCCAAACCACGCTGAGCATCAAAATCGTCAGCGTGGGAAGTACATTTATCAAAACAGAATCCTGGGTCCCAGCCCTAGATCCCAATTCAGTGGGTCTGAAATGGGGCCTAGAAATCTGCATCTTGAATAAGTGCCTTTAGATGATATAAACCCAATTCCTCTGCAGCTCTTTTATAGTTAAGGAAACAGAGGACCAAAGCAGTCACTACCGGAGTCTTCTGATGGGAGATTCATCATTCTGTGTTTTGGGTGTGGACAGACGGTCCTGAAAGGCATCTACTATCAATATAATTTCGTTTTGGGGAGGTTGGGGAGGGCTTGCTTTTCTCGGTTCTCTAGGTTCCGCAAACGTAGGCTTTCTCCGCGTTCCTGTCTCCGCAGGAGATGCGGTGGACTGGCGACTCTGCAGGTGCCACACCTGTCCCTCCCCAGCCCTGGTGGTGCGGGCACCTCACGGATCCTGACGGCCCGGTGCAAAGTTCAGTGAGGAGCTGCCGCCCCGCCCTCGGCCCGCCGCACTCCACGCTCGCCCCGCCCCCGCGCCTGCTCACCGCCCCTCCCCCCCGCTCGCCCCCACCTGAGCCCTGGGCGGAGTCGCGCACGCTGACTGGCGCCCGCGCGTTCCCGGAAGCTGACGTCGCCCGGCGGCCGCGCTGATTGCCCGATCCTGGCTAGGCGGTCAGCGCGGGTTTTTCGGAGTTGTTTGGGTTGAGCTCCCGGGAAGTATGGCCAGGTCGAGTCAGCACCTGCGCGAACTGCGGGGACGTCTGCTCCCACCCAAGGACCTGGCGGAGGAGGACGAGGACTACCTAAGGGAGGATGTGGAGGAGGACGAGGACGCGGTGTTTGTGGACGCCGAGGAGCTCTGCAGTGGGGCCGTGAAGGCCGGCAGCCTCCCCGGGCGCCTCCGCGGTGAGGAAGCTCCCTGCCCCACGGGGGTTGGGGGGCTCAGCTCAGCATTTCCCATTCTGGCTTTGTCCTGAGCAAGGCACCCTTCGAGATGGCCTAGCTGCTTCATCCTACTTAGGATAAAATAGTAACAGTAGCAGCGACTTGTTAAGCTTGCCCTTTACCTGCATCATCTCATCTTCATGTTCACAGTTCTTTGAGATAGTTTTACAGCTGAAGAAACAGTGGACGTCGAGCCTGTAGTCCTACCCAGAATCAGCACTTTTCACTATTAGCCTATACTGCCTAGAGTAAAATACATCATTATTCTTCAGCTTCTTAGGGGGGAAAACCCCGCAGGGAACACCTCGATGCATTGTTGATTCATTAACCCGTGTTAATAACCTGTGGTTGATGTTAACCTTGTATAGTTTCCTATGCTGAAAATTATACCTGTTATGTGGACTTTGTGACTGATAATTAAGAATATTGTAATGTGCAGACCAGTGATGTTCAGCAGAACTTTCTGGAATGATGGCAGTGTTTTATATTTGCACTGTCCAATACAATAGCCGCTAGCCACAGGTGGCTATTTAGAACTTGAATGCAGCCAGTGTAACTGAAGAGCCGAATTTTAAGTTTTATTTAAATTTAATTTAAATAGCCACATGTAGGTGTGTCATGGTCCTGTTCAGTCCACAGCTGGACTCCAGGCATGGAAGAATCACAAGCTTTGACCCATTCCACGGAGAGAGATGACAGACACTCAGCAAATATGCATGAAGAATTTATTGTAAGGAAAGATTAAGGATGCAAAGGGAAAGGAAAGTACATTTCCTAAGGGGAAATGGGTCTGTCTCCACAATTGGAGAAGACACTGTCTACTTCTATGTTTTTCCTTTTATATGCTAGTAATTTAGGTAAAGGTTAGTTATAATTATTCATAACTATATGTCACTGTTTTGGGGACTGACTTCTTTCCAGGTATGGACATGACTTAAAGATTATGTTCCAGTCATTTTTTCTGTTATATATTTGATGATGGGGAAAATTCCATAGCTGTTCTCTGATTGGTGGTCCGTGTTCCGTGGCCTAATTACCCCATTCTTTAAGACTGAAATAACCATTCCCTCTTTATATTTTTCGGCAACCATTTCCTCATTGTTTTTCTATAACTGCTTTCTCCTTTCTGTTTTTCTGATTTCCATTACTTCTCACTTGTTTTTCTGTCCCTAACAGCTGGACAGTGTAGGTTTAGACAGAAAATTTTCAAGTATTTGTGAAGGGTTTAGTCATTCATTCTAAAGTATTATCAACTGGCTGGAACGTTTCAAGCAAGGTGTTTGGCACTGGGATAACGCAGAGAGATAACATGACAAGGTTTTCTGTCTTAATGGAGCCTACCCTCTAGTGAATTAAACAGATATTCTTTACTCACGGAAGTAACTATAATATTACTTAGTGCTTAGAAGGAATAGTAAATAGTGTGTTGAGATGTTATATTCATGAGATTTAAGAACGACTTTCTTGAGGAAGTGAAAATTAAGCTGAGGCCTGTAGAAAATGTTTTAAACAGTAAGGAGGAGAACATTTAAGGGAAGTGGAACAACTAGGGCAAAGGACCATGGCTTTTTTTTTTTTTTTTTTAGAAACTGCATGAAAGGCAGTATTGACTAAGGTCAGAATAGCAGAGAGGGGAATAGTTTTAGAAGAGGAACAACAGACATTTAACATGTACTGTGCTTACTTTTGAAATACAAAGATAAATAAAGCACTGTCCTGCTATAGAGAGCTTACAGTGTAGTAGAGGGAGACAGAAATCAGGCAGGATAAAGTGTTAAAGGCACCCTAATAAATGTCTGTATCGGTACTATGGAGAGAATTAAAGATAGTGGTAAGTTTGATGAAACATTGGGGAAGAGGTTTTTAAATCTAAGTTAACTTATTTTTTTTTTTTTTTAGTTTTAATTCCTGATGAAAACACTCAAGAAGTATGTATTGTGTTTGGACGTTTTCCAATAATGGGTCCTTGGTGGCGAGTGAAGGTACAAGTAAAGCCTGTGGGATCGAGGCGCTATCAAGTTCAAGGATTTCCATCTTATTTTTTACAGTCTGATATGTCACTACCAGATAAAAAACAAACCTGCTCCATCTTTCTTAAAGAGTGCGAGTTCCCCGATGATGATCGCTTGAAATTTTTAGCATGGGTAAATGAGGTGTCAAGCTATAATGACCTAAACTTTGAAAATCTTAGGGAAACATTAAGAACTTTTTATAAGGAAAAGAGAAGGAAAGATCAAAAACAATCTGCACAGAACAAACAGGAAGAGTTGCTACCAGATTGTGAGATGAGTCTTCCTATGAAAAACCCAAGTGAGTGTGATGTTTGTCATCGAGTTTTAGTATAATTGAGATACTTAATGACTAGAGTGTTTAAAATATTGCCACTATCATATTTTGGCATAGTATTCTTTTTTAAAATTAGTTTGTTGAAAGCTGTGTTTATATTGCTTTAGGAATTTGCCATTGACATTTCAGGTTTCTCATCTGTAACGTAAGAGGATTGTGTGAGATGATCTTTAAGATCCTGCCAGTTCCTTTCCAGCTCTAAAATTGTGACTCTCTCTCTCTTTAACTTTTGTGTTCATGGGAATTACTTTGAGTCAGTAATCAAAAATTCAGTTGTTAATTATTTGTTTAAGAAGGCAGAGGAGAAAGACAAGGATACGAGTAATCCATTTTGGAAAGATTTCAGTCCAAAATGGTTTCCAGTAATTTTTTAATATAGCTTGTTTTCTGGACATCCATATATATATGATGTGTGTGTATATATATATACACACACACACATATTATTTGATACATCTAATAAATGAAATATCTATACAATATTTCATTTCTTAGATGTATCAAATAAGTTTGGTGGTGTATCAGTTAATGATTTCAATGACAAAAGAATCATAATTACAGTTGGGGAAAATGAAAATAAAGGTCAATATGTAAATGATTGATTTTTTATCCTTAGCTTTAAATTTATCTTATATAATTGAGTCAAAATTTTTATTCTGATTCTATTGCAAGCAACAGGAAACAAAATGGTAAGAAGTAGTTCTCTAAGCATTTAAAGAACATAAATTTTGGTGGTAAACATAATGAAAACCATCTCAGTACAAAAGCAGTTGTCATAATATGATCAGTTTTCTTACTGGTTAAAGCAAATTTATTGATCTCTTTTTGACTTGGATTTCTTGAACTGGTTGTGCTAAATGAGAAAATCCTTCAAATCAGTCATTCTTTGGGCTCATTTGTGTATTTTACTTTGTTCTTTTTGTTCCTTTCTGGTATCTTGTAGTTCCATTTATAAATGTAATGACAGCTTTAAAGTTTCCGAAAATAATGGAATTCCTTCCAATTCTGCTGCCTCGACACTTTAAATGGCTCATTGACTCAGGTTCTAAAGAGGTGTTGGCAAAGATAGAAGAAATTTTGGGTACACATCCATGGAAACTTGGATTTAGTAAAGTAAGTAAGACATTTGCTTGGCATTTAGTAACCTTGTATAAGGTGAGATTTCTCAAGTTTGACAATTTTTGCATCTCTTTCAGTGAAAAAAAATTTGTATGCACTCAATGTTGATTTGTTTTTCTTCGAGTGTTACAGCTAAACATAAACTTCTTATGCCTATAGCTCTTATGTAACTGTTAAGTCAATACATTTATAAATGAAAAACAAAATAACAAAATTGATGACATTCAAGTTATCAGTATTAGTTTAAATGTATAATTTAATTTAACATGACAAATGTTTTCCTATAACTAAATTGTCATTTGCAACTTAAATATAGATCTCATTGAAGACAAACGTTTTTATGAATTTGGTGAGTCCATTCTGCTGTGCAACTCACTTTCCCACTTTCCAATTTGAGCTATTGAAAACTTCCATTATTCATAATGGTATATCATGATATCATTTGAGTTTTATTAGGCACAATAACATCATTTACAGATGAATCCTCTTAATGTTCTTAGTATTAGAGACAAAGAGTTTTAAAGTGGTATCTTGAGGCTCCAGTGGTATTAGAAACCAAATGTGGCATTTAAATCTTGGTAGCACTTGGTTATAAAGGGGTTTTCCATAATTTCATAACTATATGAAAATATAATTAATAAATTCTGAGGTAATTCTTGGACACTGAAGAACGTTTGTGGACTCTCAGTTTGAGAAATACTGGAATAATGAATTTGTTCCTTATGTAAAATGTCTGTAGATTCAGTATGCTTTGAAAGATAAGATTCAGGAACATCAAATTATTATTTATATTTATTTGGTGGAGAAGAGAGGCAAAGCAATGAGAGGTAAGAGGCAGATAATAGTAATAGTTTGCCTTTTGTTTAAAAAAACCCCTGTAAAATCTGTCATTCTTTCTAGATATATTAAGAGAACTGTAGGGATCTAAAAAATTATGGCTGTTACTAAGAATAAATTATATAAAATGTTATCGTTAAAAATATATACTGTGTCAGGTTTATACAGCTCAGTAAACATTTATTGGGACCTTACCAGTGTAGAGTGGAGATGTGATCAGGCCCTCACCGTTGTCCTTGCTGAGCACACTGTCTTCCTGCTGAGGTGTAGTCCTTGTGTTTTTCTTTATGGTCAATAAATTTGAGGCTTTATCTGTAGAGATCCTAGGGTCAGCCTTCTGCCCTCCCTCCCACTATCCCTTCCTTTAAAGCATTATCAGCCAGGCACGGTGGCTCATGCCTATAATCCTAGCACTTTGGGAGGACAAGGCCGGAGGATCCCTTGAGGCCAGGAGTTCGAGACCAGCCTGAGCAACAGGTGAGACCTTGTCTCTACGAAAAAATGGACAAATTAGTTGCATGTTGTGGCATGTACTTGTAGTTACAGCTACTCAAGAGGCTGGGGCAGGAGGATTGCTTGAGCCCAGGAGTTTAAGGTTGCAGTGAGCTATGATGAAGCCACTGCACTCCATCCCTCCATCCTGGGTGACAGAGTGCAACCCTCTCTCAAAAAAAAAAAAAAAAAAAAAGCTGTTGGAGCCCTAGTTTCTCTTCCCAGCATAGGCATTAACTGATTACCACTTCCTATCCTAGCAAGAGAATAGAGGAAGAGAGGTTCACCTGGATGATACTCAATTGAGAGATTCCAAACTTGGGGACACCAGATGAAGATAAGGCAGGGATTACCTGACGGTGACTCAGGTTTTTCATTAGGGAACAGTCCTTTCTCTTCCCCCATGTCAGTATCTGGAAGTCTTTGGTCCAGTCACTCTTCTCAGAGAAGGATCATACATGGGCAATTTAAGCCTGGTTGTAGCATTCTAGGACTCAAATGGGAAAAGGAGGCTTGAGGTCCCACCATTTAGCATGTAAACCACCATCCAGGTATTGTATGAGTTTGGTGGGGCTGCCATAACAAATACCACTAACTGGATGGCTTAAACAACAGAAATTTATTGTCTTACAGTTGTAGAGGCTACAAGTCTGAGATCAAAGTGTCGGCGTGATTTTGATTTTTCTGAGGCTTCTCTTCCTGGCTCATAGGTGGTCATCTTCTATGTCTTCACATGGTCTTCCTTCTGTGCCAATCTGTGTATCACTTCTTAAAAGGACACCAGTCATATTGGATTAGGGCCCACCCGTAGAACTTTATTAATGAGGTCAATGATCTCATTTAACCTTTATTAATACCTCTTTAAAGGTCCTACCTCTAAATATAGTCACATTATGAGGTACTGGGGGTTAGGACTTTAACATATGAATTTGGGGGAGACACAATTCAGTCCATAAAAGGTATGGAGGCTTCAGGAGTGATATCGCCATGAAAAAAGGTGGAGCTGGTAAATGACCTGCTCAGTGGATTATGGTGAAGGGAGTTCTATACCTCTTACTTAGAGTTTGGGCAGAATTGTTAGACACATAGAAAACTAAATGAGCCAAGAGAATGAAGCAGATGTTAACTTCATGATACACACTGATTTCAGCACAAAAATTAATGTGATCGTAGTACATCCTGTCACTCAGCTGTGAATGCTATTTATATAAGCATCATAGATACCTTGCTTAACCAAAATTGATTAACAAAATATATACTACAGTTTTTTTCAAAGATGGGGGGAGGAGCTGCAGCACCTGTGGAGGTGATGGTATAAGATAGAGTGATGTTCCATAGAGAAAGACTTTCCATAGTAGGGAGTTAATAAATATCTAAAATTTTTTTTTGAAAATCAAGGAATAATATCGATAGTACTTACCAGTGTAAAGATCAGTGCTGGAAGAAATAACTAAAAAGTGTTGGAGATTTTGCCTAGAAGGCATGGGAAAGTGTAAGGCAGAGATTCCTATTTTTTGTGGTAAGCCTTATGTATTATTTGACTTTTAAAACTGTATGTGTATTACTTTGATAAAACATCATTTTAATTTAAAAATTATGTAGATCTCTAATCACAGTACAATTTAACACATTAACTGCCATGTGAGTTGTGTTTAACTTATGCTAGTTTTGAGCCCAGGAGCCTTGTAAAACATATGAAGACTCAATTCTCTGAAACAAATTCAGTAAGTATGTCGTAAGTCACATACAACTCAATTGGCGTGAGGTGTAAAAATTGATTCTAGTGCCACATGAGTTGCATAAAATTCAGGCACAGAAAACAATACAAAAATAACAAATTTTTCATTAAATTAGAAAGGATCATTTTGTTTTCGAAGTTTTTATTCTATTTTCATAATAGAACACTGTGGGAAAAACTTTTTGTTTGTTTTCACTTTGTAATAAAACCCCAGGGAAAAAGTTTTGTTTTCTAGTGTGGCAGTCAATGTGTTAAAAAAGTTAGTGATGTTAGTTCTATAGTTTTTTCCTCCAAATTTAGTTAAAAGTCATGTCTTCTGGGACTTAATAGGATTATTAACAACATAGTTTTTACTGTAATTCTAATAAATTCATCAAGATTTATAATTTTTATAAAGCAACTTGAACTTTATTTCTTAAAGATAACCTACAGAGAATTGAAACTTTTGCGATGTGAGGCAAGTTGGATGGCATTTTGTCAGTGCACGTCTCTTCTCCAGCTGATGACTGATTTGGAGAAGAATGCATTAATAATGTATTCTAAACTGAAGCAGATGTGTAGAGAGCATGGGCACACATATGTTGAAGAAGCTGACTTAACTTCAGTATTGTCAGAGCACATGTCATTTCATGATGCTTGGGAGTCGCTGAAGTTTTTGAAGGATATTGGTGTGGTAGCATGCGAGAAGGCCTGTGTCTTCCCTTACGATCTTTACCAGGCTGAAAGAAGCATTGCCTTTTCAATATGTGACCTGATGAATAGTCCTCCGTGGCACTTACATGTTGATGTCAAAAAGGTGCTTGCATCTATTCACACCACAAAACCTGAGAATTCAGGAAGTGATGACGCATTGAGCGAAAGCAAACCTGACGAAACAAGATTAGAAAATCCTGTGGATATCGTAGACTCACAGGACAGTGGTGACCATATCTGGACTAATGGTGACAATGAAATTAATGAAGAAATAAGTGAAGTCCAGCTGGATCAGGATCAGGTGGCTGCTTTGGAAATGATTTGCTCTAATGCTGTGACAGTCATAAGTGGGAAAGGTGGTTGTGGGAAGACCACAATTGTTAGCCATCTTTTTAAGCATTTAGAGCATTTGGAAGAAAGAGAAATAAAAAAAGCTTGTGAAGATTTTGAGCAAGACGAGGATGTCCCAGAAGAATGGATTACCTTTACTGAGCAAAGCCAGCCGGACGCTGTCAAGGCTATAGAAGTTTTGCTCACGGCACCTACAGGGAAAGCAACTGGCTTACTGAGACAGAAAACTGGTTTCCATGCATATACGCTATGTCAGGTAAAACCTTTGACATTTCATCAGTAGATAAAACTCATCCTTGGACTAGAGTTGCCAGATATAGCAGATACAAATACAAATAATTTTTTAGTATAAGTATGTATTAATACCAAATAGTTCATGGACATACTTATACTAAAAAGCCTTTTATTGTGTGCTTGAAGTTTAAATTTACTAGGTGTCCCATATTTTATTTGGCAGTCCCATGTTGAGCTAGTGTATAGGGGAACCTGGCTACAAAACTATTGGAGTCCTCAAGGTGCTCATAGATGGGTCCTGTATTGAGTTGCTATCAGGCATTTCTAAGATAATAAGAGAAAGGCAACAATCAGAGATAATTCCAAACATACTATTATGAGACATGGCCCCGAGAGAATGAGGGTTTTGTTGAAAGGAATTGATACTTTTGGGTGGGAAATACGAAGGCTTTACTTAATAGACATGTTGAATCTAGTTTTGGTAGAAAAATTAAATAACGATATGATACCATTTTAAAAATCTGTATATACATACAGGTTGAAAATCCGAAATCTGAAATGCTCCAATGAGCTTTTCTTTTGAGCGTAATGTTGGCACTCAAAAAAGGTAAAGGATTTTGGAGCATCCTAGATTTCAAATTTTCAGATTAGGAATACTCAACCTGTAAATATCCACATTTATAACAGAGAACTGTTTCTCGAATGATATACACTAAAATGTTGAATATTCTCTGGTTGCAATTTCGTAACCAATTTTTTTTCTTAGCTGTATTTTAAAAATAGTAGTATCACCTTTGTAACAAGTAGTTTTGCTGTTTAATTGTTGTTGAGTAGGTGGTGAGGTTTTAAAATGTTGAAGAGGTGAGGAACCTTAGAATACTTGAAAGGAAAAGTAGTGTTTTTATAATTATGTTGATAAAAAAGCACTTTATTTCCAGAATGGAGTTATATAGTTAGGAGAAGAGGAGGGCTTAAGTCGGGTACCTCAGAAGGCCAAGAGAATGTTTATTTGGGAATGGAAAAGAATAGGGAGCTTTCTCTGGTCCTGAGTGATGAGAGAAGTGTTGAGATTTTTGTAGTGGAATAGTGCTATGTGTGACACTTATTAAATTAAACACACCACTCATTAGGAGGCAGTTTTTTAAAACTATTTGATCATTTTTTGTTTTTAGATCTATTTAATGTTTCTTTTTCTGCATATTCATCCCTATAACTTTTGTGTTCTGTGTCTTTAGCCTTTTCCCTATGTTTCTCTACTCCTCCCCCCAAATCAAGAGTTTTGTTTTAAAATAACTTGCTGTTAATTTATTTTCGTAAATGTTATAACCTGACTTTAGAAATGCCATACTTTGCTTGTAGGTCAATTATAGCTTCTATGTATGGAAAAATAAGATGACCAAGGACAAGCCATGGAAATTTGCTTCGGTTAGAGTTCTTGTTGTGGATGAAGGGAGTTTGGTATCTGTAGGAATCTTCAGATCTGTTTTAAATTTATTATGTGAGCACTCCAAACTTAAAAAGCTTATTATCCTTGGTAAGTTAAAATATAAAGTTTAGGTCAAAATATTGTGGTTAGTCAGTATCATTTTACTGTATCATTTCCTAAAGGTGATCTAAGTCCTTTAAATGAGATTCAGTTAGGTTCTGTTGGGTAGTAGTAGTGATCTGTAGACTGTATGATTTAATGGATAAAAAATTGCAATTTGAGGATCAAATTGTATATAAATGTAGTTTTTTAGATATTTGAGGCTATTTTGTATACAGTTAGTTCTGTTAATGGCTTAAGCATCCTCCTTATTTCCACCCAGTACATATTTTTCTTATCTCTAGGTTTGTTTGTTTGTTTTAAGACAAAAAAAAGATTTTTAATAGAGCAGAACATTATCATTAGATTACCGTAATTTATTTGTTATTGGATGCATTTAGTTTGTTTTATATTTTAGACATTTATTTTATATATTTTAGACCATAGATTCTCCCATGTTTGGTAAGACTTTGAGCAGAATTGAAAAAGTACCTAAATACTAGATATCTAAGGCCTGTTTATTTGTTTTTTGGCATGTTGGCGCCTGTACAGTTTTCCTGTGGTTATAGGTATGAAAGAAGTTCAACTTAGACTTTATACCTTATCTTATTGTTATTACTATTTTTTATATCTTATACTGTTAATTTGAATGTTTTTTGTTAAGTATTTTTAAAGATGTTCTTAAATAATTTAAAAAAAAGTTTTTTTTTCTCAGAATAAGTCTTTATAATCATATCAGTAATCATATAATTGTATCAGTGAGGAGAAATAAAAATGCTTTCTAAATTTTAAAATCCTGGTTACCTGAAACCTACTATATCTATTCTTTTTTTTTCCTTTTAGGTGATATTAGACAGTTACCCAGTATTGAGCCTGGTAACTTGTTGAAAGATCTTTTTGAGACTCTTAAGTCAAGAAATTGTGCGATTGAGCTAAAGACAAACCATAGAGCAGAATCTCAGCTAATTGTGGACAATGCTACAAGGTATACTATAACTAAGATTTTGCATTTTCTTTCTTTTGTCTTAGGAATAAAAAATTAAAAAATTGACTTTTGAATTACAATGATTTAGTGCAATACATTTATTAATACTATACCTTTTAGCAAACCTCGTCTATCCTGTATACCATTTGCCCCATAGTTAGAAAAACAAAGTTAATGTTTTTCATTACTGGTCCAACGTAAGTTATTATTAAAATTTAAGAATGGATGTGTTTTCCTTATTTTAAAAATGTATATATGAATTAAAGTTGCATTAAGCTTGGAGATGAATAAACCCAAAGGGAACAGAGACTTGGAAATGAGTTCATTTGCGTTCAAGGGAGAATTGGGGAAGAAATTTCCCCTAATTTTTGTCGGGGAAAGCCCAAAGCAAAAACATTTAATGTGGTATTTCACTCTTAGATGAATCCTGGAGGCACCCATGGCATATTACTTCCACTTAAAAAGAATCCTTCTGTTTCCTTCATCTTTACATTAGTCTTTGGAGTGATCCTCTGTGGGCTTAGGCATTTGGTTTCTCCATAATCCATATATAAGAAAATCACAGTTATTACTATTTCATGACATTTATTTTAATACAGTCATGTGCCACATAATGACATTTTGGTCAACAACAGATGGTGTCTATGATGGTGGGCCCATAAAATTACAATACCATAATTTAACTGTACCTTTTCTATGTTTAGATATGTTTACATGCACAAATATTCACCACTGTGTTACAGTTGCCTACAGTATTCCGTATAGTAGCATGCTGTACAGGTTTCTAGGCAAGAGCAATAGGCTTTATACTATATAGTTGAGGTGTGTAGTAGGCTATACCGTGTACATTTGTGTAAGTATGCTTTATCATGTTCACATAGTAATGAAATATCTTAACGATGCATTCTCAGAACATATCCCTGTCATTAGCATTAAGTGATGTGATTGCATTAAAATCTATAGATGTGATGGGACCTTGGACTACTAAGAGGATGCTTTAAGCAATAGACCAAAATTTATCTTTGTTTTTTACTCTTTTTTACTGAGTATTGTTTTTGTTGTTTGAATATCTCCTTGGTTGGACATCAGCAGAAACTATTAATAGAACATTCAGAACCTACTTTCTCTATCCCCTTGTCTACCCTGGACAGGATAGGGGTAGTAGAAGTGAAATTAACAGGAATTGGGTAGACAGTGTGAGTTCATATTAAGATATTAAGAAAAATAATGGAGTTGGATGTGTACTATTCTTTTCATGAAATCCTTCTGCTTCTCCCTAAAAGCCCACCTCAGGGCTGAAAGAATCTAAAGTACATTAGATTTCTTAGAATTCAATTTTATCTGAAACTCAGGAATTTTTTTAGTAACTCTTTCAATATCGTTTGGTTTGAGCTGTGCTCCTTTCACCATCTCTCCTTAATCATCTTCCCCAAATATTTATTGTCTGTGAAGGATCCCTGTGATATACCAGGGAAAAGCTCCTAGAGATAGAAGGATGCTGTATGTCTTGGCTCCAAAGAAAAACAGAAAAATATACGATGATTCTTAAGACTCCAATTAAATCTGCACTATTTACACTAAGGACAGCCTTTTCCTTCTTCTTTCCTCCCTTTCAAGTCTTGTTTGAGAAAAGTCGAAGATGACACAGTAGGGTTTCACCACCTCTGATCACCCAGCTGCTGTTAGGTCTGCTTGGGGAGTCAGTCTTCTCTTCTTCCAAGTAACCAAGGAGAGTCTCTGTTATGACAAGCCACCTGTACTTTACTCTGTTTTCTGATGTGATTTGGAAGTCATAGGAAATACAAGAATGAAGGAAAGATGAGGGAATAGAAATAAATAGGAGTGGACACTTGGTTCAGTTGGGAAAATTGGGAACATGTGTACAATATACACAGGAGAAAGGAGAAGAGTATGGTATAAATGGATGGAAAAGGCCCCAAGGGGTCCAAATTAATTCAAATAGAAAGGGATACGGAGCCAAATGGGCTTAGGTTTGCTTTTCAGTTCCCCTGCATCTATCTCTGTGGCCTTGGGCAACCCATTGTGCCTGATTAAGCCTCACCTGAGAAATGAGGGTGATACCTTCCATGTATAGTTCTTTTGTGGTCTGGAGATAAAAGTAAGTCAAGTTCTCAGAATGGTGCTCAGGAAGTCCTCTGATAATTTTTTCTGATGTTTTTAGTTTGCTAGGAGTTGGAGACCAATTGCCAAAATGTAGAACAGTAACTACATGGTCTTCTATTATAAAACTCATTTGCTATTTAAAATGTATATCTGGGTGGCCTTTCTCCCTATTTATTATTATCTATTAACAGATATTATATTATAAGGACATAAATTCTGATCATATATGAGCACACATTTTTGGATGATAATGCTCTTTATCTGTGTCTTTTATTTTTATTTAAGAATCTCAAAGCGCTGGTTTCCAAAATTTGATGCAGAACTAAATATCTCTGAAAATCCAACACTCCCCATCTCAATTCAAGATAAGACATTTATATTTGTCAGACTCCCAGAAGAAGATGCCAGTTCTCAGTCATCTAAAAGTAATCATCAGTCTTGTAAGTATAAAATTCTAGGATATGAGGGTTAAGTGTAAGTGTTTCAGTTTTAATATAGTTATTAAATGACTAGTTATATTTTCCTTTGATGGTAAAGATATCACTAGTAAAAAATGAGGCACTGAAAATCAATAAACTAACTTATTATTCATCAAAAGCAGAATACGCTAGAATTTTGTTAAGAAGTAAGCTTTTGACACATAGTAAGTGCTCAGTAAATATTTGTTGAGTGAATAAATAGACATAGATGATTTCATTTAAAATAAAGCAAAGTTCCAGTAATCCAAGTTCATTCAGGAGAAAGCAAACCTTAATTAATGAAGTTTTTCTTTTAGAGCAACTTGAAAAGCAAATACTTTTATTTTAAGTACAAATACTTAATACTAATGAAAGCAAATAGTTTTATTTTGCTATGAAACAATAGTTATAGCTGTCAAACTGTTGCCAAGTTGAGTTCGTAATAGTTCTGTTTTATAAAATGAACAAACACCGCTTCTAATTTTAGGTGTTAGGATGACAGTGTGACAGGGTTGAGAAAGAACATGGGACAGGAAGTCTTCTCCCTTATGTATATGACCCGTGTCACGTCCACTTAACTATCTGTAAAATGGGAATCATATTTAATAGCACCACTGTCTGTGAAGCTGTGGTGAGGCTTAAAGACATTCATCAGTTATGAGGCACCATAGAAATGTTAGTTTTTTATGACTAATAGATATTATTAAATTAGCTATTGCAAATGAATTTATTTAAATAGATGGGACCTCTTTTGATCTTCACTTGCATTATAAACTGACTTTGCACACTTTTTAAAAAAAAATATAATGATTTACTCAAAATTGAATTAGTAAGATTTAAATGATTATTACTGAGGATTTATTGTAGTTGCCAGGAGTATACAATACAATATATATCTTTATATATGCTTCCTACTTACCTACTTTTGCTGCATATGTGAAATTAAGTGACATACAACTTTATCTGTACCTTTTCTCTTTTTTTTTTGTCACACACACACACACAAATTGTTGAGGAAATTATACCTGTTATCACAAAGTACAAAGACTTACGACAGTATTCATATCTGCACTAGAATTTCAGAGACACTAAAATGTGAGAAACATGTATATCTTAGAATCAATAAAATACAGTATATATATTGATCTATAAGATGTAGAGAGGGTGAAAAAAGCAAGCTATAGAACAGTAAGATGCTGTATCTGTAAAAGGAAACAATATGCTGGGAGAACTTTGGAATTCCCTGCTCTGGCAGACCAGGGGTTGGCCATTTTCTAGTGATAATTCCCCTTTATCTGAAAAATGAAGGGCTCAGCAAACAGCTAATTTAGTCTTCCCAGAGCAGGGCATCACAAGGGCTGGGCCTTTTCATTCCCCTATGATTCATCTGCTATGAGGGAAGCACACAAAATCCTAGAATGTTCTTACCCTGATTTTTATATCTTCTCTTTCTCCTGAGAAATGTTTGCCCTTTTATACTATTACCGAGAGAGACTAGAGGAAGCCTGCTTCTCAGCATTCTAGTATGAAGGGACAAGTTATAATCATCTGGGCTGTAAAAAAGAGAGGCAGGCTACCCTGCCCCATTTGGGAAGGACTTGTACTTCCATGAGCCTAAGTTTTCACATTCATAATACAGATGTCATTAGAGGTCACACTACTTAACAGCTGTGGGGGCATGAGCACCGTTGGGTTGGAATGGATGTCTCCCACTGTGCCAGGGTCAACCTTTTAGTTGCTGAATTGTGGGGAGGTCTGGAGATATAGAAAGAGGTGGTTGGGGTAGTAGGTGGGGCATTGTGGTGTTAGGGGAGCGGCTATTTTCCAGCTAATACAGTGGTATTTTATATTGGTACGTCCCAGCTAGATATGAGCTCTTGATATAATACCTTCGTCATATGGGTGTTGTGAATATTAAGTTAAGTGAGATAACATAAAGCATATAAATTCTCAAATTCTAACTCATTACTGCTACTACCTCAGGGCCTTGAAACAGGAAGTTTTACATTAGTAATTCTGTTACATGTTTTATACTCTTGCTCATTGCTTAAATTCAGCATTCAGAAACAAACCATCAGTGAACACACAGTGAGTGTGTTACAAATTAAGAGCCCTCCTGGCCAGGGTTGTCCTCTGTGCTGAAAGTGGGATGTCTGGAGCTCTTCCTTCCCTTCCCTTTCCTACTGCTCTGGCTAATGTAGGGGATGACATTGAGATTTCCATGGTGAACTTGCATGCCATTTGTTTTCTTGGGCCCCTTAGCAGAAATTCCAAATTATTAATAGTTTCTCCGTAGAAAGTTTTATAATTTAATGATTTTCTGTGTTAACTTTTTTCTCTTGAATTATCAGATTTATATTCTGCGGTTAAAACTTTACTGCAAGAAAATGACTTACAAGATGCAAAAACATCACAATTTATTGCATTTAGAAGGTAAAGCAGCTACAATATTTTAACATTTTTAATCTAGCTTTTACTGTCGTAATTTACTAATGTTTGGGTTCTGTTTGGATGGGAGACTCTCCTATTTCATCACTGTTAATTCTCTTTCCTATTTTGGGGTATTTTTTTGTTAGATGTGGCAGAGGGTACTTTCTAAATAGGACTTTTTCTACCAAATATTATCTTTAGAAAACTCATGGGAAATCTTAATGGAATAAAAAATTATGTTAAGATAAAAATTATAAAAATACTTTTTCCTGGAGAAAGTTCTGGAAACTTTTTAGAGAATCCAATATGTCATAATTGTTGATAAGATAAATAAGCACATGACAGATACCATTAAGGTGACCCTTGCCTTTCGTGTGTTTCAGGCAAGACTGTGATCTCATCAATGACTGCTGCTGCAAGCACTACACAGGCCACCTAATCAAGTGAGCATCTTCAAGAACCAAAACTTTTGAGGACAGTCCTTTCTTGATTTGCTGTTCTTTTGTTTGCTTTGACATTTATCATAGCCACATATTTAAAAATATTTTTCCCCTCATTTGTGAAATATAATAATCTCTTCAATTAAATATAATGTATATCCTTAGGAATTGACTTTTTGGTAGTGAGTGTCTTAAGAAGAAAAATAAGGAATGAAATTTTCCTTATGATTTCCAGGTTGGCAACCCACAGCTTCTCCAAGATGAGTGTGGGGAGTTCAGGCGAATTTTAAAATTATAATATATGTGTAGTGCTTCTAAGAACCTTAGCAATAGGATGCCTGCAGAGAGCACCTTAGTGCGTGTACATCAGAGACGTGTGAGAGTAGAAAAGCCACTCTGTTCATACATAGGAGAAATTAACTCATTTCTCTTGAATTTAACTATACCTACTCTTTGCCAAGTGTTGAGATCTTAGAGATGTACAAGGTACAGGAGGACCTCCTGTCTGTTGAGGGAAGATACCCCAAAATCTGGGGGGAGCTTGACAAAGAGCTAGGAAGCATGGGCCTGAGGCCATGCACTCAGCATCCCAGTGGTAACTGGTCACTTCCCCAGGTAACTTCCCCTTCCCATGTGTGTGAAAGAGGACACTTATACAGAATTTCCCTTACAGAGTTGTAGTAAGAATGAAATGATATAATAAAGAACTTATCACAGTAACTGGTGTATCACCACGATTTATCCAATTTGCTGCTGTTATTCTGATACAGTGTCATAGCCATTACAACAGAAATATGTTACATGTAGGTCCTGAAATAGGGTAGTAATAGGAGAGATTGGAGAGGAAGGATGAATTTTAAAGAAAGAATCAGTGAGATTTTTGGTAACTTAGAATATAGAAGGAAAGAGAGACATTAGCATTTATGCCAAAATTTCTAACTTGAAAGTATTTGGCTGGGAAGTGTCATTGAGTTCGAGGAGATGCAGAGAGTGTGTGTAAATAGTCAGACGACAGCTATGGGAGCCTGATTTCTTGCTGACCACTGGAGAATGAAAGTGATGTACAGAGAGTGTGGAAATCATTTTGGTAATTGGATCATGTCTGAGTGAGAGTTGATGTTTAAACACATGAAATTGGAACTTTCCAAACTTTGATTATGTATTTTCTGACCCAGAGACCATCAGAATAGACTTATATTTGGAATCGGTGATAAAATTTGTTGTACCAAAAATGCGTACCTCTCGGATTTACTGCCTGAAAACACCTCTGCGAGTCAGCAAGACAGTGATCTAGATGCCAGTCGTACTCCTCGTGGTTTTTCTAAAAATAAGCATGACTTTGAAAGTAATATTCGACTGTGCAATGGAGAAATATTTTTCATTACAAATGTAAGTGAAAACAGAAAATAATACCTTTTTACCGATTAGAGATATGTATGTGGTTTTTTTAATTGTGCTACGATTGATTCAGAATCTAATTATATGAGAGTTGATATTCTTGTTCTGTGATTTTTTTTTTTGGTTAAGGATTTTTGCATCCGTGTTTATGAGGGATATTGGTTTGTAGTTTTCTAGTGATAGCTTGTCTGGTTTTGGTATCAGAATAATGCCGGCTTCATAAAATGAGTTGGGAAGTGCCCCTTCTTCTTATTTTCTGGAAGACTTTGTAAAGTAACATATTTTTAAGAAAGTTGAAATATTTGAGTAACAAAAAACAAGGTACAAGTGAGATCCATATTTTAAAAAGCATCATTTCCTTGGTTGCTGCTTAAATATAGATACTATAGAAGTGGTCGCCTTGTTATTTGTTCTCATTGTGTAGACACCCTCCTAAACTTACAATATTCTTTGAAAGCTGTGGAGAAAAGCAAACTTTTCAAAGAGTCTTTACAGACTTATATAGTCAATATAAGAAATGAAATAGACTTCAAAATAAGAAAGAACATAGACTATTCTTCACAGAGTCAAACAGAAGTTAAGTTTCAAGGACTGAAAACTTCTATTTGTGTTTATTCAAATATTTGGATGTGGATATATTGTTTGTGCTCAAGTTTAGATTTTAAGCCTTTTGAAATTCTTTTTTTTTTTTTTTTTTTTTTAGAGACGGGGTCTCGCTCTTGGTCAGGCTGGTTTCGAACTCCTGACCTTGAGCTATCCACCCGCCTCGGCCTCCCAGAGTGCTAGGATTACAGGCCCTTTTGAAATTCTTAATTGTAATGAATATACATGCTATTTTACTTATAACTTGCTTATATTTTATGTTCAACCCAAAGATAGAATATCTTTACTATGTGCATATTTGAAGATATACAAAATAATTCTTTATTTTGGTGACAGGATGTGACTGATGTAACTTTTGTAACGAGAAGATTTTTGACCATTAATAATATGGCTGGTTTGGAAGTAACTGTGGATTTTAAGAAACTAATGAAATGTTGTCGCATAAAACATGCATGGGCAAGAACTATTCACACCTTTCAGGTAAGAGTGGACTTTTATAAAGCTATTTGAATAGCTTACCAAGTCACAGAGTACCCTGCATTGTTTTCTTTATAATTTTTGTTGCTTTTATTTGTTTAGTTAGGAAACAAAATGCACAAAAGTATAGAAAATGCTGTACAGACTAGCCTTTCGCTCTTTTTTGCTTTGGGAACTAAGATATGGTTAAAGTCTCATCCTTTAGATCTTCCCCTACATGTCTCAGTCTCCAGTATGGCTTGGCATGACACTGTATTAATCTTGTTTTTATTTGAAATTTTGATATTTTGTTCATCCTGGATCTTTTTGTGCCTTAATTTTGATTTTCAAAGATATTATGTTAAAATATTATTCATCTGGATTGCCGAGTTTCTTGGCATCCCCTTAAATTTTGTGCCTTACTCTAGTCCTGAGCCTGCCTCTCCCCTTCCTCCTAAGTGACTTCTGCCCTGAATTTGGTGTGTTTCATTCCTATTCGTGCAGAAATGTGATAGGTAATTGTTTTCTGTGTTACCAAGGTTTACATATGGTATCGTCATGTTTCTATATGTCTGCAACTTGCTTTTCTTTTTGGCCTAATCCACTTTATTGGGGTATAATTTGCATACATAGTTTAATTATAAAGTTGGATGAGTTTTGACAAATGTATCCTCTCCCTCCTCCTTTGTGAGGCAGCCACTTTCTTCTTTTAATTTTACACTTATTTGGGAATAGTATTAGATTTACACAAGAGTTGGAAGGATAGTACAGAGAGTTCCCATATACCCTTCACTCAGCTTTCCTTAAAGTTAGCATTTTATATAACCATGATATATTTGTAAAAACTAAGAAATTACTATTGCTATGATACTGCCAACTAAACTACACACCATATTTGAATTTCATCAGTTTTTCCACTGATGTCCTTTTTCTGTTCCAGGGTAGCATACTGCATTTAGTGCAACTTGCTTTTAAGCTGTATTTTAATACTCTTGAATTCTCGTAAGTTCTTAGAGGCTCTGTTTTTTGTCTTGCTGTTTTGAGCTTTCCTCTCTGCTGCTATTATGTTGCCTTAACAGGGAGGCTGTATCAACCCTCATTTGTATGTAGAAAAATTTAAGTCAGCCTGTATCTTTACTAGTCAGCAAATATTAATTGGAATAGAGTTGTTTTTTTTTTTTTTAAGTGGATGGGGTTTTATTTATTAACTTACCTCATGTCACTTCTGAAAGGAATTTGAAATGGCTTATAAAAAGTTCCCATCATTCAGTATGATTTTTTAAAAAGATAAAGAAATAATGTCAAGAGGAAAATAAAGGTAAAGATGGTAAAACAGTTCATGCCATCTGTTGGATGGTTGGAATGTGGTTGTGCATACTTTCCTATTAGCTTGATAAGGTTTGGCTCAGATTTGGCTTTTAGTTCCCTTGAAACCAAAGTTCCCAGAGTAAAAAGAGCAGCAGTCAGTTGATTGTGTCTGTTAGATAAAACACACCAGCTGTTAGAAGTGCAATATTCCTGGCTGTGAGATCCTGGGGAGATTTCTCCCAGGGATCTTTATGATGGGGGTCTCTAATTCTGGAAACTCATGTACTTCAGTTTTGGTAAATTTTCTTGAATAATTTCTTTAAGATTTCTTGTCCTCAGTTTTCTCTGTTCTGTCTTTCTAGAATTTCTACTACATGTGGATATTAGATTTCCAGAACTGGTTACCTAAATTTCTTATCAAACTGTCCTAATTTTTATCTCATTATCATTTTGCTCTATTTTCTAAGAGATTTCCTCAAATATATAATCTAGTTTTTCTGTATGAACAAATGAAAAGTGAAAGAGTCTTTATTATTATTAGGTTGAGCTTGGAGTAGATATCTTTCATTGAATCTAGTTCTTATTTCATGGTTGAAATAGCATCTCTTAGCTCTGAGGACTTTTGTGATTGTTATCCTATATCAGCACATTTTGTTTCTTCCAAGTTCAATTTAGTTCAACAAATATCTATTGAGTCAAACTCTGTTCTTCGTACTTGGTATGGGTCAATCCGTGAAAAGAACATTACATTTGGTGAGGAAGGCAATAGAGACAGACACAATCATAAAAAAAAAACTATGATGTTAGAAGATGGTAAATGCTATGGAAAAGAGGTGAGGGTGGGTGCAATTGTGATTTTAAATAGAATGTCAGTGTAAGCCTCACTGAGAAGATGGCATTTGACTAAAGACCCCCCTTCAAAGGAGGTAAAGAAGTTAATTGTATGGGTGTCTGGGAGAGGAGCATTCTAGGGAGAAGGAATTGCCAAGGCCAAGGTTCTAAGATGGGAGTCTGTCTGACATATTTGAAGTATAGCAGGTATAGGAAAGAGTCCACGGTGGGAGGGTGGCAGGAGATGAGGTAGGAGAAGTACTACAGGGTAAAGGGGCAGGCGGATGGGGGCCCAGGTCACCTCCTAGGGCCTTTGAAGGCCTGTACAATCCAATATGGTAGCCACTAGCCACACGTGGCTATTGAGCACTGGAAATGTGGCTAGAGTGATTGAGAAACAGAATTTTAATTTAAGTACTAAGATTCAGTCATTGGAAAACATGTTAAGTAGGTTTGGAACAACTTGGATATATGAATCTCCTTTTTCAAGTGTAAATTTTATGAACTCTAAATATAGGTTAAGTATTTCTCTTGAAAATTTAGCGTCCAGTTTGAGCTGTGCTGGGTATATAAAATACGAAATTTGAAAGACTCTCCATTTGGAGACAGACTCATTAAAAAATATTGGTAGCATTTTCTTCCTTTTCTTGTGATTTGTTTTGTTTTGTGTTACAAATTTATGTTCTTTTTTTGACATGCTTTTGTTGGATCAGAGTAATTTTATTTTGTTATACAGTTGTGACTATTCTTCATATATATGTATCCAATTTTTAAAATTTTGTTATATTTTAAAGCATTTTTGATGTTTGTAAAATAGTATTAATATATCAAGTGTGTGTGTGTGTGTGTGTGTGAGTGTTTATTCTCCTATTATTGGCTATGTAAGGCATCCATTTTTTGCCACTATAAGTAACAGTGGGATAGCGCATTTATACATAAAGGCCATGCAGTTGTTTCAAAGTCTTTTATTAGGGAAGATTTAGCACTGCATGCAGACTTTAAAGTTTGTTGCTGGTTTCTACAAGCCAGTTGTGAACCTGTGAGAACTGAACCTAGCAGCATATTTAGCGAACGTGAGTTCTTGGACAGTGAATAACATGGAACCCATGAGATGGACTTAGAAGAATACTCTGGCTAGGTTAGGAGGTGCTTGAGAGCACTTCGAGCACTTGTCTCTTTTCCTCCTTCGTAAACTGTCCGAAGCCATTCTGTGGCATTAAGTCCTCACACCGTGTTATTGCCTCCCAGGGGTCCGAGGAGCAATCAGTCGTCTATGTGGTGGGGAAGGCGGGCCGCCAGCACTGGCAGCACGTCTACACCGCGGTGACCAGGGGCCGCTGCCGAGTGTATGTGATTGCAGAAGAGTCTCAGCTCCGGAATGCCATCAGGAGAAACAATTTTCCCAGAAAAACTCGTTTGAAACATTTCTTGCAAAACAGTCTCTCCCTTAGCTGTGCACCTCCAGCAGATTTTCCGTCCCCGTCGAAGAGTGCTGGAGACAGTGGAGGACCCAGCACACCATCGGCGTCACCACTCCCCGCAGTCAAGGCTGAAATGGCGACAAATGGCATCAGTGGAGGACCAAGCACACCATCGGCGTCACCACTCCCTGCAGTCAAGGCTGAAATGGCGACAGACGGCATCAGTGGAGGACCCAGCACACTGTCAGCATCACCACTCCCTGCATTCATGGCTGAAATGTCATCAAAGGATGTTACTAGGGGCAAGGCCTCTTCGGTCGATGACAGGACACACACCTTTGCTGGAAGATGGCAATTATTGGCATCTGATGAGATGGATATGGATGAGGATTTATTAAAATCACGAGGGTCCAAAAGAACCAGTGATGTGAATGATGATGAAAGTCCAAGCAAAATACTTATGGTAGGAGTGATGTTTACATGTGTTCAACTTTTATTTAAATATTACTAACTTCAATGAGCTTATATATGACTATGTGCTTCCATCAGTGGCACATTGTGCTGTAGGACTTAAAAATAGCTGTTTTCTTGTCTGTCAAATTTCCCCTCCTCTCTGCCTAATCGATCCTGTCACTCTTCCTCACTGCTTGAGGCTGTCACTCCAGGCAGCCTCGATAGACTGATGGGAGAAACATCTTTGTCATCTTACCCCTTCTTTCCAGATACCTTCCTTGGCAGCACTCCCCTCCCATACTCCACTTTGCAAGCCATAATCTCACTTTCGTCCCCACAACTCCATTGAAACAACTTTTCCCAGTTACCTTCTTGTCAACTTCCAGGACGTTTTCATAGGTCTTGTTCTCCTTGACTTTTTTCTTGACATTTAATAGTTTTAACTGTGGCCCCTGTTTCAGTGTTTTCCTTTATCCTGCACTTCCCCTACCTTGCTGTGTCATCTCCCCTTTATTTTCTCACTCCTTTTCTCCTTCCTATTCTCTAACTCCCCAAGGCTCAGTTCTTGTTTCCTTTGAGAACTGATTCTCACAGTTCTCTTTACACCACCGAGATTCGGAATTCGTTCAACAACATTTCAACTGTAGTGACATTCTAGGCCCTGGGAATTCAAAAATAAGTGAGTGACAGTTCTCACTCACTCTTGCACTGGTCGCAGGTGGTGGAAACAGAGGATGATGTAAATAACTTGGTGGCTTGCGGAGTGCTCCAACACTGAAGAGGGGTTAACGAACCGACTGCCTAATCTGTGTCTTTGCTCCCAGAGATTGACTTTCTGGAACCACAGTCCAAAATCTTACTCTCTCTTCCAATTTCAGCTTGAATGCCTTTTTCCCTCTGCCTCCCCTCATTCAACATTTGAAAAAAATTTTAGTAAAAATTTGAAAAAAAGTCTGCAAGTCCCTGATCTAAATGTTGGAGGGATGAAAGTAGACAAGTCCTTGGCGTCCTGGACATTACATTCCACTGATGGGTCCCAGGCAGTAAATAAAAGAGAAAATTGAAATTTTAGATCAAGAGGCTATGAAGAAAATAAAATGAGTCAATGAGATGGGGAACAGCGGGGGTGGGGCGTGCAGAGGTGCCACTTTGGCCACGGCAGCCACGGCGGCCAGGTCAGGCCTCGCCATGGAGGTGATGTGTGAGCTGGGCACCAAAGGATGCAAAGGAGCCAGTATGTGGGGTTCCAAGGAACAGCATCCAGGCTGAGGATGTAGAGAACGCAACACCTGAGAGGGAGTGGTCTTATGGGAAGGAGAAGGAGGCCAGTGTGGCTAGTGAGGGCGAAAGACCGTGTAGCTGGAGACGGGCAGGACCACGGAAGGGCTTGGGATTTTATTCTCCTTGCAGTGGGAATCCCTGGAGGCTTGAAGCATGGTGCGATGTCATCTGACATCTGCTTAAACACAATCCCTCTGGCTCCTGTGGAAAGTGGAGTGGAAGCAAGACCAGTTGGGGGGTTGTCCAGGGGAGAGCCTAGTGAACACTCAGGGCGAGGGACCTGTGGTTGGATTCTCAATGCATTTTGGAGATGGAGTCTGCATGACTTGCTGATTAGATGTGACGGGGTAAAAGAAAAAGTAATGGAGGATGATTCCTGGATTTCTGGCTGAAGCAATTTGGGAAATAGCATTGCCATTTCCTGAGATGGGAAAGACGTGAGTACTCACTTGAGGAAATGAAGAGCTCTCTTGTGATGTGCTGTGCTTTAGGTGCCAATTATTAATAGAGATGTGCATGGACTTGTTGAGTAAGTCAGCAATTGGTGGAGGGGCTTAGAGCCTCAGGGGAGGGAGTACAAAAGGCCCACTTGGGAATCTTTTGCATGTAGTGATACCAAAAGGACTAGGAGAGACCACAGATAGAGGAGGGGCCCTGGAGACAGAATTCTAGGGTGCTCCCAGCTTTTAGAGATCTGGCAGAGGAGGAGGAACGAGCAAAGGAGACTACAGAGGAGTGTGAGTGAGACAGAGGGAAAACCAGTGTTATGTGGGGAGGACGAAAGCCTGGTCAGTGTGGGCTGGTGAGAGAATGGGAGGTGAACAGGTGGAGGAAGCAGGGGAGGAGTTTTGGAAGAGGGCTGCTATGGAAAGCAGCAGAGAGATCGGGTTGTATCCGGATGGAGGACTTGTGGTCAGGGAAAGATTTATTGGTTTATTTCTTTTGGATGGGTACATTAAGGCATCTTCATGTGTTGCTGGAATAGTCCAGTGGAGAACGAGAAATTCAGAGAGGTTAGGGGATGAGTTCCCAGCAAAAAGATTATTTCAATAGCCTGGATAACATGATTAGGCTCTAATGTTAGGTAGTGGCGACAGGGGTGGAGAAGAGGTGCTGAGGGGTAGAGTGGATGGGACTTAGTGCTCGGTTATGTGCAGGTAGGGTTGGGCCAGAGGATGCCTCTTCCGCTTCTGGCTTGGGCATACAGGTGGCTCCAAGTATTGTCACCCAGGATTGGGAAAAGAGGCCGAGGCACAGGTTTTGTGGAAAAAGTGATAAAAGTGAACATAGTGGGAAAAAACGTTTTTCTCCGCACCCCCCCATCCCCGCAGTAGTAGAGTCACTGCTGATTCTAAGCTTTATTCTGTATCCCACATCAACTCTTTGATATGGAATTTCCATGTCAGTAAAACATATTTTTCTGAAAGTAAACTTGTATTCTCTTGCAGAGGCCCTGGAATAAGGCTTTTAACCTGAGCAGAAAAGAGAGGGAATTCCAAAGAAAGACTCTTTTTCTAAGTTTCTTGCCTTACATTCCTTAACACCAACCTGGGATAGGGGAGTATGGTTTATGCAATGTCACGAAGAAAATGGCAGCTTTCTCTGTCCTTGGTTCTGAGCCTGCCAAAGCTTTTACACTCTGACCAAGGCCAGTACTGCAGTTCTGTGAACACAGAGTGACAGTGGGGCTGATGTCACTGCCCAGCGGTAGCTGCACAGAGTTCTCTAACTGAAGAGGATAAGTTTTCTCACAAGGTTTGCCAAAAGTGTGTGACATCTACAAGAATCCCTAGAAATAAGGAAACTAAGAGTTTGCAGCTTCAGGATTGGTAAATTAGGGTCTTAGGTGTTTCCCTAATTCTAGACTTCTGGGTGCATTGAAACTTGTTATTTCTAGAAGGTGGAATTCAGCGACAAGTGCTGCCCACATACCTGCCCTTCACGTTTGGATAGCTGCACAGGAGCCAAATCAGCATCCATTTCTGCAAATACCGTGTTTCCCCGAAAATAAGACCTACCCATAAAATAAGCCCTAGCAGGATTTCTAAGCATTTGCACAATATAAGCCCTACCTTGAAAATAAGACCTAGTGATGGGCGTGGCGACGCAGCGTATCTGTACAACCCATGCATTTCGTCACAGAGCGGTAAAGAAGACAAGAAGCCCTTCTCATCTGCCCCATCATGACAGCTACTATCCCAGAGGTGACCAGAAAGGTGCAGGCAGCCCCACCAACAAGGTCAGCTCCCCTGTCAGGTCCCAGCCAACCTGTGCATGCTGCAAGCTGAGGCTTTGAGGGGAAAATAACACATCCCCTGAAAATAAGCCCTAGGGTGTCTTCTTGAGGAAAAATAAATATAAGACCCTGTCTTATTTTCGGGGAAACACGGTACTAACTTTATCATGATCATACTGGCTCACTGTGCTTGGGAATCACTAACAGTATGAAGAACGTGATTGAGGCATTGCAGTGTTTCATCTTACCACATACAGAACTGGCTTAATGGGCACACAACCTGGGCAGTCATCCGGGACTCTGTGCTTAGAAGGGCCCCACACTTTCTTATGTTCTTCAGTTGCCATCTTGAAATTCTTAATTTTTGAACAAGGGGACAGCATTTTAATTTTTTAATGAGCTGCCAAATTCCATAGTGGGCCCTGTCCATACCTTTAGAAGTTAGACACATGTACTCATTCAGTAAATAGTCACTTCTACATGCCAGACCTAGAGCTGGGTGCTGCAGAGACCACAGTGAGTAAAAGCAGATCTGATCCTACAAGGAGCTGATAGCCAACTGTTCTGGTTGCTCAAGTCTTTCAAAGGTTGGGGAAAATGCATTGTTTCTTTTTCAGAAGCAGAGGGAATAGAAGTATATAAGGGTAGACTGCATTTTTACAAAATTAACTGTATTTTTATTGTTCTCACAGGTGGGAGAATCTCCACATGTGTCATCCATACTTCAGAATTTGAGACTAAATAATTTAGCCCCCAGGCAACTTTTCAAACCCACAAATAATGAAGAAACTTAATCTGATTTCAGATTGCTCAAAATAATCATCTGTTTTTTTCATTCAAGACAAAATGAACATTGTAGCTTCAAAATATCAAGAGAAAAGATGATGCCTGTAACTGGAGTTTTACTTTAAGGTGTTTGTGTTAGCAGATGTTTTAAATCCATTCGATCAAAGAAGACCTGAACAATTTCAACATCTGTCATCATGAGAACTGGTAGCCCTGGACATGAATGAAGGGAAAAGATGTTTTTTATATATATATTTTATAAAATTATGTACTTTAAAAATTGTTTTAATTTGTCCCTAGGACAAATTAATGCCTTAGTAACTTTCATGATCATTGTGGGTTATCTTTGCCAATGTGTTGAAGCTGTGGCAAAGATAAACTATAATCACATCTGTTGATGGTACTGATACACATTCCAGGACATGGTACTTCTGCAAAGGGGTCATTTTACAAAGCTGCTACTCACTCTGTCACTGCTGCCTAGGTCCAGCATACATGGGACTTTCTCCTGGAAATGCCTTCTGGGTTGGGAGCACATTGTTTTGAATATATTCCACTTTGGAAAAATTTTTTTCTCTGAGAGTAATTTGATTTTTAAATTTTTATTTGTTGTTGAATGGTAAAAGAAAAAGTTAAGAGGAAAAATATATTTGTTATCCCAGTGTTTTTTAAATATCTTTATTGAGATATAATTCACTCATTTAAAATATATAATTCAGTGGCTTTTAGTATATTCACAGAGGTGTGCAACCATCATCACAATCAATTTTAGAACATTTTCAAACCTCCAAAAGAAACCCTACACCCCTTAGCCATAATCTCCTGACCTCTCCCAGCCCTAGGTAACCACTAATCTACTTAGTCTCACTACTTAGTAATAGGAGTTACCTATTCTGGACATGTGGTCCTTTGTTCCTTACTTCTTTGACCAGATAATGTTTCCAGACTTCATCCATGTTATAACAGTAGTGTATCAGTGCTTTGTCTCTTTCTATTGCCAAATAATATCCCATTATATGGATATAGCACATTGAATTTGTCCATTCATCAGTTGATGGACATTTGGATTGTTTCCACTGTTTGGCAATTATGACTAATGCTGCTATGAACATCCATGGTACAAGTTTTTGTATGGACATATGCTTTCGTTTCTGTTGGGTATATAAGTAGGAGTAGACTTGCTGCGTCATATGGTAACTCTATGTTTAACCTTTTGAGGAGCTGCCAAATGGTTTTCCAAATCAGCTGCATCAATTTATATGCTCACTAGCAGTGTATGAGGATTCCAGTTTCTTCCTCTTCTCGCCAGCATTTGTTATTATCTGATTTCTTGTTTAAGGTGTGAAATGATATTGCATTGTGGTTTTGATTTGCAGTATTTTTCTTAAGGCTAATGATGTTGAACATCTTTCATTTGTATGTCTTCTTTAGAGAAATGTCTATTAAGATCTTTTGCCCACTTTTAAAGCATTTTTCTTTTTATTGAAATGTAAGAGTTCTTTGTATATTCAGTGAATAAGTCCATTAGGAGAAACATGATTTGTAAAATTTTTCTCCCATTTTGTGGATTTTATTTTTACTTTCTTGTAGTGTCCTTTGAAGCACAGGTTTTTAATTCTGATGATGTCTAGTATATCCGTTTTTGTTGTTGCTTGTGCTTTTGGTGTTACATCCAAGAAAACATTGCCTATTCAAAGTCATGGAGATTTACTACTATTTATTTCTTCTAAGAGTTTAATAGGTTTAGCTTTTATCTTTAGATTTTTTATTAAGTTTGGGTTAATTTTTCTATTTGGTGTGAGGTAGGGGTTTCACTCCATTCTTTTGCATATGGATATTTAGCTGTTCTAGCTCCATTTCTTGAAGAGATTATTCTTTCCTCATTGAATTGTCTTGTTAAAAATTGATTGACTATAAATGTGAGTTTTTTTTTAAAGGATCCTCAATTCTATTCCATTGATCTATACATCTGTTCTTATGCCATTACTGTAGCTTTGTAGTAAGTTTTGAAATGAAGAAGTGTAAGTTCTCCAACTTTGTTCTTTTTTTAAGATTGTTTTGGCTATTCTGGGTTCCTTCTATTTCATATGCATTTTAGGATCTACTTGTCAGTTTCTGCAAAGAAGCCAGATGGGATTTTGATGAGGGTTGTGTTAAATCTATAGATCTGGGGAGTAATGCCATTTTAACAATATTAAGTTTTATGATTCATGACCATGGGATGTCTTTCCATTCATTAAGTCTTCTTTAATTTCTTTGTAGTTTTCAGAGTGTAAGTTTTATATTTTTTCATTAAATTTTCAGTGCTTTTTTATTGAATTTATTCCAACATATTTTATTCTTTTGGATCTTATTGTAAATGAAATTGTTTTCTGAATTTATTTTTGTTTTTTTTCACTGCTACTATATAGAAATATATTGACTTTTATAGATTGATCTTCTGTCTTCCAGCCTTGTTGAACTTGTCGATTAGTTCCAGTAGGTGTTTAGTGGATTCCTTAGGATTTTTTGTATAAGAGATTGTATCATCTGCAAATAGAGATGCTTTTAGTTCTTTCTTTTAAATCTAGATGCCTTTTATTTCATTTTCTTGCCTTAATGCCCTGGCTAAACCCTCTAAGTGGAAACAGTGAACCTCCTTATCTTGTTCCTGATATTAGGGAGAAAGCATTAAATCTTTCACCGTTGCTGGGCATGCTGGCTGGGCACTTTGGGAGGCTGAGGCAGGAGAATCACATGAATCCAGGAATTTGAGACCAGCCTGGGCAACATAGCAAGACTCTGTCTCTACAAAAATTAAAAAAACTTACCCAGGCATGGTGTAAATCCTAGCTACTCAGGAGGCTGAGGTAGGAGGATTGCTAGAGCCCAGGAGTTTAAAGCTGCAGTGAGCTATGGTCATGACACTGTACTCCAACCTGGGGGATTGAGTGAGACTGTCTCTAAAATGAAAAATTAAAAAAAAAAAAATCTTTCACCATTAACGACAATGTTAGTTGTGGGATTTTCTTTGAAGCCCTTTATCCAGATGAGAAAGTTCCCTTTTGTTCCTGGTTTCTTGTGTGTCTTTATCATGAAGGGAAACTGAATTGTGTTAGATGCTTTGCCTGTCTATTGAGATGATCATCTATGGCCGAACCATCCTGGAATGCGCCCAGTCTCATTTGCTCTGTTGAGATGATCATGTAGTTTTGTCCTTTACTGTATTGATGTGGTGAATTACACTAACTTTGGGATGGTAAACCAACTTTGTATCCCAGGAAAATCCCACTTGGTCATAGTGTACAATCCTTTATATGCGCTGCTGGATTCAGTTTGCTAGTTTTTTGTTGGGGATTTTTGTGTATATATTCATAAGACATATCAGTCTGTAGTTTCCTTTGATATCTTTCTGTGTTTTTGGTATCAGGGAAATAGCAATCACATACGATGAGTTGAAAGTGTTCCCTCCTCCTCGATTTTGGAAGAGCTTGTGAAGAATTGGTACTAATTCTTTAAATGTTTGGTAGAACTCACCAGTGAAGCCATCTAGGCTTGGGCTTTTCTTTGTGGGAAGTGTTTAAATGATTAATTAAATCTCTTTACTTTGCATAGGTCTATTTAGATTTTCTATTTCTTCTTGAGTCAGTTTTTATAATTTGTGTCTCTCTAGGAAATTGTCCATTTCATCTGTGTTATTCAATTTGTTGGCATACAGTTGATCCTAGTGTTCCTTTATAGTTCTTTTTATTTCTGTAAGGTTGGTAGTAAAGCACCCCCTCATCCCTCATTTTAGTAAGTTAAGCCTTCTCTTTTTTTCTAAGTCTAGCTAAAAGTTTATGAAGTTTGCTGATCTTTTTAAAGGACTAACTTTTGGTTTCAGTGGTTTTTCTCTATTTTTTTTTCTATTCTCTATTTCATTAATTTTAACTTTTATCTTTGTTACTCTTAGGAGAGGCTAAGGAGGGGCTGTATGCTGCTTCAAGTTGAGGGTTGGTCAAAGTTCAGGGGCCTGTGGGAAGGAAGCTTAATATTTTGTCTAGATTGGTCAGTGGATACAAACAGTTCAGCTAATCATTTTAGAAGCAAAGAATGGGAATTTGCCTGGGGGTTCTATATCTGATTTTGTTATAGGTGAACAAAAGAGGGGCATCTTTGAGTCCTATCTAAATCATGTGGGGAAGCACCATTCTTTTGTAGTGAGTCATTTCTTGGAACACAAATGCTGGCAGAGCAGTTACTACCACACTTACAGAAATAAAATTTCTTTAACTCTGGCTTTATCCAGAGCACAGGACTCAGGTAAAGTTTAACATTGTCAAAAAGAACTTGAAAATAGCCTTTTGTCCATTAAAACACAATGAAACTATAATAATACTATGTAACTGAATATTCCAAAGCACTAGCTCTTATATTATGAAATGTACTGTTGGCCAAAATACAAATAACTTACCCAATTCAAAATTCTGTAAGATTTTATTAAAAGAGGATACTTCTAGGATCCCATGATTTGGATTTAAAGCAAATATTGTTTAATCACAGCATGTTAAAATTACAAGGTCACCTACCCCAGCTCACTGTTTGCTAGATGCCCATCAGTCACCAGTGGAACACACACTTCTGACGCTGATGGTCTTGATTGGACAGTGAGAACCGCTGCACAACACTAGTATTAGAAGTCACTTCTTTATATTAATCTGAAGTCTGCCTCCTGGAGCCTCTGTCCATAAGTCCTAATCCTGGCCCAGTGATACAAACAGACCTGTCTCTCTGCCCCACCTGGCTGCTTATCCTAGTCCCTTCTGCCAGCCTTCTAGTGGCGTAACATTAAACCCTTTCAGGTCATAGTTTGTCATTGCCCTTTTTAGAGGAATGGGATGCTCAAAACATGTTGGCTGACCATAGCATGGAGGAACTCTTCCTTTGGCCTGGCCACTGTATTTGAAAAGTGCTACCTGCGATCATGAGAGCTTTTTTTGTTGTTTTAAGAGCTATTTTCTATTTTGTTGATTCATTTTAGTTTTGTTTACAACTGAAACTCTTGAGTCTTTTACATGAGATACAGCTTCTCATTTGCCTTTATTCACACAGCTTTAACCACACTCATTTCATTGGCTTCAGCTGTACTCTTTATGCAGAGTTGGGCCATACTATATAACTATACAGTGCAATCAAAATTTGAACAATTGCTTGGATTTTGAGATAATAGAGCTTCAGCTGGGGTCATGTGACTCCTGTGTGCTAGAAAGTGCCCTTTCAGAATGCAACCCTGGTAACACTGAATGCAACTGTATAGAAATGAATGTAAATTTACAAGGCCAGCAAGGCAATCTACAAGAACGAAAATGTTGGGACTACAGGTGTAGTCTTTTTTTAAAGGTAGCATAATTAAAGTGTGTATGTTTTCACGGTTTATGTAAATGTATCTCGTAGAATACATGTAATGTTCTCTGAGGACAGATGTGATCCTTGGTCCTATATTTGTCACCTAGAGTGAATGCACCGTTGGTTTTGGAGGCGTTCCTGTGTGCAGGTGTTTTTAGCCCTTTCTCATATATTTCGCGCCTAGTTCTCAGATCAGTCCTGTGGTAGAGATGAGCCCTTCAGTATCAGGTGGCAAAGCTGACTCATGGTAAGTAGATTTCATACCTCATGAGCACCAGAGCTGGAATTCAAACCTGGATCCAGTTTTAAAACCCGTGCTCTTCACACTCTCCCATGGTGCTTTTCAAGTTTATGGTAAAACCTTTCCTCTTTAGAAAATTACGTACAAATAAACATTGTGTAGGACTCGGCTGAAACACGACATATACTCAAAGCACCATAAATGCATGTCATATTTTTTTTTGGCTTTTTAAAATCACTGTTTATTCCATTTGGTAGAGGTTTTTTTTTCCATACAAATATTTGCAACAATTTTGAATTCCCCAAAACCATACATAGACGATAAATACCATGCTATTAAAGTATTAAATTTGTACAAAAATACTTTACAGTTTAATACTTGTTTGTTACAAATAAAAATACATATTTAAGTGACTCATGATCTTTTTTTTTTCTTTCTTAACATGATTCTGCTTTATACTTTCTTGCCCTGGCGGTTCTGAAATGTGATTGAAGTAATATATTTCTTTGCACAAAAAGAAAGGTGAAATTTTTCCTTAAACAAAGGACACAGTGTTCAAATGCTTTGCCTAAGTGGTAGTTTGAATTATTGACCAAAATGAAAATGTTGGGAAAATAATCATTTTGATATGGATATTCTACCATCAACATACAGATCTATTTTTTTTATTCACCAAATAACAGTTATTAGTGTAGCTATTCAAAATATCTGAACAAATGAAAACAGTTGCTGACAAACAGTAAAAGCAACTGTCACGATTTATTGCTTTGAGGGATGGTAATAATTGGCAATGCATTTTGTGAAAAATGTATTTACAATTTCAGTAAGTGGCATGGCTCAGAACAAAAGATAGTCCAGTGTCATTTTTAAGTACATGTGCTGTACACCCCTCAATATTACCAGTTTTCAAAACGTCAAGCAGTATGAGTTTCATTTGCCTATCATTAAGATGAACCTCATTTTAATAGACTCTTCATTCTCTCTTAAGTTCTTACTCTTGAATTTTAAAAATAAGATAATATAACTAATTCTCAGTGTGACTACACACTCTAATTCATTATCAGAGATTTTCAGCTATTAAAAATGTGTCCTTAAAGAAAAAAAAAACAGGTCACAAGACATATCCTGTTTGATAATTTGTTGCATAGGGAATAGCATACATCTTAGTTTTAAAAATCATTCCTATACTTGGGCAAAACATTTACCACCACCTATTATGGTCTCCTACGTGCATCATTGCGGAAACATTTTAAGATAACTTAATTTTATACCTGTGCCCCTCCCATCCTTGCAGTCCCAGCAGTTTACCAAACACTAATTCCCCTAGTAGAGCCAGCTTATGAAAAGCCTTGTTGGTCAAATTCTTACATTAATGACTTCATAGTAAGAAACTGATTTCAAAGTGAATTAAGGAAATTATCATAGAGAATATTTTCAAACAGGCATTTCTTTTTTTAAAAAGTGATCGTAAGATGACTTGTAAAAAATTTCCTCTGATGTTAACTGTGGGGAGGGGCAACCTAACTATTCTTCTCTACCATTGGGCCAGACAGGGAACTGCCTGCCATATACTATAGTGGTCACCAAAAAAGAAACCTCTTCAACTTGAAAAGGGACGTGAACATGAGCCATGAGAGAGATTTAAAAGACCCCTGTGCTTGCAGTTAATGCCACGTGATTATCTGTGCTCCAAACGTCACAGAAATCTTAAAGGGATTTTTAGCACCATGTAGATAGTCTTTTGTCCTGCTTTATAAAAAGCTTTGCTATAATGTATTAGTGGGTTCTCGTGTCTCCAAATTACCACCGTGGCTAGGCTGTTGGAAAAAAGCACTATTCTGTTCACTCCAGTCTCCTGGTAGAGTCTGTTGTTCTATAGACTTCTGTGAAGCCAGTGGGTTTCTGCTAATAACCAGGTCCAGCTTGTTACCGGATTCTGCTATGAGGGGCACAACTAGGCAGCAGTCAAAGTCTCTTGTTCGGATGTGATTAACCTGAAAGGTCAAGAAAAGCCATTTTCAATTGTTGTAACTATTTCCCAAAGCCCAGAGGAATACTTCAGGTGCAACAAGTTGTTTACAGTCTTGAATGTGCTGAAGAGAGTACCATGTACAGAGAGGTCAATCCTGCTCTGACCACACTATATATAATGTGGCTACTGGCTCTCGTATCATTCTCTGCTACTTGATTGTAAGGTAGGGAAGAAGTACACACACTACCATCCTCATGCCAAGCAGTGTGCTTCACCTGTGGGGGGTTCTCTGAGTGCTGAATATTATGCCCAATTTACAGATGAGAAAAGTGAAGCCTGGAGAGGTTAAGAGCTTGGTCTTAGATCCTCAGTTGGTAAGGTTCAAGCTAGGATGTAATCCCAGGCAGTCTGTCTGATTCCAAAGGCTGCGCTCTTAACCATGATGCTGAACTGCTTTCTTCTAAGTGAGCTCACCCCCTCTTCAGCATATACATGTGCTCATGTTCTTCCATTTCTTCACATAAGTTTAAAAAATCATCTACATTCTGCTTCCACTCCTTAACTTCCCAGTGGCTCCTTGATCTTCTCAGTGTGGGCCCTGACACACTGCACTGCTGGCAGTGACCGCACTTGCCACACCCAGGAACACTCTGGAGCGCATCCTCCCGGCCTTTAGCACTTGCTGGTCTTGACACTCTCCTTCCTGGGTTCCTATGACACCACTTCGTTTTATCATTTTACCACTTTAACTGTTTTCTTTCAGTCTTTTCCTGCCTTTATTTCTTCCTGTCCTTTAAATTGTGTTATGGTTAGAATTCTACGCTTGCTTCTCTTCTCTTCCTTATTATAAGCCCACCAAAAGCGACTAGATCCAAACCCATGCCTTCAGTATTCTAAGTCTTTAGCTCCGTCTCTAACATCTCTCCTGCCCAACAGATCCAAACTGCCAACTGTCTTCTACACGGTGCTATTAGGAAGTGCTGAAGATTTTGAAGTCTCATTAGGTCTGAGACAGGCATCTTACCCACACCCACCTGGTCTTCTTGTCTGTGATCTTCCTCTTCCCCATCATACCCGCAGCCACCCACAATAATATCATATTGTCTAAATGATAAATTATGTCATCATTCTGCTGAAGAAATTAATATGCCTCCAGCAGAAAGCCCAAGAGCTTTATCATAACATGAATGTAGTCTACTTTTATAGCCTCAACTTCCAAGACAGTAGGTATAGCTCCAATTTATAGATTAGAAAGACACTCTTACAGGTTAAGTAGCTTGTCCATAGTTGTTCATTCAGCAAATATTAGAGCATCTATGGGAAATAAAGTGTCCCCATGCTCCCAGGATAAGACTGACTGCTCTATTGCCATGTTAAAAATAACTACCAGAATTGGCCTAAAAACTACGTAATTGATCAATGCTAACTTGCTTCAGTGAACACATCTCTGAAAGCCAAGCCATCGGTGGCAGCCTCATGCTTTGAAAGTCAGTTGTTTGGTGACAGACTCATTCTAGGTGAGTACGTTTCTAAGACTGATGTCAACCCACTCCCTTTCCTGCAAAATGCTCTTCATAAAATCTGTACATAAGATCAGAAATCTGTTTTGCTAAATGAAACTGTACCTGACCACAATAGTACTACATTAAGTAAGGCAGGTTCAGCTTTCTGGTTTCAGATATTGTGTGAGATACTGAGATATCAAGCACTGTATAATGGGAAATAAGAGAATAAGGTACTAGCCCTGCTCTGAAGAAGTCTGCAGTCTGCTGGGGATATATAAAGGAAACAGGCAGTTTTAAAAACAAACTCTACCATAGGAAAAACCTTCTATCCTATATAGGAGGGGCCCCTAATCCAGTCTTGGGGCAAAGTAGGCTGGGTGGGCATTGGTCACGTGAGACTGAAGTCCTCCAAGCCAGTAGTTTTCAATTTGGCTGCTCATTGTAATCACCCACGGAGCTTTAAAAACACAGTGATGCCAAATCTCACTCCTAGAGATGCTCATTTAATGGATCTTGGATTTGGTCTGGGCAAATCAGGTGATTCCATTTTTTGGGCAAGGTTGAGAATCACTGATCTACATGAGACCAAAAGGTTAAGCAGGAGTTAGGCCGGTAAGGAACGGGGCATGGAAGAGTGGGAATAATATACTGCAAGGTTCAGAACCAAAATGCTTTTATTCTTCTACACAGTACTGACCACTTTTTATGTGTCAGGCATTGTTCTTAGAAGTGGGAACAGAGCAGTGAGTAAAATCCCAGCCCTCACGGCGTTACATTCTGATGGGCAATACAGAGGAAACTGATGACTAGTCTGGCTGCGCTGCAAAGAAAGAGAGCAGGGTGAGGGGATGGAGAGGGAGGGAGGCCCTTTTAGACAGGGTAGTTTAACATGCCTGCGAGCAGGGACCTGAAGTATGGGAGGAAGCGTGTGCATGTTTGGCAGAGGAGCAGCGCAAGTTCAGGGGACAGCAGGTGCAAAGGGCCTGAGTGCAAATGCACTTGGTGTGTCAAGGAACACACTGGGGTGTGGCTGGCAAAGAAGGCACATCCTAGATAGGAGGCCAGGGAGTGGCAGGATATGCCATTCCCGAAACAAGTCCAGTTGTAACCAGAGAGTAAATGAAGACAAAGGCAAGACAGGATACTGGCAAAGGAAAGAGAGGCCAAGTCCCAGGGGCCTTGTAGGTCACGCTGAGGAGTGGGGAAAATTAGACTGCTGGGGCGTGGAGTCAGGTAACCATGTATAATGTTTATGTTATTACTCTATGACTGCGGGAGACACCCGTGGTCGGGTGGGGTCAGAGGAAGAAGCATTAGATTGGGAAAGATAGCTTTCAGCTCACTGCCAAAAAAACCTGATAAGAAATCAGAGAACATTTGGGGCTGGGATCGAATTTACTAGGGCTGAAAATTCTTTATTCAGCTGTTCACTCCTACCGATTCCATAATCTTGATGACAAGGCTTGAAGGGAAAAAGAGCAAAGGGCTCCAAATGTGCAGGAAGATTTGGAGGAAGTTTCCAGTTATAAGCTAGTTGCAAAGAATTAAAATTCCACCTGAAGTCTTACCTGTAAGAGCCTGTCATAGGGCTTCAAGCCACCAAGATCTCCTGGGCCAGCCGGGCGAATATTTTTAACATACACTCCTTTCTCCAGCAAGCCATCTGCTACACTGAACCCAAAGTCCTCCATGTCAGAGTCCTTGTACAAGGTCACCTGAAAAGTGAAAACATGTGAAGGGAACATTTAGCTGGGCTGGAGACTTTTGCTTCTGAAACTTCTTGATGAGCAATGTTTTCAAACTAATTTCAGTAACATAACGGATTTATAATATAAGCATTCGGCAGCTCCCTTCCCCAGCCCTGCAGCTTTTTTTCCCACTCCAAGAATATCCTTATCCTTGGAATTTATACAATCTCATTCAGGACTCAAAAAGGAGATGGAGAACTGGAGAGTTCTGTCTGTCCTTTTGTCCTTCCTTCTTCCTCCCTTCCTTGTTGGAGAGAATCTCCCCAGGGCAAGTTGACTTCTACCATTTTCCTGGAGCAACCCCCTGGTATGAGGCAGCCCTTTGCAACTGCTGGGATGTTGAGGAAGAAGCCAACTGCCCTCCCCACTCCCGCCTGGTGCTGTGCTAAGTACAGCACTCAGTGTACCCTCTCCCTTTGTGCAAGTATCACACAGTCCCTCATTTTATGTGCTCTGGCTCCCCAGTCAGTACCATCACAGAACACTACCTAAAGGAACCGAAAGTGTTCCTATAACAAACGCCTTGCCCTGGGACTTGGCTCGGCTCGCTCCCTCGGCACTTGCCTAGGGTTTGGCTCGGCAGCTCAAGGCATCCACCCCCGTGTGCTGCAGGCCCCTGCTGCTGTCTTTGCACCTGGGCCAGCTACTGCCAGCTAGAGCTTGCCCCAATCCTGGTTCCTCCCCTGACCACCTGCAAGGGCTAGTCTCAGGTGAAAAGAATAAATCGTTTGTGCATTCATTAAATGTTTACTGAGTCCCTACCATATTCTAAGCACAGTTCAGGGTGCTGGACCAGTAGCAGAACAGAGACAGAAGAGCCTGCCTTCGAGCGGCAAACACGTGAATACGTAGCAGTTCCCAAGTGCTCTCTGTGCTGGACACTCGGCACTTTACCTGCATTTAGCACTTCGAGGTGGCCACTGTTTCTATCAAGATTTGCTAGATGCTTTTCACAAAAACTGATGCACACTTCAAGCAATTATTTGGGCTTACTTTTTTTTTTTACTGTAATTATACAGTTACATGGCTGGATACTTTCCGGACAGTACTTTATATACCCCCGCCCCACACACATATCTATATTTATTTATTTTTACACAACTAATACATGAATACATTCTTGTAAAATAGTAAAAAAAAATTCAGTGCTATACAGGGCAAAGTGAAGATAAAAACTTTTACCACAGGTTAATTTTTTATCCAATCGCTTTACTTCAGAGAGATATGGGATACCGAGGGAAATACAAAAGTGATCAGTGTGTGGATTTTTATTTTACTGGACAGAGAGCTGAAACATCAAGCTGACTGGGTCAATACTAATCACCAGGCCGCCCTAGTGGTTACTGCCATGTTAGAGGTGAGGAAATTCAATTTTATAGGGGTAAGTGACCCGCCCCAAGCCACAAAGGTGACGAATGGTCTGTCAGGCTCCAGACATCAAGCGCTTCACCATTTATACTCTATTGCTGCTTAACATGCCTTCTTTCTTTGATTCTAAGATGTATTTGTTTTCCACATTTTAAAATCTCTGAAGTCAAACTGTATTTTATAATCGATGGCATCTTCGATCCCATGAAATATGGTATATCAGCGTTCCACCCCTACCTGTATCTTCCCCACAAGTACATCAGAAGGTGAGGGGCAGACTTTGTTGCAACTTTGGTTTAGAGGGAAAAAAAATGTGCCTCTATGCCTTGCCACTTAAGAGTGTCCGCCCAGACAGGAGCAACTCTCAGGAGCCTGTTAAAATGCAGAGTCTCGAGCCCCAGCCCAGACTGACTGACTAGAATCTGCAGATCTAACGTGTACTGAGATGACACTCTTGGCAGACTCATTCCATCACTGTGTGCACTGTGTGTATGTGTGTGTGTGTGTGTGTGTATGTGCGCTCATGCATGCACTAGACCCTACTATGCGCCAGGTGCTGTTTTAGGGACTGAGAATATAGCAGGATATTGTGAAAAAAAAACAACAGACATAGCAATGAGCAAAATACAGCCTTTGTGGATATACTCTAGTGAAGAAACCTGATTTAATCCTCATAACAATTCCGCAAGATGGGTAAGAGCCTTAATTTGATGTGAGGTGACACAGATAAAGTTTTTCCAGCTGAAGAAATGACCTGATTTCTGTGAAGGACCACGTTTGTGTCACTCAGTTACACAAGTATAGATTAGTAAGCCCCACTTTACTAAATAAGGGGTTTGTGTGTGTGCGTGTGTGTCTGTATATGTGCACACATGTGTAGCATGGTAAACTCTGGCCCTCCACCTGACATGCACAGTGATGACACGTGAGGAGAAGTAGGCTAGGGTCAAATTGTGTGACTGAGAGGGCACCCCCTAAGCAAAACTCATTGGTGGGGGGGGGCGGGGAAAGGAGTTGGCCACCTGTGCTCAGGGATATGGCAGATGCCCCCAAGATCCTTGATGGGGGGTAGTGGTATTTTTTTTTTTTCAGTGATATATCCCAAGCACCTAAAACAGCACCTGCCACATAGTAGGGTCAGTATTTTGGCAAAAACAAGGGGCTCATCTTGGCATACCATGTGGCTGAGCACTAGCCATGACGTGTTGTGCTCTTATGAGCCATTGCAGAAAATGTGTGTGTGACTCAAGAAGGATTTAATTCTGGGGTTCAAGCCATCCGCCCTCAGCCCTCCCCCAAGGCCATTCTGCTAATTAGCAAGGCTGTCCCGTGACAGGGTGGCCAGGCAGGATGAAGCTCCAAAGTCGACGCTGTGTGGCCATGAGAAGTGAGGGCCCTTCTGGTCCTGAAGCCAGGCCTGCCCCACCTGTGGGCTGAGGAAACCCAGGTTCTTGGGCAGTGAGGAGGCAGGATGGAGCGTCCTCCAGTAGGGGATGCTGGGCTTCTTGCTGACAAGGCCTGTGGGACTTGACTGAGTAGTTTAAAAAGCAAACATATTTCTGTCTCTACTAAGTTTGCAGAGCAGATCCTACAGACAGGGAAGTGAAAGCTCAAAGAGGGACAGAAACTTGCCTAAGGTCAAACAGATAGCAAGCAACAGAGAATCTTCAAACCAAAACGAAATATGCTCCACAAACTTAGCAGAGACAGGTTACCAACGCTTCCTATGAGATCACATCACTCAATGCCTAGTTGTTCCACTTTGGGTAGTTTCAGGTGACGACAGCGTAATTCTTCCATTGTAAGGTTCCTGCTCAACCTTTAGTCTAATGGTTTCATCCACTGATGCTCATTGTTGGAATCACTAATTTCATTAGGGGTTTACAAAGTGATAATCTTGTTCTAATCCTATTAACATTTCCTATATTTATTAGCTACACCGATTTTGTAAAGGAGAATTCTCCTTCCTTCAATTAGTACTGTTTGCTTACTCTGAAATACAGGTTTTATAAAATGGGCAGAATGAATGCTAATTCTTTCAAGGAATTAGTGTGCCAAATACTTCCAATGGTATTTCAATAAGAATGTGTGTGTGTGTGTGTGTGTGAGGGGGGCTTTTCTTAAGTAAAATATCAAAATGAAGCTATGGGTTTTTATGTATTTGATGCATTTCCATTAACTGCATCATTATTCTTTTGGATGCTCAAATGCTCTCATCTTGGGCCACAGTCTTTCATGTTGACTCCTGTGTCGTTTTGATAGGCTCCATTCATTCTGATAACTTCTTTGCTTTCTGGCACAAGATACCACAGAGGCACCATGAATATTTTCTGGCACAAGATATCACAGACTGACCATGAATATTTCCCGGCCCCCATCTGGAAGCAGCTATTCCTCCAAATAGCTGTGACTGGAGGAAACATTGCTGGTTTATATCACAGCCTATTTCCTTCTGCCTCCAAGCTGCTTTCTCAAAAGCGGGGAGGGACTAGAGGAAGAAGGGAAAAGTGAGGAGAAGAAGGAGGCCAGTGGCTGATAGGGTTGGTGACAGGCTGACATTCTTGGGACCCTGTTTACTAATGGATGAAATCTCTTTGCCTGAGGTTCCTGCTCATGTGTCACTGTGGCTTTATCTGTGGGATCTCTTTTGCTCCTTTTCTTTGTTCCTAGCCATATTCTTTCTGTGTGACAAGCAGTACACCCGGGGCAGGGACCATCACCACCACTCCTAGAGAGTGGTGCATCTTCCTTGCTGTCTCTGTTCCACTTGCAACTTGGTACAGGGGTGCAGTCCAGGCAAGTGAACTGGATTCTGCTCAGAATCCTAGCCACATTCTTGGGACATTCTTGGGACCCGCAAATGTGAGGGTCTCAAAGCCAAAGCTCGCTATGGATGGAAGCCCACTTTGGTCTTAGATCTGAGGCATGTTTTCTGACACAGTAAACAAGAATTCTTGCAATTGAGGAGATATTTGATATGGGCCTAGAACACTAGTGAAGTTCTTCATTGCTCAATTGGCCTGTGGTAATTGGGTGTTTGCTGCCCAGGCCAGAACCCAGGAGGGGGCAAAAGGAGGAGTGGCACCTAAAATTGCCAACATCGACCAATGGTAATACATTGACCAAAACATTACAGATGGTGCCACTATATTTCTAATGAGCAGAGGAGCTCATTAACTTTAAAGTCAGTTGCTGGCCAAGAGCTTTGGTTTTTCCGAGCCTCAGACTGGATGTATCTCTGTGGCAAACTCTTCAGGATGCCAGGCTAGCAAATAGTTTAAATTTGAAAGTAACCTGTTTCTCTAGAAATATTTCCTAAGGTCAGAGGATACTGAATTTTAATAGTCAGCTCTATGGTTCTCCTGGAAATAGCTTGGTAATAGCAAATTAACAAAAATGAGATTATTTTAAAACCACATACAAGAGAAGATTCCAGAAATCAATAATTCACAAAAATGGGTGGCACAGCTTGCTGCCCTCAAAGCAGCAACAATAAATTGTGCCACGTGGCCCTGTTAGCCCGGAGATGGGTAGTGGTGACCTTTATTTCTTGTCCAAAAATAATTCTAAGGAATCCGAGGTTTAAGACACACTTTTCTCACCCCTGCAAAGAAATCCCTTACCCAGGTCCTTGTGTACATATGATTGCTTTTGATCTCCCACCAGCTCTGTGCAGCCAAATCATTCCCTTTCCACTAATGAGGACACTGAGCCTTAATGACACGGGTGGGATGACTTGTCCAGTGCACGCAGAGGCTCCATAGTCAATACGAGAACATCTGACCTCATGTGCTGTGTTCTTTCCACAAAATCATACATTTTTTTCCCAGACATATAATCTCCTAGCTAGCTAGTCAGGCAGCTTTTATCCATTTCCAACTGCCCAACAAACTAAAGATGAATAATTTATCATGTCTGCTGTGTTCCTTCTCATCAGAAGCCTTTCGTGGCTTTCCACGAACATTTGCATAGACTCCTGCTCCCTGTGCCTACAGCTCCCCATCCTGTCAGTTGGCTTCGCAGTCTACCCTAGCCCATGTGAAGCAAGCTTTTTCCTGTACAGCCTCTATTTTGTGCTGACTAAAGTATGCCTCCAGGGAACCGGGACCATGAACACAATTGCAAGATTTTTTTCTGTTCTAAAAGAGCCAACTCTTGGAACATAACACCCTGGGCTAGGACACAGTGCTACGAAGCGCAGTTCAATTTGACCATTTGTCAGCATGTGCTGCAATTGCTTCTAGCCCTCCCAGGAACAGAAGCTTTAACAGGAGGCAGGGTGGGTTCACCACGATTCAAGTTCAGCTTTGTTTTATATTTCTAAGCAAGTCTACCCACATGTCTGAACAGTGTCCTCGAGGCAAAGATCAGAAACCCGATGCTTGTGTGTTCAGCGTTGACACACGCGAAAAGCTTTAGCCACAGAGCCAACTCTCTGCACTTGGATTTTAAGGGCTATTGCATCTACTATCTTGAGCAAGTCGTCGTGAGTGACAGCCACCCTGGAAGCAGTTCTCAAGCTCTGACAACCTCTCTCTGGCTCATTCCCTTGTCCCAATGGCCTTCAGGACCAGACCGACACCTGCTTCTCAGAGATGGTGCTGGTTTTCCCGTAAATCACCAGGCACTTGGGTTTACTCTTGGCAGACACCACTGGGGTAGCCTTGTCCCTCTAAACCTGGCAATTCAAGTAATGTCAGTTTTGAGGACAATCCTACACTACCTGCAGGGCTGGGAGAAAAAAATAAAATATAGTCTTCTCGACCGTAATCTTCCAGCCCAAGAGGAAGAAGTCTCAGTTTATGCCACCAGAAACTGATGGGTTTCGAGACAAATTGGGTCAGAAAGGCAGCTGCTACCCCAGTGTGGGGAGCCTCGCTGGCAGAGGGGAGACAGGGACAGCTGGTGCGCGTGCTGTCTCCTGCTGCTCTCCAGCAACAGCGCGGCACCAAGGGCTGGGAAAATGAGCTCCACAGGGGAATCTGAGCTGGATTTTGGCTCTAAGTGTGAGCAAGTCAGGGCTGACCTGGCCCTTGGAGAGAGCGGAGTTCCAACCAGAGGAGCACCGCCATGGCAGGTGTGTGCGCTGCCTTCCTGACCCACCCCAGACACCTTCACATAGCTGTCAGGTCGCATAAGAACAAAGAGGAAAGAGCTGGATCATCCTCCAAATTCTCCAGGAGATCAAGCCATGAGCCGCCGACCATCCCCTAGTTATTGTCTGCTCCGTCACAGGCTCTCTCCACTCACCCCAGCTGCCACCAAGTTGGCCTGCTGTGGCAGAGCCCCTGCCATGGGCATCTTTGCTCAGGCCTGACTGCTGCCTGCTCCTCTCCACGTGGCCTCTGTTTTCTACCTACCACGTCGCTCTGGTCTGGCCCTTCTCCTGCTCTTAGCCCTTCCCGATCCCCTCTGCAACTTACTGAGCTCCATTCCCCTCAGGTGTGTGGGGGCCTCCTGGACTCAAGAGCCACCTGCAGCTCTGGGTGGGCAGCACACCTTCCACCCCCACTCTGAGCCTGCGGGGCTTGGGGCCAGGCTCATTGTCATTCGGGAAGGATGACCAGTTACAACTGACCAAAGCCCCACTTCAGTGAGAGCTAACAGTCTTGGTTTGATTTCCTCATTGCAGGGATTGCTGATGTCTGACGTTCTAAAGGGCCTTGGACAAGGAAAGAACTCTATACTCCATCTTAGGGAAAGAAAGAGACAGGCCATGGGCTAGACTGTTATCAGTTTAATCCTTGCCGTAGCCCTGCCAGACAAGTAACAAGGCAGGGCAAGGAGGAAGAGGTCAGTGGGTCTGTTCTCCGAGAACCTGGACATTAGGGAAGCAGAGTGATTGTCAGAGAGCTACCCCACTTGTAAGTGAACATCCTATAGATAATACAGACTTTACAACCTATAAATAAAAATGTTTGATCACAACAGAGAGGCACAGGGACATGCGGGAGAGAGGAATAGTCCCCAGGCCAGAGTCAGACTTAAGGGCAGCCGTTAACATTTCTGAAGAGAGGTGGGAGGGGTGGAGCCACGGCAGAAGCAGGGAGTCGATCAACTGGGACACGGTCTAACTAGCCTGCCTCAGGGTCTAGTCTATTGCTCAGAGCTCAGACTCTGCAGAGGTGGATGGCAGCTTGTAGGTGAGTGATAAGACACAAATCGAGTTCTGTCTGGTGGAGATGCAAATGATTTCTGCCCCTTTGAAGATAACTTTTAATGCTTTGCTCATATTTTCCTTCCCGTCATTGAGCAGCTTTGATTCTCACTTAGAAGTCTTATCCCAACATTCTTTTCTTCTCCACTGACTGAGATACACACACACATTAATATATAGTTTCTTTATCCCCCTTTAAACAAGTTCTGCCATCCTGCTGTCATTCTTTGTTAATGAATTAAACAAATACGTTTTGACATGAGCCAATCATTTGCATAAGAATTGTGTTTTTCCAGGAAATTCTGTCATTTGTGACAACATGAATGAACCTAGAGGACATTATGTTAAATGAAGTAAGCCAGGTACAGAGAGAGAAATACCGTATGATTTCATATGTGGGATCTAAAAAGGTTGAATAGAGAATGGTTGTTACCAGAGGTTGGGGGTATGGGGTCTGTGGGGACAGGGGAGAGGTTGGTCGTGGGTACAAAGTTACAGTTAGGAGGAATAAGTGCTGGTGTTCTATTGCACAGCAAGGTGACTACAGTTCATAATAATGTATTGTATATTTCAAAATAGCTAAAAGAAGGCATTTTAAATGTTCTCATCAAAGAAATGATAACTATTTGAGGTGATGAATATGCTAATTACTCATGTATACATTCCACAACAACAAAATATCATTTTGTACTCTATAAATGTATATAATTCTGTGTCCATTAAAAATAAAAAGAAATTATGTTATTTATATCTCGAAATGTATGTTTTAGTAGAAGCATAGACAAGGGAAGCTGATGGAAATGATACAGTTTACAGATTGCCAGGGCTGGATGTTATTGTTTGTGTAAAACATATAACCCACATTTCTATCAGTGGACATTTGTTCCACAATTCCATGTTCCCCCAACAATGTTCTTTCTGACTGTTAGCTGTCACTGATTCTACACAGAGAGAAAATGCTTGTCACAGACTGGTACAGTGACAAGTCATTAGACAACATGTCCATTTCTTTTTGTAAATGGATTGTCATTCTGGTTTACAGTTCTGTCTCTGGTGGCTTTATGGCTGCTGTCTGGGTTGTTCAAGTCTGGGATGCTGAGGTGGTTTCATTTTCTGAGCTTCTGACACTGTAAGGCAAGACGGAATGATGGTGTCTTTACCAGGCAAAATGCTATTCTGTAAAGTCTCCCTCTTCTGGTAACAAGTGACCCAGCCCCTTGTTTGGTAAATGAGATGACTAAGGTTCCTAGAAGTGACACGGCTACGGAGTGGCTACGGAGTGTCGCGGAAGCCTGTGTTCTCTCTAGTTCATCATTCCTCACCTAAAGAACGAGAACCTTGATCTAGCAAAAAGTGATAAACAAAAGCAAAGTGTTCATATATTCAGTGTGTCGCTTTTAGCTTTTAGTGACTTCTGCACTAGACAATTCTACATTAGCTGTTCGGAGGAAGTCTAGGCCTGGCACGAGGCCTTGTTCCATCTTGAGTGCCAACTCCAAATACTTGAGGAAGAAAGAGACATGTGCAAGAAGAAGATATGTATTTCCATTTCATATTCCCTCCTAGGGCTGAGACCACTCCTGACGTGGGGAGAATATTGCAAAAGAAGCTGGCATTAAACACCGGAAATGATGCTACTTGCAAGGAGTAAAACAACTTTATTGTTTCAAGAAGAGCAAAGCAACCCTCTCAGAAAACTCAAATATATTGAAAATGCAAAGTGAACTTGGCTGGGGGAAAAGCTGATGGTAGCAAAAGCAGCTGTGAGAAATAAAGAGATCACTTGTGAGTGACTCCAACATTCAAGCGTTGTGCCACCAGCAGCCATGAATAAAAGTAGGTGCTGGAAAAATTAGTTTTCAAAACCTTTCTGTAAAAAGATGGATAAAAATAGCTGCATACAATTAAGAGGTATGATGTTATTGAGAAACACGAAGGACAGGGCAAAAGGAAATGTCAATATGATTTTTTTTAAAAGTCCAAATGCTCTGAATGTGGAGAACTTTCCACTCTACAGAAAATTTTTTGTTTTTGCCTTAAGGTGTGCAAAGAAGTGAAGCTAGAATTCATCTCAGAAACAGATTAAGTGGACTCCAAAGGATATTTAAGCTTGGGAAGGAAAAGGAGGGTTATCAATGAACTGTAGCTAAGATCACAGGTTCCTTATCTGCAAAAAGAGAGAATCTGCGATAAGCAGTGCTCCAAACCAGAATTCATTTGAAAGATAAAATGCGGGCGGCTCTGGGGCCTCCGGTGCAGCCTCATTTCCTCTGTGCCCTGCCACCCAGCTGTCGCCTATGGCTTCACTGGAACGGAGTAATCGCCTCCAGTTAGCAAAGCCTGAGGGAGTGATGCTTAATCTTTAGTCGGCAAAAGAATCCACTGACAAGGTTGCTAAAAATGTAGGTTCTTGGCCCGCACTGCCCGAAAATGCTGTCAAGGTATGTCTGGGTGAGGCTTAGGAACCTGCATTTTAACAAGTAAAGGTTATTCGGATCCCCATCCCAAACTATTGTCTAAGGCTGTCATCCTCAAATTATTGGTTGAGACTTATTGGTTCAGTCTTGAAATCAGCTTAATGTGATTAGCATTTGAAAAGAAAAAACAAAAAAAGTGTCAGTGTACCCTGTGCAGTGAATGTTTGGATTCGTCCATATATACGAGCGTGGTGTATGTGTGTGCTGCACTGTGGGCCATGACATGCGTCCCTGCTGAGAAAGGTAGAGAAGCAGTGGCCTAAGGGGACATGAGCGTCACTTCTCTGTGAGGCACTCACTGTTCCCCCACCTCCACCCCAAGTCCCAAATCCCTCCAGCTTCAACTTCCTCCCACGTCTACACAGCCAAAAAAAGAAGTGAGGCTGCCTTTGCTCTCAGGTGTCAGGATGACAACTAACATTTTGGCTTCAGGAATGAATGTGGCCGACTTCAAGGACGGCCTGCCAAGACCATGTGGAGCGTCAGACCCTGTGGATGATGGGAAATGAGCGGAAACCATTTAGATCTGACTTGTAGTCGGGACCTTCCCAAGGTCTGAAGGAAGAGAAAGAACAGCAGGAAGAAAGGGTAGGCAAAGAGGGCAAATAGTGGAGGGTAGGTCAAGACCCCCAGAAACTGGAAGATAAGCCAATACTTTACTCCTTCTGGATGAATATGATGTTAGTAACCCACTCTCAGGAGACAGAGTGGTTTTAGCCTTTTCCCCCCAGCAATGGGGTGTTTCCTTGCCCATTCATGCACATCATCTTGCTCCAACTTCTAGTGAAAATAATAAGATTTTTTAGGTGCTGGCCTGGACACGAACAGGTCCACATCTTGTTGTCATGGATACAGCCTCAATCATGTGACAGCCACCAGAAAGATGGCAGCAGGGAAATAGCGCCAAGCATGTTTAGGATGCTGTGCTGTTTATCTCATCCAGCTTCTCCACACTGGTCTTTGCAGCCCCCTGGGAATTTTTCCACTAGGTCCACTTGGGGAAGGCCACCAAGAGGGCTCAGGGGACTGAAAATCATACCTTATTCTGACTGCTAAGCCATGCACACTGGCTTGGGTTACCTTCAACTTGAGGAAGGAGTGTTTTTGAATTCCCTCTCTCCAAAAGAATGCCTTTTCCTAATTTTCACAAAGGTTTATTTAGTACAGGCTGGTAGCGCCCCAGTGGGAAGATAACTCAACTCCATTAACTAGTCACTGTGCCTTTTTGTGATGACACCCACATGCCAGACACAAGCACAATGACCATCTTTGCTCTGAGATAAGTAGCTTTTCTAAGGACCATTTCTCCTCTCCGGTACTTCAAAATTGGAGGGTGTGCTAAGCAACAAACATTTCCGGTGGCCTATCAGAGTAACTGAACTCCTTAAAAAAGAACACATACCCTAGATAGGAGCATAAGCCACTTCAACAATTGCATAGCATCAGGCCACAAGCTCCTCTGCTACATCTTCACTGAACCATTTCAAAGGTCTTAAAATGCGCAGGACACCTCTTATTTTTGAGAGTCTTATTTTGTTGGGGATTAATTCATCAAAAAAGTGAAGCTACATGGAAAATGTACTTATTGTCCATTTAGGGAACAGGACTTAAATGAAAGAAAAAAGAAGCATCCTATTTGTTAGGTCAAGGTTGCCCATCTGTGTCTGTGACCTTGTGGTCTCCCAGTTCACCCACTGCCACACAAATGTTCCAACCAGTCCATCCACTGCCACACATCATGCCAGTTAGTGGAGGATCCTTTTTTTTCTTTTTAACAAGATCCATTTTTTAGCAGAGCCACTTGTTTTAAACCTCAGCTATAACAACTTGCACATCCAATCCACTGTCATTATCTTTGCTAAATGCTTTCAGTGCGGGAGAGATGAAGGAGACAGTCTTTTGTATTCTGGGGCTATCAATCATCTTCCTTTAAGGAGACTGCTTCATGCCAGAGGAATGAGTCTATTTTATACTTGTACTTTCTCTATCCTGTGTAAGTGAGGGATAAAAACATAAGGCATATAACACTTAGTAGCCACTCAATACAAGATGGTATGCTTTCTTTTGGGAGTGAAAGGAGGTGGGTTATTGAGTATGTTCTTTTCTGCCTGGGCAGTAGAACTGGAAAGAAGAGGGGAGGGCAGTGGGAATCTGTAGGAGCCAGCCCTCGTCTTGATACAGCAGACTGGGCATTGAATATGCACCTTCTGCAATCCAATCAACACAGCAGTTCTTACGGACTAATGGTGCGTGTCAGTTAGTGTATTAGGACGTGTGACTTATCAAACAGACACATCAACTCAGGGTAACTAAATAAAACAAGGTATTAATAACTTGTGGCATGGGGCTACACCCTAGTCCTCATCCTAAAATGTCAGAAATGTCTTTGCTTTTCTGTAAGTCTATGATTCCTCCTAACACACGGGGCTCCAATTGTAGGCTCTGGTCATGTTGGGATATTTGCATTCCCTCAGTGCAATTCTTTGACACCCATTTGCACATGCTTCTTTCTGTGCTTGGAACACCCACCCATCTACCAACTTCCTCCGCATAGGCAACACCTACTTCCAGGAATCATTTTATGTCCCCTCTATAGTGGCTTAGGGTCCACCCTCTTTTTTTTTTTTTTTTAGTTTCATCTGAATTTTATATATTTTTCTATTTATTTTTAATTTCAGAGTATTACAGGGGTACAGCATTTTGGTTACATAAATTGCCTTTGCCTCGCTCGAGCAAGAGCTACAAGCAAGCCCATCTCCCAGACAGCATGTACTGCACCTGTTAGGTATAAATTTATCCCTCCCTTCCTCCCCCCTCCCACCTGACCGACATCATATGAATGTTACTTCCCATATGTGCTCGTTAGTGTTGATCTGTTAGTGCCAATTTAATGGTGAGTACATGTGGTGTTTGTTTTTCCATTCTTGTGAAAATAGACTAATGGCCAACAAACATATGAAAAAAATGCTCAACAGCTCCAATCATTAGGGAAATGCAAATCAAAACCACAATGAGATATCATTTAACTCCAGTGAGAATAGCTTTTGTCAAAAAGTCCCAAAACAACAAATGTTGGTGTGGATGCAGAGAGATAGGAACGCTCCTACACTGCTGGTGGGACTGCAAACTAGTACAACCTCTGTGGAAAGTAGTATGGAGATACCTTGAAGAACTAAAAGTAGAACTACCATTTGATCCAGCAATCCCACTACTGAGTATCTATCGAAAGGAAAAATGACATTCTATTAACAAAAAATTCTCCACTATAATGTTTATAGCAGCATAATTCACAATTGCAAAGATGTGGAAACAACCCAAGTGCCCATCAGTACATGAGTGGATTAATAAAATGTGGTATATGTATACCAAGGAGTACTACTCAGCCATAAAAACAATGGTGAACTACCTATTGTATTACCCTGGAGGGTCTACCTTCTTTACTCCAAGTCTGCCCAGACTTGCCTCTATTGTTGTACTTACCCCATTATCTTCCTACTAGTTCTCAGACTGTCTCTTCACTAGACTATGCACTCCCTGGGGATTTGCAACACATTCTTTGAGTGGATGAATGCACAATATATGTATTAGATGAATGGATGAATGAGTGGTGACAGAATGAACCCAGGATGGGAACACAAAGTTCAGAACCCAACTTCCCATACTATATTTTCTTTCACCATATTCTTTGTCAGCTGCAAAATAAACAGCTAGATTTTATAAGGTGGTTAGGGAAATTGAGGTCGTTAGAGGAAAAAGAGAGTAGCTGGCCTATTACCTCCCCTGAATCAGACATTTATTTGCTCATCCGGGTAAGACAAATAGCTAATCTCTAGTCAACAGATTATTACCTACAGAGGAGGTCTTTGTTCTCAAGAAAAGTGGGATGAGATTGTTACTATTTCATACACCCTTATATATTGGCAAGAAATAAAGCACTGGCTCTAGAAAAGAAAACAAGAAACACTCCCGTACCACTGCTCTCCTTGCCCAGGGTTCCGCAAACACTGTCACTTACATATGCCTTGTTTAACGTCTCCTGGCATCTCTGGGATTCAGCTCTGTGTACAACAGTGGGTTTTCTTCGGTGAAGTAAACCGAGGCAACTATCACAGTCAGGGATGGAACAAAACCAGGTCTTACCCTGTCCTGGCCCAAGACATATAACTTACATCTTGAAGAGAACTTCATGTCTTCTGAATGACATAACCATCTCTTGTAAGTCTGTAACTGAGGATGACGACATCCCGCATTGAGCCAGAATCCCCTTTTCAGCAAAGCTAGTAGCAAGTGTATGATGTTTAGAAAATCCTTCTGTCCTTCCAATGAGATAGAATAATAGACTAATTCATCAAAGCTCCATGTGACATCGGAGCCACACATTTTTGTTAGAAGATTTTGGCCAGAAATATATTTTTGATAAATACATTGCCTGAAATTCAATTTTTCTTGCTTTCTAGGATAACCTCCCAGGGATCATGTTTTGAGAACAAGGTCTGAACATCTGCCTCTAAGCTTCTTCGCATGGCTGAGCCCACAGGAGAATGTCACCACCATACTTACACCGGGGCATGCACACGATGCAGAATGGCCACGAAATTTCACCGCAGGGAAAGGGAAGAAAGCTCACTTACCTTGTGCAGCTCCACAGGAGTTGGGGACATGATCTCCTTTATTTCCTGTTTCATTTTTCTCAGGGTCACAGACTTCCTGCCCACGTCTGAGGGCAGGGTGTTGCTCCGCGCTGTTTGGCTATAGTGTGGTCGCGGGCTGCTCCGTTCCTGGAAGCTGGCCTGTCGCCCCAGCTGACTGCGGGGTGTCGGAGCCTCATGATTCAAACTCACCGTGCTCCCCGACATGATTGTTGCCTGTGGCATTGACAATTTTCAGAAACAATTAAGCCATGGACGAAGAAAGGGGTTTGGTTGCTCAACATTAAGCACATTTCTCCTTCTGCCCAGTCAAAATACAGTCTCTTCAGGGCATAACCAAAGGCTGGAGAATGGACGCACTAATTGAACTATGAAAGTCTGGAAAATGCTTTGCAAGTGACATTTATAATGCACATCTCAAATCCAATTTAAGTACTTAAGCCATTGAGTTTATTTAATCAAATACCACCCCTGGCAGTTTTGAGGCAAATTGAAAAGCTCTAACATTTGCTTACTGCAAACTACATTTTAAGTATTAACTTTCCACTGAGTGGCTCTAACAGATGGGATTCATGAGGCCACCTTCAATTTATCTTCCAGAAATGAACTAAGAACTTCTCAGCGGGGCCCAGGCTGCCTCTATTTGCAGCACTGCCTCTAGCTGCAAGTGGAGCTCACACTTGGCTGGAATGGGATTACTGACACCGAGGCAAGGGGTTCTCCCCAAGACTCCTGTCTAGCACTGTGCACTGTCTTTCCTTTGGCCAAGTGGCCTGTCCCTGAAGCTTGTAGGCCAGCGAGGCCACCACATCATTTGGTATGGATCAGTGTTTCTTACAAATGGTCTTTGATCCTCAAAGACATGAAAAAAATAATAATTTATTATGTTCTTGCCTTCAACCCTTTGCTCAAAAGCTGTGAGACTTGGGTGGGATTTCATCAGTGAATTGGGAAGTCTGTTCAGCTTCAAATATGTTCCCTGCATAAATCACAAGCAATGGCAAGATTAGATCCCAAAGATAACTCTCAGAGCTGAAATGAAAAAGGATTTGAAACCAATTATCACATCGGGGGTATTCATTTCTCATGGTTAGAAGATGCTGAAATTCTGAAAATATGCCTGTAGCCAGCTCTGTACTCCTAGATGTGATGGTATATGAAGGTAAACTAGCACTGGTAAATCTGCCTGAAAACAGGGGAACAGAAAATAAGCCCCCTATGCCCTGTGACTGGCTGCAATAAGATTTAGTTGCTTATATTAAGATGAATGCTAAAACAATAGAATTAATTTAATTCTGTTAAACAAATTCTTAATTTGTTGAGTGCTCTGCATGTATTCACTCACTGAAGCCTCACAACAACTCTATGAGGTAGGCACTGTTACTCCTCTTAATTTACAGGCGAGGAGACCGAGACTCAACGAGGCTGACTTACCTAAGGTCTGTAGGTGGTAAGTGAGTAGGTAGTAAAGGCCGAGGGCACTTTACCAAACTATTGATCAGGAGGGAACACTGCAAAATGAGTGGAGTTTTCATTTGTCATCTAAGATTTCAGAATTCTAAAATTTACCTACTGTTCAGCTATATACACACTATTAACAAGATCTTTGAGTAACAGCCAAGCATTGGCACACACGTACATATATCTAATGACCCTGTTGAAAAAGACACAAAACAAGTAAACTTATCAATATCCTAACTAGATCAGTTACCTCATTGATAATTTTGAAAAAGAAAATCATAACTGTAAAAAAAATTTGCTGATCATTAGATATTAAAACCTGCTAGGTCCCATATATACTGTGGGCAGAATATCATTTAATACTTAAGTATTAAATACTTAATGATATTAGATAGATATTACAGATATTAGATATTAAATTAGATAGATAGATAAATATTAAAATTATTATACCTCCCATTTCAGTTAAGAAAAGGGGTCAAGTATTAGGTTGATCCTCATAAAACTTCCTTTTATTAGGTAAAAAAATACCTAATATTTAAACAAGGATGGGTTATCCATATTATGGTTTATTTCAGATAATTACCCTTTTTAAGTTTATTGAAACCTTTCCATTACTAGCTTCATTGGTGTCATGGAATATCCTTTATTTCATGGCACTTACTCATACATATCACTTCTATGTTTAATTTACTGTAACTGATAGCACCCGATGATTGTTTTCTTGCTGTGGTGACCAGCCATTACTTTTACCTACTTAGACTTGTTATTTGCTTTGTTTTTTTATATTTTATAAAATATTTATATTTTTTAATATTCACTTTTCATGGGAACAGCAGGAAACACTGTTGGAAGTAAAACACTTAATCACTACATCTAGGGGACAACAGTTTTGCTCTGATGAGTCTTAGTTGTCGTAGAAGAAATTACAAATTGATTTGGAAAGGGTTCTCATGGAAGAAATGAGACATTATCAATAGTTCTTTAGCTCAAGTTGTCAGAACATGGCTTGATTGCTTTGTTTAAAATGAACTTCAAGTAGCATCTGGGAAGGAATACAAAAACTAAAACATAAATAATAAAAACTAAAATAAAAAATGTAAAAGTAATTATTTTAAATTACTCAGGATTTGGTTTGGCTTCAAGAGTATGTATTGCCTGTTTTTGATTGCCACAGTTCATAATAAGTTCTTTCTAAGGCAACTTAGAGTTTTCCATCTGACATTTATTCAAACCTTCCTATATCATATTAAACAAAAAAATAGTTAAAGCATTGATTTCAAGAAATTGGCAAAAATAATAATAGTGAATTTTTACTGAATCCTTTAGTACTTTATTGAACATTTGTTAAGTGCCACATAAGGATTAGCTCATTATAATCCCTGTATTTTATAGAAATATCTAGTAAGAGAGGTTAAAAACTTATCCAAAGACTTGTTCAAATTTTTATTCTTTGTTAAAGCTATACATTTTTCATTGCTAAAGCTGAACCTAAATTATTGCTAGCAATAGGGAAAATGATTAGTAAATTAATTAATTTTCATTTTCATTTCAACTGTAATCATTTTTCATCTTAGCTAACCTACCTTTATTAGTGTTATAGTGTGCTTTAACTTTTAATACTGGATGTAAATTTCATATGAAGGAATCTAGCTCCAACAATATTTTTTGCATAATATCATTTCCAATCAAGGGCATGGAGTTCATTTAAACTAATAAGTGAGTATTCTTTATGGTAAAAGTGTAAATATGACTCTAATTTATGAATTTGCCAATCATTCTTCCTAGTGGAGGATTTTCATTTCTCTTTGGCTTATAAATTCAACCCATTTCCTTTCTGGATTTCAAGGGCCACGTCTGCCTGCCTGGAGCTATGTTAGAGCAAATTTATAGGCTGTGGTAACAACTTCTGTGCTGATGGATGTTATTTTCATGAGATAACTAAATTTCTGCGTGAAAATACAACCTCATTGTATTACTTCTCATGTCATTTTCTTTTTACCTAATGCAAAAGAAGCTATTAGAAGATAGCGTTTTCTTCGAAAGAGAAGTATTAAAATGCAAAATGAAAAAAGCATATGAGCCAAAACATGCTTTCAAAAGCACGAGTATGTTCAATAATTGTGAATTGGACCATTATTATTCCGTTTAGGCCACTTTTACTTGTCATTCTACATACAGGAGGTGGTAAGAGTTTAAATAAGCCAGGTGATACTTAAGCATTCTGCTCTTTTTGAAAGTTGTCTAAAAAGGAATCAATTGCTAACATCTTAATTCATTTAAATTTTATAGGATCATCCATGTCCAGATCCTTTAACTGTGCTCTGAAGCTGAAATTCATGCCAGGTAATACTATGATGTTTACAAATTCAAACTAATATTTTTCGTTATAATTCTCTTTGCAGATTCACAAACATTAGAATCACATAAAAAAATCCACACATGCAATTGAGAAGCAAAATAATATAAACATGAGTAATCATTTTAGAATTGCGAGAGTTTCACCCCATTATTGCCATTCACATTCCTTATGGTGACTTGGGGACCTCGTATGACATCAAAACAAAAATTAGACTTTTGCCACTTTATTTTTTACAGCTCAGAAAATTTAAAAGAACATAAAAGGAAACAGTCCAGGACTTCCCAGACTAAAGTGTGAATACCGTCAGCAAATTCATGGCTTTGATTAAAGAACTCACCAGGAGCTCAGCTATTACACTCCATCTCGTTCTTCCTTGAATTCACACTAAGTTAATATGGAATCAGGATTTGCAATTAGCAGCAAAGTACTATGTGATATTTTAGCCGCTTATCAAAGAGACTGGCCTTTTTCACCAGCTGCATTGTCATCTATTTTAAGGGCAAAGCAAAATAAAGTAAAAATTTCCTCTTATGTTCCTCTGAACGATTACATTTCTATACCAGGTACAAATGAAAACATGCCAAAGAAACCTTTCTAAAGCAAGTAAGGGAATGGGATGCGCCGCTGCTGGGAGACTTAGCTCGCTTTTTAGCGATTTGGTGGGAGACAGGTACAGTCAGGGTTAGCAGGGAGCGATGGCAGAAGCCACAAGTCAGTAAGCTTGGGGTGGGGGGGTGGAAATGGGGAAATAAATACTTTCAACTGCATTGTCTAAAATCAATGGCTGTCCCGAAGGCAGGGGGGCAGGGAAGGCAGCTTCACAAGCAAAAAATATAAACATAAAGGGTAGCTACCAAGAGAGTCATGTTTCTCAAAGACACACGCCTGTCAGCTTTCTCCTGTGGAAAGGGGTTAAAGCTTTTAAATGAACTGGTGTGATAAATGCGAACTTAAAAGGACAAAAAAAAAAAATGAATGTAGAAATGATAAAAGTAAGTAGCAGGACCGCAGCTACCTCCAGTTCTCTCAAGATTCCTGATTGTCCACAGGTTTCTAAATCCTCCAGCGCTTGAGACCAGAAGTTCTCCTCTTGTTCGGCCTCTGCACTGTCGGAAGCCCCTGCAAAACTGTCGTCAAGAAACACAGGCTGGGTTAGGAGTTTGCCAGGCACAATTTGCTTTTTTTCTGTATCCAGATTCTCTCTCCTCCATCTCACACACACACAAAATAGAAAAAGATTCATTTGGGTTCTGGCTTTCTTCCAAATACGGCCTCCAAGTACAGTCAGCTCCAACGCAAGGGTGCTTTGGGAAATACAAAGTGTCATGAAGAATGCAAGGATGGTCCATGGTCTTACTAATTGAATTCCAGATCATTCCTGGCAACTGCTGAAGGGGCTGTGTCGAGATGGCCCTATTGGAATGGAATGGAACGTGGGAATATATTTCAGCTGCTGTATCTACAGGGAAAGATAAGTCTAATTTTTCTCTAAGAGAGAAAAATGTGTTTTCCCCACTTATTATAAAGATCATTATAAATAAATGCTATCGTTTTTTATAAATTTCCCTAAAATGTTTTGGTAAGGAACGAAATGCTAAAATATACTTCTTTGCTCAAAATATGGGGCCCTTGATGTATCTTTCTTTTTTTAAATGTAACTTAATGTGAAACCTTTAAAGGAAAGGAGAGTTAGTTGTCACAGAGGGAGGACATAGTTTATAGAAGTAGATTTTCCCAGGTGCCGCTATTGTTCTCATTAGGGGAAACCTGGCTCTTGCCCTGTTGTGTGGTGGTGTCCGGGTTGCCTCTGGTCAGGCATAAGTTTCAGAATCCCGCCATGTGGCTAGCATGGGCGATTACGGTGGCTTTATGAAGTCCATGCTAACGATATGTGCCACTGGAAGCAGCGAAGTTTGAATCTTGTTCCACTGCTGGGCAAGATGGGGCAGCGCCGGACACAACCTTACCCACTGGCTGCGGACCGGTCCCAGTCTTCATTACTCAGCCCCACATCTGGGTAAGTCTGGCTCCGAGGCTTAGAGACTGGGGACAAACTGCCCCTCTGTTTCGGACTTCTCCAGTCATAGGTGTTGAAATTGTATCCTGGGCCCTGAAAACCAGCGCCTGAAACATCAACAAGGTGTTAGCACTAGTTACTGAGTCCACTGAGAAATGACATTGTTAACCAGTAGAGGAGTTGAACAACAACAGCAACGACAATAATAGTTGCTTAATAATAATAAAATTACGATGACAACAATAATAACAGTATGTGCTTATTATGCAGCCAGGACTTCACTAAGTCCTTTATTTGTATCACCTTATTCTTCATAACCATCTTTGAAGGTAGGTATCATTATTATTTGCAATTTACAGATGAAGATACTAAAGGCTTAAAACAGTAGTTTCAAGTATCAGTACCTAGGGCCATTTGCAATCTATCCTGGGAGTTCAAGCCATAATTTTAGGAGAATCAGTTTTCAGATCCTCCAATTCCATACATACTGCTTCCCAAACGGACTCAGCTGAGAGAGGACCAGGGGTCTGAGATCTGCCTGTTCTCCAAGCTCCCCTCCTGTTTCACAATTGTTCTTCTGCCACTCTACAAACAAAAGGCTTATTTCTCATCCTTCTCAAACCTTTGAAGGTGCTTGGGCCCTGGGATATAAACTCCCAGCTGGCAAATCAAGGAATAATTTGGAAAAGGCTTGCTCCTATGATGAGGTCTCCTGGGAGCAGGGCCTTATTTCAAGCAGGCGCAAATTCCTGGCAAGGCTTTCACCCCTCTCTCTTACTCATCCGTCACTCTGTCTCAGAACGAGAATTCAGAAGCATGATGGATGTAAGGGTTAGGAAGCTGGAACATTATTATTATGTTTATTTGAATTGCAAAATGAAGCCTGACTTTTTTCTCTGCCGGGGAGTTACATCTGATTAGCTTGATGGGTGAGACAGTGAGGAATGGCTTTGGCAATTAGGTTATATAATGGACATTTTCCACGAATTTGAGCTGAATCTGTGGCTCCCAGAGTTTGACAGAAATACATTTAAAGCTTATTTACAACAAACTGGAAATTATAGTCTTCGCAAGCATTTAAATTTTGGGAGAAAAACATTTAGACGATGACTTTCGGTGTGTGGTGGGATATACAGTTTTTTGAAATCCTTTTGGGGGGTTAAACGGGAAGGCAGGGCCTTGATTGCAGGTGACTCCATAGCTTGCGCTGTAATCATCACACACTGCCTCGCCCACCACTGCAGGCTGTGACTTGTGTGTGTGTGTGTTGCGTGTATGTGTTCACATGTGTGCACTGGGTTGCAACAGGATATGTGTTTTTTTACTGTGTTTAAAGCACTTAATACAGCATAAGCATTAACTGTTATGACCATTAAGCTCCCTAGGGAAATTCCTGGGCCTCCAAGTACAATTAAATGCCCTGATCACTTAAGATGATTCTGTCTCCGTGACATCCCGACTTTCTCTCCCCTGTTCACTTTCTCTCCACTGTTGCTGGATCCTATAATGTCTTCCTTGCTACTAGTTGGAGCCCAGGTAGGGCAGGATGTCCAGAGGATAATGCTTTCTGACGAAAAGGATTTGATCTCAAGAACCCAGGGCAATGCCTTCCACCACATGATGGAAATACTCTAAGAACCTTCCATTTCAGGACACCAAGGATTAGAAGTCCTTGAGCAGAGGGAATATTTACAGTTCAATATCTCACTCTCTTTTTCTCAGATAACTGCAGAAGTGTGGCTAGCCACTTGGGAGGAAGTCTTGGATGATGAATGTGCCATTTGCTGTCAAAAGTGTTGAATTAAGGAAGCCCATGAGTCTTCTCTTGAAAGGAAGGGACTGAGGAACACTGAATTTCAGCCTGGCTCCCTCTGATGGACTATCCATTTTCTCCATCAGAACCAAACAAATCAACCCCAAATACGTGACGTCTCACTTCTTGTGATACAAAAAGAGTTAGAAAAAGCCCATATCTCATTTTCTTTATATGGCTTCGACCTTTCTAAGAGCTGAATGCTAATTGCTGTATCCTCCTGGAGTATCCTTTTCTGGTAAGCGTTAACCCATATGACCATTGGGTTCCCTGGGGAAATCCCAATATGTTCTAGACTTTCTGATTTTCTTTCCAACTGTTGTTGGTAAGTAGATGGGCTTGAGCAGAGCATAAGGTTTGACTTGAGCAGGTGTAGGAAAATGCCAGCCTTGAAAGGCATGTGCACCTCTAATAAGGATGCCCTGCCTTAGCAAGCACTATTGATGATTATTGCATTACAACAAAGCAGAGAACGAAAAGGGGATAAGATTCAAATCTCTTTGGGTGATGCATGAGGTCAGAAGACCTGGCTCTGATCCCAGCTCTTGCCTAGTTCCTGCTATGTTGACCCAAAGATTAAAGTAAGAAAAGTAGCTGGGCATGGTGGTGTGGGCAGGCCGGGGCAAGAGGATCCCTTGAGCCCAGGAGTTCAAGACCAGCATGGGCAGCACAGCAAAACCCCATCTCAAAGATTTTTTTTAAAAGTTAAGAAAAGAGCCGGGCGCGGTGGCTCACGCCTGTAATCCTAGCACTCTGGGAGGCTGAGGCGGGTGGATAGCTCAAGGTCAGGAGTTCGAAACCAGCCTGACCAAGAGCGAGACCCCATCTCTAAAAAAAAAAAAAAAATAAAAAAAAAAATAAAAAAAGTTAAGAAAAGACTAAAGTTCATACCCCAGATCAGTCACTTCCTTGCTTGGTAGCTTTGGTCAATGAACCTCAGTGTAAAATGGGGATAATGATAGGTAGTTTAGCAGGTTGATAAGATAATTAAGGAGTATGAATATACCTAAACACTTAGGAAAATGCCTAGAACACAAGGAGGTTTTAATTAACATTAATGCCCACTGTGATTATATACTAAGCCATTCAACTCCTTAAGATCTCAATTTCCTTATTTATAAACAAATGGGGAGACTGGGAGAGGAGGTAAGCCCCAGTGCTACCAATTCGGTAAGTGTCTGAGTGTCTCTTAAGTGTCAGATATTATATGAGGAACTAAAGTGCAAAGATAAATAAAACTAGGTTCCTGTTCTCAAAAACCGCACAGTTTGGTACATGTATGGGAGGAGAAGAAATAGGCATAGAAAGTATGAATCCTAATAGCCTGTGAATATGTTATCCTTGTAGTCTGAATACACTAATATGGAAGAACAGAGACCTGTTTGGGGGTTGGAACATGGAACATGAAAGGTGCAAAGGAAAAATGACATACGAACTTGGAATTAGAGAACTAGCTGGCATTTACTAGGTACAGGTGTTGGGTGAGACAGTGTTGGCCAAGCAGAAGAAAGCCTGGTGAAGGTGCAGTCATGGTAAACACTGCTCCCTGTCCCCAATTCCATCCATGGGCTTCTGCTCTACTATGGAGGGAAAAGCATTCCAGGAATATTCTAGTCCCTCTTGCCACCTGTACTTATTCCTCCCCATAAGAGTCATGCAATTTACCTAACCCGCAAGTTTTGGAAAAGAACCCTGGGCATGCCACTGAGCCCCTTCCTGCCTTCCTCTGGGCTCATTCTCTCACGCTGTTGCTGTGCTGTGCAGTGGGCAAACCTGGGTCCCATTCTTGAGCCCCTCTGAGCTTGGTGGAGGCAGGAAGGGTTTGCCTGGGCAGTTAGGTAACTGTGGCAGACTATGTTCATTCTCCCTTTCTTCCTTAGTACTAGAATATCAGTTTTGGGGTGGGCAAATTACTGCTCAGATTAAAACTATTTTTCTCAGTCTCCCTCAAAGCTAGATATAACTCTGTGAGACATTGTGGTCAATGACATGGCTAAGGGGACTTCTGAGGAGGTTCCTTATAACCCTTGTTCCTGCTGCCTGGAATGCAAATGAAATAGCTGGTGCCCTAGTAACTACCTTGGACCATGAGGTCACTCCAAGGATGGAAGCCAGATGCTAAGCATAATAGAGCAGAAATATTTAGGAGCATGGGTCCCCGATGACACTGTAGTTATATAACACTTTTGAAGTGCCTACTTCTTTATCATTTAGGTCACTATATTGTTGGAGTTTTCAGTTCTATTAAGTTGAACCAAATTTAAGTCCCAATGTCTAGACCTGGGTTGGGGGTAGGGAAATAATAATCCTAATTTTGGCCACAGGACCAATCCAGCTTTTCTAGCAAATAACTAAAATAAAATAAAATGCTGATATTTTAATTCATAGCTGACTCCAATTTTTATTTCTCAATGGATGTAGAATTGATAAAGGAAGGGGTGGGTTAACATATCAAAACACCTAGTGCTAGCAACATAGCAAGGACCAAAGCTTGCTTAGAGGTCAGTGACAAGTTCAGGGTGTGTGTAGGAAAGGGTACAGCAAGGAAGTGTCAGAAGATGAGACTGACAGAGTAGGTGGGGACTAGATTACAAAGAACTCTGTGTTTTAAAATGAGGACCTTTGACTTTATCCTGTAACAACAGAGAACCATCAAGAGAGGGTTTTTCTGTTTGTTTTAAGGGAGTGGCATGATTAGATTGGTTTTTCTAAAGATTGTTGAGAGAAATGTGGGATGATAAGAAGCTCAAAGAAAGAAGATAAATGAGGAAGTAGCTACAATATTTCAGGCATGATGGAGGTTTCTTAACAGACAATGGCAATGGAGGGGTATCAGAGATGCTAAGCTAGTAGAAATAAAAATATACCTGGGTCCTGATGATACCATGAGGCTACCTGTCTCCTCCAGGACCTGTACTATAGTGAGAAAAAAATAAATCCCTGTTGTCTAAATGCCATCATTTGGATTTTCTGTGTAGCTAAACTCAATCCCCAACTGATGCAGGTGGATGATGATAACATGATTTAAAATAGGGACTCTCTCACGAAAATTAGGTTTAGGTAAAAGGCACGCTGGTTGTCATAGCTGAGGAGTTAACAAGCCCCGGGGAATATTCCTTTACACCAGGAGTAAAACGTAAAAGCCAGGGAAGGAATGGAACAAATGAGGCAGCCCAGGTGTAAGAAAAATCAACTGCCAGGAATATAATTAAATTCTTGTTTTCATTGAATGATGGCATAAGCACACAAAATTAAAGTACAGGTATGATATTGAAAACTACATTTTAAATTAAAAATTGATAAAAGAAATACACTGGAAAAAGAAATAATTTTTAAAATTGTACAGCCCTAAGTAATTACTCCTTTGATTTAGAAGTTGAAACTTCTCTCTCTTATTTTTCTCTTATTTTTTTTATTTCTTATGCATCTGGGTTTCAGTATCTGGGCTTACACTTTGTATCATAATGTGAGGCAAAAAATTCAGTCCAGATTCCTTTCACTGAGAGTAACGTTTAGTTTTATTTATTTGCAGAGTGAAAAATAGGTCTTCACAAATGTAGATACTTCTGAAAGTGAAGGGAATCCTGATGTGATGATTTTTACTTTTATAGTAACCCTACCTTAGATACTTGTAAAATTCTGACACTCCAACATTGTAATATTTGGTTTTCTGTACTAATGCAGATTAGTAACTGTTAATTCACACTCAGTACTAACTTAGAAAAACAAACCAAACAATGTTGGTTCATAGTCACGAAGTTTGGAATCCAATCTTCACAATTTGGGGACTGTAGCTCTCGCTGTCACTGTCATTTTTAGAAGCCAATTTTAGTATAGAGAAGTGAGCCAGATGATCCCCTGCCAAATCGGTTTCCTAAAGCCCTAATTTTGTTAAGAATGAGAAAATCAAATTGTATGTTTGTGTGACTATTTGTAATTGTTCTTGCCAAGAAATATGCAAAGCGTTTAGATGAGGCTGTGGTTTTAAAAGGGCAATGGAGAGATAGTTCTGCCTTCTTTCAAAACAAAAAGTGATGACAAATGACAGAATGTAAACCCCATCTTAAACACAACCAGAATATTTGTGCATTCTTAAATAATACTACATAAGAATAGCTGCTAAATTTGGTGAAAGTCGAATGGGGAGAAAGGTGGTAGCGGTGGTGAGAAGACACTTAGGGCCAGAGATTTCAGAGACAGCCCAGTCCACCAAAGCGGGGACCATGACACGAGGCAATGCAGCAGTGCTTTGTTTGGAATCCTAGAATGCATTGCATGGGCTGGTGGCAGGAAGGGCCCTGTACCCCATTTGGCACCAGGGAAAATCCGGGAAAGAAAACACATGCAGATGTGCCACAGACTGCAGGAAGCCATCTCTCAATGGGTCAGGGCATCAGAGAGGAATTCTGCCTTGTGAGCAGCCTGTGGTTGCTGCTGTCCGTCAGCTGAGGAAGAACATTCTCATGTGTGCAACACTGTGAACTGGGGTAGCTTGGTAGCCTGGAACACACCTGGCTTTCTCAGAACCTCTAGCAAATCTCCAGTCCATCATCTCGTTCATTGATAAGCAGTATTGTAAAAGGAACTGGCATAAGATGTATACCAAGTTAATATAAAAAAACAGGAGCAAAGGAATAGAAAAACAAAGCAACAGTAGATGAAAAGGATCCTCATGAGAAACGGTCTGCCATGGACAAATGATAAACATGACCAAATAGATCATCACAAAATTTTAAAAATACATAGCACAGCAAAGCCATCATCTTTGTAAAACAAGAGATCAAAGCAGAAATATAAGAACCCAGGGGAAATTGGGCAAGGCAAGATAATAGGAGGAGATGAAACATGAGCTTGTAGAGATCAGAAAAGAAATGTAAGAGAAAAACAAAATCCCAGCCATGGGGAGGATATGGTTGAGTCACTTGCTCTGTATGGAGTCTGTTATATTCTTTAACTACATTAAAAGAAAGTTGGACTTTGTACATGTGGAGGTTCTTTATCTAGTTATCATCATCATTATGAAAACACAAGGAAGGAACACATCCTTATGAAAACAATGAAAATCAATAAATTATGCATCCCAATTCAAATAAAAAAAGAAACAAAATCTAAAAGGAGCTGAATGCAAGAGTTAATCAAATTAAAAACAAAAGTTAATGTAAAAAAAAAAGAGTAGAACTAACAAATAAATGCAAGTCAATTCTCTGGGAAAAAACGTAAAACGAACTGTTGCTAATCTGATCAGTGGAAAAGAACAAAAACACAAATACACCAATTAAGAAATTATATTAGGGATATAATCAGAAAAACTAAGAAAATAAAAAGAACTAAATAAGAGATTACTTAATTCTATGCAAATACATTTGAAACCTGGATGAAAGATTCTTTTTTCTGAGAGAATAGAAATGATTAAAATGACCTGAAAAGGGAGAAAAATAAGACAGAAACATAACTAGGTTAATTGAGAGTCAAGAATTACAGAGACCACAAGAGCTACTCAGTCCATGAGAATGGCAGAGTCCAGGCCAATTTGTCAGTCTCCTCCTGTACTAACTTTTGCTAAATACAAGTAAAGCAAATCATAGGGTTTTCTGTGTTAGGAGGAAAAAATAAGACACAAGGGGGCCCACAGCAGATTTTGATAAGGCAGGAGGACATGAGCATATAAGGGGCAAGAGAAGGGGTGGGGGTGGAAGACACTGACCCAGAGGCAGACTGGAAGTATTCTGCATGCTAGAGTGACACAACGGGATTGAGGGGCATCCCATTGTGGGACTTCTTTAACCACATACCTTCTTTTTCCACTAGCTTTGATCACTCCATCCTATTTCCTTTCTCATTAACTAATTAATAATACTTAGCACTGTTGGTAATACGATGTTTGTTTACTTGTTAACTGGCCCTTCAGCTGAGTGACCTCTTCCATGAGCAAAGAGACCATGTCTCTTTGGTCCAACAGTATATAGACATTGTATATTGGCCTTCTATTGTGCCAGTCAGTACATAGTTGCTAAATGAATGAGTAGGGCAAGTTTGGCATTTTGGAGGAGCAGCAGAGAACAATAAAATGTGGCTGCAAAGACATTGATTTCCGGCCCAAGGAGGAAGGCGTGCATCATGGCGGTACAACGCTCTATGGGGAATAGGGCAGCTATTATAGACTTAAAGGGAACAGTGAGAATGTGCAAGGTCTTCCTAGGATAAGATAGACAGCCTGCTGAGAGGCTGGAGGGACAGGTTGGAGAGAGAAGCTATATCTTACAACATGGTATTTAATAAGAAAAATAAAAGTTTGGTTCTATACCTTGCTTTGAAAAAGTCAACCTCACAAGCTCCATCTGGAAAGCTCTGGTTTAACCCAAATCACAAGTAAAGAAGAAGAAGAAGAAAGAGCCAGACTTTGAGATTGTGGTAAATAGTAAGCTCAAAATGAGATATGATATGACCACTAAAATTCTTATGTCGAGGTAGGCTGAATTGATTATCAGTTCTACTGTCTTCAGTGACAAAGGTGACAGGTTTGTTTTGCTCTGGGCTGTCAGATTGTTGTATGACTTTCCTTTCTGAATGCTGCACTTTGATAGGTACAGAGTTAACTTGAACACATTCAGAAGAGAGGCCTTAGGACGATAAAGACACTCAAAAGTAAGTTACATAAGGAACAGTTAAAGGAACTGGGGCTATTTTGCTTGGAGAAGGAAAGCTTCAAAAGAGACATGACAGCTGTCTCGGGGTGTGTGAAGGGCTGTCAGTGGAAGAGGCTTTAGTCTAGCTCAGAGTGACCTTGAGGGTGGAACTAGGACTAATAGGCAATTTCAGCTCAATGCAAGCGAGAACTTTTGAGTTGTCAGAGCCTCGTGGAGATGGGAGAGCTGCCTCAGCACAGAGAAACCTGTCACCTCGGGCGCTCTAGTGCACGAGCATGTCGGGGTGCAGAGAAACGGGACCCAGCACCCAGGGCTGCACGGGCCTTCAGGCTAGCTGACTTCTAGACCCTCTCCAAACACTGAAATCCTGCCATCGATGCTGGCCTTCAACTTCCACGTTCGTTATGAGAATCACTGGGGGTTAGTGATGTGAAAGTGCTTCATAAACGCTGAAGTGTTCTACACATGTAAGGGCTTGTTACTATTTTTTCATTATGTCAGAGGACTTCGATTCTGTCCTGATTGCCATTATCTCTACTCAAGCTTTAGTTCCCTTCAACTCATAGAGATTTCTAAATTGCAAATGCCAAATTGAATATTATTAGGACTATTATTCAAATTTTCAAGATGCTTCACAAGTAATAACTGGTTCCTCGTCTCTTACTAATGAGGGACAGGTCATGCTAATTATGGTCCTGTTCCTACAGTTAAAGGGATGGAGTGGCTGAGTTCCGAAATATCAGCTTATGGGGCAGAGCTCATTAACATCAACAGCATCCTCACAGAAGTCTCTGTGTAACAGAAACGTCTCCACAGTGATACGTCAACAATAAACAAACGCGCACATTAACAAATTAACCTGTAATCACAATATAGGAAAGTGATTTTTCTTCATAGATGTCATCTTCATGTGAAGAAATATTATCTATATTAAAAGTTAAACCTTCTTCTCAGAACATCAATACCTAAAAAAGTATCAGACTGAATACAGAACATTCTGATAGAATGTGACTTGGGTCCTTTACCTGGTGTCCTCTGGTGGTCCATTCATTCTCAGGCAAGGAGAAAGTCTGTTATTTGGTGGCATAGCTAACTCATCACAAGGCATTATGATTTAGAGCAATTAATTGCTAGATAAATGAAAGTGCTGATTCTATTTTAGGTGTTCAAAATATTTTCTCCACTAAACTCCAATACCCTCTCTAATAAAGTAACAACTTAACAACTTTGAAATATTTCATCTCTCCCCCTTTTGGTTTCCCCAGAGGACAGAGAGTGACACAGCAAAGGCAGGCTGAGAGAAGAAAACTTTGCTCTCTTCTGGAAAGCCAGAAGAGAGCAAAACTCTCTTCAAAGTACAGTTCACTAAGTTACAGAGCAATGTGTTCTCCACACTGTTTATGTATTTTATTCTTTGACTGACTTGAACCTAGAGCAGACAAAGGATTCATTCGGAGGCTGGAATTTACACAGGGCATTAGAGAAGGGAAGGCTCAGATAAGGAGAAATACCACGAGATTTTGACACACTTCTCTTTTGATGCCACGGATCACTGGGAACGAAACATTTTTTAAAGGAGCTATTAGTTTATGTTCTGTATTCAGTCTGACACTTTTTTAGGTATTGATGTTCTGAGAAGAAGGTTTAACTTTTAATATAGATAATATTTCTTCACATGAAGATGACATCTATGAAGAAAAATCTACTGTATACTTTCCTATATTGTGATTACAGCTCTCCAATAATGAGTATTCAGGGAAACCCCAGCAAGTTTCTACTTAAAGTTAGGAGTGAGCAGGAATAAATGGGGTCACCAATCATTGACTAATCTCTTCTGCACCTCTTCAGAACTCCCAATCCATCTTTGTGGAAAGCTTGCTAAAAAAAAAAATAAGATAATAGGGCATGTCTTCAGAGAGCCACTTTATTGTATGGTTTGCCTCATATTAATCTAAACTTGAAGGACAAACTCTGGATTGAACACTTGGCCATCAGTAGATCTAAGGGGGCCTGTTAGTGTTTGATGAATGTTCGAGACTTATCAGCACCGGGAGGAAATGCAAGGCCAGCTGAGCGAAAGTACTCCGTGTGCTCAATATGGTTGAGCTAAAACAGACATAAGTTAAATAAAGATATTCTCCTCGTGGAGCAGAGGATGAATCTTTGAGAAGCACAGGCTTCAAAAATAACAAGTCCTCTGTCCCCAAAGCAAGGACATACCTTGACTCCCATAGCTGGTGTCTATTCCAGACCCATCCCATGAGTCCACAGCACTGTCCACACTGGGCACGGTGGAGGGGTACATGTCGGAGGATAGCTTGCCTGGCTTCTGCGCTGGAGAGGAGTCCTCCTCCACGTCTCCCAGGTCACTCATGTGGCTGGGAATGGGGAACTTCTTGGGACTTGATGCCGATTGGGCTTTATAGACAGGAGAGGGGTTTAAGTATCAGAGTAAATTTAAATTAAAGGATACTCAAATACTCTAGCTGCAGACTCATTTTCCTAGAAATACATACATAGACATTCTTGCACAGAAGGAAATGCACTGGAAATCCTTAATTACGGCTCTCGACCCACTCACCATCTGTCTGTTTCTTAATTTTCAAGGTGACAGTCTCTCCTGCCATCTGTAACAAATGGATGGCTTCACTCAGAGGCTTCCCTTTCAAGCTGCTGCTGTTGATGGCAAGGATTCGGTCTCCTATGTGGATTGCACCAGTCCTGAAACACCAAACAGTAATAGAAAGGTAGATAATCCCTGCATGCTACTGATTACAACTTCCCTGATGTGCTTTATACATTCATAACAATAAAGACTTGGCAAGGGTCTCTAGGAGTCCCTTCTTCTAGCTTTCTCCTGGGCAGTGTTATAAGATAACTGCATCTGTTGTGAATTAATTTTAAGTTTCCAATAAAATTAGAAAAATTGTTTTAATTAGTTTTTTAAAATGGTGTGCTTTTTAAATTCCAAGAAAGCTGAGTCATTTGGTAACCCCCTTGAAAATCCCAAGAAAGTGAACAACGTTGAACAACAAATGTGGCGATGTGTAGCATGGAGCATTCTTTCTTTCTATGGATTCAAAATGTTTAAGGCAATTAGCACCCAGCTTACCACAAGTGAGGTTCAGAGAGATGGGGACACACCAGACCCTGGACCTCCCTAACCGATGACTCCAAAGATTGAAAAAGGCTGAATGCAGGAATCAATTAGTGTGCGTCTGAATCCAACTCTGCCACCTACCAGCTGTGTAACCTGGGTACCTTGTTTTAACCTCTCTGGGTGTCAGTTTCTTCATCACTATGATGGGGGATAAACATATCTTTGGGAAGTCCTGAGGATTAAATAGGAAAACATATGCAAAGGGCCTTGCACACTGCTTGAAATGTAGGAGAAGAAAATAATTTATTGATCAATTAACTAACAAACCTTTGCTCTTTTCCCTTCTCTTCCCATCCTCACCCAGTTCTGCACTAGCAAGCTGGAATTTACAATCCTGGTGCTCAGCACACCTGTCCTTGTTTGGAGGCACTGGTGGGGAAGGAATAGACTCATAGCCAGGAAGCCCAGGATTGGTAACACTCAGATCTCTATGCTGGGTTGAAGGCTATAGAGCTGGAATCCCATGTGCTCGTCTCCTGTTGTACACGCTCACTTCAAATACAGGGAGCAAGGCATCGACCCAGCTAACAGGGCAGCTTGGGACTCTGCTCTGACACCGCTTGCTTGCATGGTGTGGTGGCCGTGCAGCAGCAACCGGGGCAACAGAGGTGACACAGGGTCATATGGGTTACGAGAGGTCACTTAACAAGTCTACCACTGCATCTACTCTTAGTGAATATTTTCCCCTGAAATAATAATAAAAAAAAGATCGCTTCATTTTCTCACAAAAAGTCTCTAGGCTGTGAAAGCTTCATGTGTACCATAGACACTTTACCAGTAGGTTCCTGAATTGGATCAATATGAGTCTTTTCTTGGTTGTCTCTCTACCAGAGATACCTAAGACTGCCTCTATAACAGAGAAATCTAGGACAGGAGGATGTCTGAAGAACATCATATCACAGGTGTCTCTGCTAATATCAGAATATTAAATTCCAACAGGGTCACCTTTTCTGAGCTGCCTCCGTCCCCTCAACTGACAGAGGAAGATGTTGTATGAGCTAATTTCTAAGGGACACTGCAGCTCCAAAATTCTGCAATGCTATGTCTCTATTTTGTAAACCACTGTCTTCAAGTGTCAGCGGAATGATGTCTTTGTGTATCTCTGAGCTGGGTTACTGCAGGACAGATTTTGTTACAGGGTTTGTTATATGCTTGATGTGTCTCAGATGCAAATGCAGTTTAGCAGTGGGTGGGGAACAGAGGGGTGGGGGTGTGTGCATCATTGCCAAAGGAACAAATGGACATTCCAAATTACAAGATATTATTAAGAAGGGTCACTACACTTTGCTTCCCTTAATCTTAGAAGGTGAAGCTGCCTGTATCATCCTCTTTGGAAAACACAGCGGCTAAGCACAGCACCTATCTGGTAACAGAGGCTCAGTAAATGTTTGCTGAATTGAACCGGACAAGCCTTTTAACCTCCCTGAACTTTAGTTTCCGCCTCCCAAAATGGACACAATATAAATCCAGCTCCAGTCAATTGTGGTCAGTTTATACATCTCACAGAGTAATATCAATGCTCAGCCCATGACATCTTTTACTGCCTGTAAGATGCCTCTCAAAGTCAAGTCCGGGCTCTGCCCGAGAGTTCTCAAGCTCTAAAATCAATCCTTCGTGTGGATTTGAGAAAGCCAACAGATAACCAACCAGGCCAGGGGAGCTTGTTTTTATGCAGCTGGGAGGAAGGAAGCTCATCTCAGACACACGTAATTATAGCAGTTCCTTCAAATTTTACCTTTCAGCTAATCCCCCTTTAGTGAGGCTTGAAATGATTATAGGATCAAACGGCTCTTCAGTTCCTGAAATTGTGATGCCGAGGGGCCCCCCATAGCGCTTAAGCTCCACGGTGTAAATAATTGCTCCGGAACTTTCTTGCTCATCTGCAATAAATGCCAAGGAGTCATAATTGGTTTCTTTGGAAAAAGTAAAATAATAAGACACATATATTCATACGTAAAGTAGAAAATTCGAAACATTATCATCAAATGCATCATGTCTGAGAAAATCATTATTTGGGGAAGTAGCGTTTCCTTAATAGGAGCTTACATTCTGATTCAGGGATGAGTCAGTGCCAGGGAAGGGGAACACTAACTTATCTTTTAAATCTGTGACTGATCCACCCAACTGTGTCCACGCCTATCATAGTGCTTGCTTGGCATTTTGTGAGTCTGTGATAAACACCTGGGGAATAAACATATGGCTGAGGAGGTAATATGGGAGGAGAGAGTCACACACTAGCAAAGATGCTGTTTCTGTTTTCAGGCTTTACTCACAAGCTATCTTTCAATATAGAAAAGTTGATTTTGCTAATGGCTGGAGCAAATGATAACATACACATGGTTAAGTGGGACTTCGCTTGCAGGCAATAGTGGGAAATCTAGAATCCCTTACATATCATTCCACTGACTGTCTTAAAATTTGAGTCCTATTGATGAATTCATGGATATTAAAGGGGAGGTTTGAATGATTCTCTCTCTTCTTTTCATAGAGTAAAAGCCATTGTAAGCTGTGTTTCAATAGCAATACCAGGCTACCACACTGTCATGAACTAATGTGGGCTATTTAACATTAGCATAAAGACATTTGTGAATTTGGTCTGCCTAAAGCATGGCCAGAAAGGTGGCCAGAAAGATGTCACGGGCCACCTTCAACACGGTGGGTGCTGTGATTGTATCAGGGTTGCAAATACGAAGTCTCAGAATTCAAAGGGTTGTATTTGCTTCTGACATGCTTAAAGTTCTTGGGCATTTCTTGTTTTATTCCCTGGGCCTGGGAGCTGTGAATGGTTAAGGAGCTGTTTCATTTCTGTATCTAAGGATACAATGAAATGGCCCAGTAGCTACTTTAACAAAATAGTCAGCTTTTACAGTTAGACTGTATCATGGCCAAGCATTAACATGGCCACGTTTTTGCAATGAAAAGCTGTTCATTTACGATATGAAACCCTAAAATAAGGAGAAAAGAAAAGCTTGAGTTAACAATTCAATTATCTGTGTGTGCAGTGAAGGATTAGGGTGAATATAAAATGAAAGGTCTGTAAAGCAATGTGAGAAACAACGTGTCCTCTCTTGCCTGCGTTTGCTTCACTTCTGGCCGTAGATTGGGAGTTTTGGAAAGTAGCCATCGCCTCCACTCCCTGAGTGCTCCACTCCTAATAAGCTGCATCCACTGAGAATTACGGACCATCCACCACCCGCTGCAATGCTTAAATCAACATTTTAGTGTATAAAAACTTCAATGTTAGAGTCAAATTTATATTAGCAGCTGAGAATCTTCCATATCAAGCCTAAAATAGGTCTGTTTGATGGTTCACAAACTTCTTCCAGGCTGCTGCTTAAGTTGTGGCCACTGGGCTGGGGTTGACCTGCTAAGGGCTCCTGAGAGAAGCCTCAGCATACAGGGTAATTGAATAAGGAAAGTCTAAATTTTCCTGTAGTATGATATTTGGTCACCCTTCAGAGCTGGCTTTAACCTAAATGAATAGGTTATTATTGGATATATTACATGTACTTTGCAGCCTGTGCCACCAACTGTATTCTGGATAAAAATCTGGATAAGTCATTCAATTAGTTACTCCTGGGGGCTCTCCTGGCCATTCAGTGGGGTGTGTGCGCCATAGGAAAGACCTTGACCTTTCATGCTCTTTATCCGGGGCAAGCTGAGCACAAACTTGTCAATGGGCACTGAGGATTTTGGATTTGGGCATCAACTCTTTATGGGATTTGAAGGAAATGACAGTTGTCCAGAACCTGTAGACCCAGGAACCAGTGGAAAGTTTCAGCTGAAACTTTATTCCAGATCAAAACAAATATTGGTCCATGGGAGGGGGAGTTTGGGTGCAGCCCCACTTGCTGGGCAAAGGGGTTGATTGGTTCTAGTTAGCTCATTCCTTAGGCAACCAGAGTGAGCATTCTGTGTTATTTTTAGATGATTGATCCTTGAGTCACAAAGGTGACAAAATAGCCAGAGATAAAGCAAGTAGGTTTAGGATAGTCAGTTTCTGGTCACCTTACTTGGGACATTTTTCATTAGGCATGTGAGGCCTCACTACAGCAAGTAGGCAATTGTTAGGGACTTGATGAGTTTAGATAGTAATGGAGATGCCAATCAAGAAAATGACAGCGTCTTAACTAGGAAGGACACATTCCTGTGACCACACTGGGGTAGAAACAGGACAAGGTGATGCTGTATTTGGATTATGGTAGAAATGAATGTTTATTTCTGATTTCTTCAACAAATAAATTACTAGAAATAAAAAAGAGAGACAGGGTGCAGTAGCTCACGCCTGTAATCCCAGCACTCTGGGAGGCCAAGGTCGGAGGATTGCTTGAGCTTAGGAGTTCGAGACC